>CM034350.1:103854246-104296096 GCA_019925275.1 Mytilus edulis | reverse complement strand
TTAAAAAACAATGACTATAAACACGAACATCCGACGTATGTTTCATCTGCGGTTAAATAATCAATGGCACATAATTGAAAGCCGGAGGCTTAACTTTGCACATTTATGGTCTTAATTTTTTTTTTATTTTTTTTAAAAAGCCAACATATTTTTAAATTTAGGGATCAATAAAAATATAACTTTTCTGTACACACATAATTCGATGGGCATATATGTGTTGTCTCTTTGACACATTCCCCATTTCCATTCTCAATTTTATCAAAACAAACTATGAAATAAAAACTGCCATATTCCTGACTTAGTACAAGACATTTTAAGACAAACTGTGCGTATAACGTCATCATTGTGTATTTATCTTAATCACTATCAAAACAAACACATATGTGAAAGAGGGACGAAAGATACCAGAGAGTCAAACTAATAAATCGAAAATAAACTGAGAACGTCTGGCTAAAAATTAAAAAGACAAACAGATAAACAATTGAACACACGACACAACATGGAAAACTTAAGAATAAGCAACACGAACCCCACCAAAAACTAAGGGTGATCGCAGGTGCTCTGTAAGGGAAAGCAGGTCCTGCTCCACATGTGGCAGCCGTCGTGTTGCTTATGTTATAACAAATCTGGTAAATAGCCAAATTGGTAGGTCATATTCATGAAAGGGAAGGGGATTGTAGTACGACGTAAGGAACAAATCCGATATCATTTGTGAAACGGTTACTCCATAAAGCTAGGTTCACACTGCCGATCAGATCAACTCGATAATCCCGATTGTCCAAACTTCCACGACCAAGCTCAACTAAATTCTTGATCGGGCCTGTTTACGACTTCTACCCGACCGACATCCCACTGTATACGACCTTAACTCGACCCATCACGACTCCTCAAGGACTCCATCACGACTTCACCCTGACACCAAAATATATACTTATTCGATAATTCCTATCAATTCACGATCTTTACACGACTATCTAGACCAAATTAACTATTCACGATCTCAACCTGTATATGGGTCGTAGGGATAATATGGAATTGGTCGGGTATGAACATTTTCCCCGAAATTGTTATCCCCGCCGCTTCGGAGTGGGCATTACATGTTAACCTTGTCCGTACGTACGTCCAAACAATATTAGTTTCCGTTCTCTAATTATATATTGCCTCAACCAAATTTTATGAAACGCCGTATACACAATGCTTATTACCATAAAACACAGTTCAAATGTGAATTTTGGTGACCGTTCTTGCGTAATGACCCTTTATAATGTTATATATGCTAGCTGGACATACTCTCCGTTTATTTGGTTATATTCAGTAGAAGGTCTGAGTAAAATCATACATTTAAAATATCTACATAGAAATCAAGCAGTTGGATTTGTGGGCCAAGTGGTGAGAGCTCAGAGAAACAGGTTAATAGCTGTAATGGAGCTTTAAGAGTGCATAGAAGATGATGTAGACAGGAACGGGCGCCGAAAAATCTAGGTGAGGCAGAGGCTGACATGATGAACACTGTGTGGTCAGTATGAGAGACTTGCACTAAGTCAACAAAGAGGAACCCAATGCTTATAAAAACTCACTCATAGTGGTCACTGATATGTAATGGTAGTTATATTGCTCTTTTTGGGGATATGAGACCACAAAATGAGATTTGTCACTGGATTAGTACTTCTGATCATAGACAGCAATATACATAAACTTTACCACCCCTTGTCCTTGCTATCTAAGCGTACTGTGTGTTTTTGGATTCGAGCGTCACTGATGAGTCATTTGTAGACGAAACGCGCGTCTGGCGTATATACAAAATTTAGTCCTGTATCTATGATGAGTTTATATTGTACATAAGTATGTAATCGGTATTTTTCATAGATTTGATATCCAGTAGTTGAAGGGTTAAAGTTATTCATTTTCTTTTTGCTGTATGCCAATAACCTGCATGTATTTGCTAAAAAATATTGCAAAAGAGGGCAGAGATGTCACATATTTCCCAAAATTTTACCCAAAGTAGAATTTCAATTCCCTGGAGTGATACCTTTAATGAAACTGTTTACAACTTGACATATATATATATCAAGAGATCAAGAGTGCATTTTTTCTCACCAAAGTTTGGTAAACGTTGTGTGCCGTTTGTAATAGTTTATTAAACGTTAAAGAAGGAGAAACAAATGCATCGTTTAATCAGAGTTTGCTGACCCTGTTTTAACTGTCAAACGCATGCACATAGCAACACGCAACCCAACAAAATTCTGGGAAGATCTCAGGTGGTCCGGAAGGGAAGAAAATCCGGCAATTTTAGCACCGGCAGATTTTTCAATAATAATGAATGTTATTGCAAAATTACTTTCATATTTGAAAAATCCGCCGGTGCCAAAGTTGCAGGATTTCCTTCCCTTCCGGAACACCTGAGATCTTCCCAGATTTTGATGGGTTACGGGTTGCTAAGTTTTTAGTCTCTATGTTATGTTGACTGCTGTTTTTCTTCTCGTCGTTTTTCGTTTTTCGCTATGGCTGTGTCGATTTTTTTTCGACCTTTGAGTTTAATTGGTCCTTTGGTGTCTTTTGCCTCTCTTGAAAAATGTTACCTCTCCTTGCAAAGGTTTAGACACGTACTGTGCATGGAGGAATATTCGTACAATAAAAAAAAAATGTTGCCAATATATTTTTGAGGAAGCAGAGTTATAAAAGTTAATCAGATCTGCACGCACTTTTAGAAAATCGTGTAGCAGTCGTGTGTTCTTGTGTATGGCCGAATAGAGATCGAAGAGTGGTCGAATGTGGTCGCGAAGGGATCGGGTATTGGTCGAATTGGTCTGGGATAAAAAAAAATATAGATATCGCAGTGATGTGGAAGCGATCGGGCCTTGGTCGAGTTAATCTGGAAATGATCGGACATTAGTCGAGCAAAGGTCAAAATAATCGAGTACTGATCGGTAAAATTTTTGTATTCCGACCAAACTCGATCTCTACACGATCATTTCACGATCAACTCGAGCGTTACTCGACATATTCTCGATCTCTTTGCTTCTCGATCCTTACTCGAATGTTTTTGACATGTCAAAAACTCGGGTAGAAAGCCAGATCGATGAAGATCAAGGTAGTCTATCTCGAGCATGTTTGTCGATTGAGTCAGACCAGTCTCCCGATCACGTAATTTGTCTTGATCGGGCTTGATCGAGTTGATCTGATCAACCAGTGTGAACCTAGCTTAACGGTCAACCAACTCGTGATGGCGTCCGTAAAATATACAAAGGGATAATTTCAACTTCACAATTTGGAACTCTTAGTTTAAATAGCTTTTTTGTGAGCAGCAACCCATCATGATAGGAAATGCAAGCACGGGAATATCTTATCAGTTGGGAGATATATACCCCGTATGCAGGTGCTGCTGGAATGTTATTACTTAGAAATGGAGAGTTCACAATTGGAAAGCGGAAATCATCTCTTTGTCGTAGTATTTGTTTTGAACCGACCCTCATGATCATTGTCAAATTCTAGATGTAAGTCAAGATATAAGGCCGACTTAACTGTATCTGTTGTATCCTTTATCTCTAGTTCGATTGGATAGATGCATTCCACATAATCACCAAAATTTTGAATTATTTAGTGGAAGAACGTCATTTATATAGCGGAAAGTAGAATTAAAGGCAATTGCTAGCTTCTTATCTTTCTTTCTAAGAAATTCATGTATGAAGTCAACATTTGTAGTTGAAGGGGCATTTGTTGTTAAATTCGTGCTCACCGATTTCACTAAAACTTTCGTATTTGATTTATAACTTATTAAAACGTATATCCGAATTATAAAAAAGTTTAAAATAAACAATTTACAATGGACAAGTTTTATAACATGTATCAACATTTTGTCTTTTATTTACTATTAGCATGTCGAAATGTTCTATTGTCTTGTTAATTAGGTATTTCTCTGTCTTGAATAATCTTCCATTTATTTGTATTGTAGTCCTGTCATGAAATGTTGTCACTTTAGTGTTATATTTAACATTGCCATAAAAGCTGGAGGTTTAGCTAGCGACACATCCAGATTCAACTGATTATTTTTTTCCTTACAATGTCATGTACTAAGTCAGGAAAGGCAATTGCTATCTTATAGTTCGTTTCCTCTTATATTTGATGTTTTTCCCTCAGTTTTAGTTTGTAACCCGGATATGTTTTCTCTCAATCAATCTATGACTTTTGAACAGAGGTTTACTATTGTTGCGTTTAGTTTAACCATCGAGTTCACCCTCAAGTCTGCAGACAGTCATTTTACATAAATATAGATATAAATAGAAAGCGAACTTTTAGGTCCGTTTGTATTCATACTATAGGTTAAACGTAAATATTAATCATCGCTTTATTTGAGTAAGAATTAGTTTTCGAGGATCGAATCAGTCAAGAAAAAGGTTTACCCGTGTTTCATTGTCTTTGTTGAAATTTTTCTGTTTGATAAATGAATACGTCTAATTATTGCGTAAAACATCTTTAGCTAAGGGGTTACATTGAAAGTCACATGCATACGGTCTCAATGACGTCAAATATTATTTTTTTTATATCTGATAACAATTGAACCAAACTTGCGGCTTAAACGAATTATTATTTAACTCTTTCACTGTCATAATTGATTGGACAATAAATCGTTTTAGTTTTTGTATTCTCGTAGCTAATGACTCCTTAAGGTCGTGCACACATCTAGATGTACGAAAATGTATTAAGTGTACTAAAAATGTTTACAATACCAATTTAATTGTGCTATTCAAATACTAATTTAAACCTATATCTTTTTGTGAGTTGGAATTCCATTTAAAAATCTATTGAGAATCAACGACGAAAAAGTCTGTCCATTGACTGAACTGAATATAAAAAAAGAGTGTTGTCCTACATTGATCAAATGTGTAGATTTTTCTTTATTTTGTGTAGCTTTATACTTAAATTTCCAATTGAGTACAACAATGTTCAGTGATAGAGATAAATAAGGTATGTCAATTTTGAACATAAATCTGGAAAATTATTATTATATTTTTTATATTATTTTTAATCAAGTGAATACGATGGGTATAAATTTATCAACAAACAACCTCGACATATAATAAACATATCTATGTTGTAATGTGAACGTGAAATTATTAATTGGATTTTTTCTTTCCTTCAACGCTTACAGAGACATTCTGATCGCATTAACATTAGTGAGATAAATTTAAATCTAGAACAGTACAAAGGTTTATTAAAAAAACAGAAATTAAGATTAAATCGCTTATAGATAATCACGTCGTTATAAAAAGTATATCGTCTTACATGTACAAAAAATATGTAAACTTGTCACTTTAAAGGGGCACTAGCTGTAAACGTATTAAAAGTTCACTGATTTGACTCAAATTTTCATATTTGTTTTATAACAATGTTAAACATTTATCCAAATTATAAAAGTCTAAAATCAAAAACTAACAGGGCATGGGATCGACAATATGAAGTTATATTTTGTGTGTATTTTAGTCGAATTGACCTCCCCAAGACAACTGATGCCAATAAAGTGAAATAAACATACATATAGATATAAATAGATAGCGGAACACGTGCAATGGATTCTGGATTCTTCTAGGTCTATTTAATTTTATTTATAGAATGAAAAGATATGTAAATTTTTATTTGTAACTGTATAAGAGTGATTGTTTTAGAAGCGAATTAGTCAATCAAATGATTTACTTTTGTTTCACTTGCATTGTTGACATTCTTTTCCTTTAAATAATCACACACGCACACACATTATGTGTTATCCATCTCTAGCTAAGGGTTAAGATTAAAGTTAACATGCATACGAATTCATTAATGTCTAATTATTCACTTAGGAGTGAATAATTTATCAT
Source organism: Mytilus edulis (assembly GCA_019925275.1). Classification (NCBI taxonomy): domain Eukaryota; kingdom Metazoa; phylum Mollusca; class Bivalvia; order Mytilida; family Mytilidae; genus Mytilus; species Mytilus edulis. The sequence continues at coordinate 104,290,244 of CM034350.1, read as the reverse complement.
CAATGTTTCTTAGCTTTCTTTTTTTTTTACAAAATTTGAACATACTGGCTGCTAAAAGCGAATTATATTTCCATTATTTCATTTTCATTATTGATTGGAAAAAAATCATATTTTACATTTTTCATGTATTTCGTAACTAGCGGCTCTTTACTAAAAGGCTGGTAGGAAAAATATCAGTTAAGGTTGATTTTCTGATTTGATGATGTTTGACATTTCAAAGATCATGTATAAAAAGTATTAGAACTTTAATGTTTTTACTCCTTGGATTTATTTCTCTATCCTTTACCTTCGGCAAATATGTACAACCTTTTTTTTATTGAAATGTTGTTGCTTATTTCGGGTAGGTTATTATGAAGTAAAGGCCTCATTAATTGTTTATAATAATGTGTACATCAACAAATGTATTTGCATTTGGATTTAAACTAAGATAATCAAGGTTATCTGAAAATGGAAATGTGATATTTACCCAAAAATAAATATGTTCAGAACACTGACTAAAAGCTAGATTGAGCAAAACGAATATTGCTGGAAACTGGGATAAACTCATTTGCTCCTAAAATTTGAAGAGTTCTAAATGACTATTTGTCGAGCTTCTAATTGCAAATTTTATTCATTGATACATTGTAAGTCAAATTCTCTAATGTTCAAAAGAATGCTTATGAATTTCCTAAGTCCATTTTTGAATTTTCTTCCAATTGAGAAAAATTGGAAGATATCTTGATGACGATAGTTGGAGCATATCCATGGTTTTCTGTAATCAATCAAATTATGATTTTGTCGGTACATTTCTGAATGGATAACTTCAATTTGGAATGATTCAATCATGTCAAAAGCTTCATTTTAAGCAATTACACTTTACTAAGGAAATCGTCAAAGAAACGACATAAGCTTGGATATTGCATCAATTGCAGGATACATTCTCAATATGCAGTCACTTCTGTAATGTTACTACGAAAAAGGTGCACATGTGTTAAAGATATCTCTTGTAATGAAAAGTTTAATCCCCGCATACCATTTATATTTATGTCTATAAGTAACCAAAATATAAATAATTAGCTGTATCTGTGATGTCTTTATTTCAAAAGACCAAACAAGGCTTGCAGTCAAAGAATAGATATTATCTATAAAATAACAAAACATCAAGTAAAATAGTAACGTCAGTTTCTTTTCGTTTGTTTATAGAATTATGAAATTGAAAAAAAATCTTCATAAAATTCACAATTTGTCCTCAATGCTCTTAAACTTCGTACTTAATTTGGCCTGTTTAAAAAAAATTGTGTCGAGCGTCACTAATGAGTCTTTTTTAAGACGAAACGAGTATCTGGCGTAAACATACAATTTCAATCCTGGTATCTATGATGAGTTTATATTTTAACTGAAAACAATCTCACCGTACGGTATACAATTTTTCATATAACGTTTTTTTTTAATAAAACAATAATTTACTTTCAACAAACTCTATCTACATGTACAAACTATCATATGTTTTGGATATGATAAATGTGTAAAACATGAAGAAAATGTCTCTTATTGGAAATATATATTGGTTATCAAGAAATATTATTACTAACAATGTTTAGTCAGTGTCAAATAAGTGTATCAATTCGTAATAAACTAAGCCTGATATTTAAAGTGTTTTAAAAAGAGAAACGCTAAATTTGTGTCTGAATGTCAGTATACAAATTTTATAGTAGCACACGAAGTATAAAAGAGAAACAGAGAGTAACTTTAATAAATTAATTGGTCAACAATTATTAACAAATCAAACATGATTTGAAAATGCCTGTTTTTGAACCAACACATTCAATTATAAATAACTTTTTCCTAGCGCTAAAAACATTGCATGTTCCTAATTTCGGCAGACAACATTATTTAGAGAAAAAAAAATGAATTCGATTTGTCATATACATTTGATATTGCAAATACTGAATAACTTTGTCCTTATTAAAGATTAAAGACAACATTTCCGGAATATACCGTCATCAGTACATACCTGTACATAACATCAATTTGATAATAAACACAAGTAATCGGTTTTTTGAAGCTCGATATAGCATGAAGTCGCAATGACGTTATATATTCAGACATATGTTACTTCGGAAATGAGATGTACTTGCTTGTACTGTACATGTTTTACATGTAAGGTATTTCTTTGGAAAATATAATCGTGAACTGTTACTTAGTACTACTAACTGATTGTGTTCTCATATGACTTGAAATAAAGATATTATTAAGTCGCACATCTTGACTTACCTCTATATTTTGACATTGCGAGTCGGTGGAAAACATCACAGTTGATTTCAGTTTTATAATTCTCTTGTTTGGTTTTGTATGGAGAGAGATGTTAGTATTTGAAGTATATATCACACAGTTGATACGATATTACCCATCATAGTTTCCTTGATATCGATGAAAAGTTTATTTTAGAAATCTTATATCCGGGAATCATAGTTTACTGAAATATTGAATTGCAATGTCAATTTGTATTTTTAATAAAGTGTTTAAATGTTCATGTTTACTGAAAAAAATATGTCTTTCCGATGCCGTTTTTTACCTAATATTTGATTTACGAGGCGTGCTTTTATATTTTTTATCTGTACCTTGTGACGTTTACATGCTGACGCGCAATTTTACGTTTTTGTTTATGATTATCTACAATTCGTTCCCAGTACTTAAAATCGTTTAATCTTAAAGGATGGATTTAACATACTTAAGTAAAATACAAAAATAAGAAAGCAATTAATGAGGATGTTATATTTGATATATGACTTTTTGTGCTTCTTTTTATATATTTGTTTGGTCTTACTGTGATTAAGATTATTACACAATGTTAACTTCTGTACCCCTAATTTTGACTTTTTTACCCATTATATAGATATAGGAAGATGTGGTGTGAGTGCCAATGAGACAACTCTCCATCCAAGTAACAATTTAAGAAGTAAACCATTGTAGGTTAAAGTACGGCCTGCAACACATTATGCCTGTCTGTTTTGTACACACATCGTTGTCAACCTAATGGAATTTGATGCGACTGTCGTACAAGTGGGAGGTTTAGCGCTATAAAACCAGGTTCAATAAACCATTTTCTACATAAGAAAATGCCTGTACCAAGTCAGAAATATGACAGTTTTTTGTTTGATCAGTTGGAGATAGTGATTTTTGCAATTTGATTAGAACTTATATATCTAGATATAGGCTATTAGGGTCAGTTGAAAACAAAACTTTACTTCAAAAGAGATGGTTTCGGCTTCCCAACTGTTAATTTCCACTTGAGACCAATAGTTCCAAATGGTGAAGTTGAAATAATCACTTTGTAAATTTTACTGACGTCATCACGGGTGGGTTGACTGTTTTGAAATATCCGTTTCACAAATGATATTGAATATAGATATAGGAAGATGTGGTGTGAGTGCCAATGAGACAACTCTCCATCCAAATAACAATTTAAAAATTAAACCATTATAGGTTAAAGTACGGCCTTCAACACGGAGCCTTGGCTCACACCGAACAACAAGCTATAAAGGGCCCCAAAATTACTAGTGTAAAACCATTCAAACGGGAAAACCAACGGTCTAATCTATATAAACAAAACGAGAAACGAGAAACACGAATATATTACATAAACAAACGACAACTACTGTACATCAGATTCCTGACTTAGGACAGGTGCAAACATTTGCAGCGGGATTAAACGTTTTAATGGGCCCAAACCTTCTCCCTTTTTCTGAAACAATAGCATAACATCACAACATATAAAAACATACGATAAAATATCAATTGGCAGACTTAACTCAATCAAAAAACGTATGATTAAAATATGTTCTTTTTTACGATTGTGACCTACAGAGGGATACTATTAACCGCTTTATCAAAATAATATAAATAAGGCCGTTAGTTTTCTCGTTTGAATTGTTTTACATTGTCTTATATCGGGGCCTTCTATAGCTGACTATGCGGTATGGGCTTTGCTTATTGTTGAAGGCCGTACGGTGACCTATAGTTGTTATTGTCTGTGTCATTTTGGTCTTTTGTGGATAGTTGTCTCATTGGCAATCATACCACATCTTCTTTTTTATACCCTAGCTGTTTTTGGCAAAACTTTTTGCGACTTTTGGTGTTCAATGCTTTTCAACTTCGTACTTTATTTTGGCCTTTTAAACCTGTTTTGATTCGAGCGTCACTGATGAGTCTTTTGTTTTTTTATTCATTTATATAATAATTATTAATTATGTATACAGTTTGCATTTTTATGTTTTTTTTAACAACAAATCTGATGTTATAGCTCTAATTTGACACAAAATAGTGTCAACATAGTTTATATGGCGATGTTAAAAATGTTTGCACAAAATCTTTTTAACATTGTATACATCACGATGTTTACGATGTAAACAATATGTTAGGGTTCAAACAATGTCACGATGTTGACACAACATCGTGTTAGCATTGTATACATCGCGATGTTCATGATTTCAACGATGTCAACAATATATAAGAGTTGAAACAATGTATACGATGTTGATGACATTGTATACATCGCGATAAAAACAATGTAAACACAATATATTTTCTAGATTGTATACATCGCGATCTTAACGATGTCAATGATGTAAACTATATGTTAGGGTTCAAAACAAAGTAAACAATGTTGACACAATATCGTGTTAACATTGTATATATTGCGATGTCTACAATATTGATTAATGATCGTGCACTGGACATGATTGCTTTTTGTGACATTTTTACTTAATGTGTAATGTGTGTTTGTTCAAACATCGTTATCAATGTATTGGAATTTGATGCGACTGTTATACAAGTGCGAGGTTTAGCGCTATTAAACCAGGTTTAATCTACCATTTTCTATACAATAAACGCCTTAACTAAGTCGGGAAATTGAAAGTTGTTTTCCATTCGTTTGACGTGTTTTTTGCTTTTGATTTTCCCATTTCATTAGGGACTTTCTGTTTGGATTTTTCCACCGTGTTCAGTATTTTTGTGATTTTAGTTTTTACATTGTGATCATCCTCATATTCCCAGTGATAATTATAACATCGATTGCATCGACTAATTGAACAGAGATCTATTAAAAGAAATGTGAACAGTAGATACAATTCTTTGTTTTATTACATCTTACATTTAAAAAAAACCTGCTGATTTCAACAAAAACTACACCAATATGATATAACCACAATGGTGGTCTTTTTAATCGACAGCCTATTTGTGGGTTTTGGTTGAATGATATTTCAATTAACAGTCGATATTCAACTGGCAAGAAATGAAAATAGAGGTATTCAGGATATTGTTATGTTGTCCAATGGATCCAGCATCCCTTGGGATCATGAGGATAGTATTTGGTAAAATTTACAAAGTGATGATTTCAGCTTCCCAATGTTCCACCTTTGGGAATCTGAACTCATCTCTTTTGTCGTAAAGTTATGTTTTCAACAGACCCTCATAGTCAATTTCTGGATATAAATCCTAATTAAGTGGCAAAATCAAGAGCTCAAACACACCAAACGGAAGGATAACAACTGTCATACTCCTGACTTGGTACAGGCATGTCCTATGTAGAAAATGGTGGATTAAACCTGGTTTGATAGCGCTAAACCTCTCACAATATTCCAAGACCAATTCACTGTGTTTTTGGTCTTGGAATCCTTTTAGAATTAGTGTATTTAAAGAATTGATAAGTTTATACGGATCGCATCTGAATTTGTGATCTCGATAAATTGACATCATTGTAAAGTTGGGATGTTCTATTACGTTATAATGAATTTCTATATGTACTGTATAATTTTGACACAATGTGGAGTATTCTTTTTTCTAAATGTTTCAGAATGAAGTCAATGCACTCTAAAGTAGCAGTTGGTCTACTTATCATTGCAGTGTATACTGATGTGGTATTAATTTGTCCAAACAACTGTTCCTGTTACAAACTCCAAGATGGTCGTCACCATATAGATTGCAACAATCAAGGATTTACTACAATTCCAATGAACTTTCCAAATGACTCATCCATAATGTAATATGTTTTCTTAGTCTTTCACCCTTAGCTATTATTTAAGAAAGTATTTTAACACACAAAAGAATGATGATCAAAATATGCTTTTTCTGTAAAAAAAAAAGTCAATAAAAATAAAACAAACAAAAACAATTGTTTGTAGAAAGATATACAACACCATATCCTATGCCAAACAGGTGTCATCCAAAGTCTTTACAGAGAAGACATCCCAAGAGTTAACATAGAAAAAATGGGTTTAAACGTGGTAATTACTATTCAAATGATCCAAAATAATGCGGAGGACAAATTTGAAAATTAGTGCCAATCACCTGTTTTTAAAATAGTTCTGACCCTTAGAAATATCAATTATATAGATATTTACATTGTAAGCGCTCTCAAACGAACATTCCATATTTATAGGAGTGTTATGAAATTCAGAAATTCATGACATCAGAGGTTAGTAACAATCGTGCTTATGGGATATATATATATATTACCTAAATCATTCGGTGTTCAAGATCTCCAAGCTGCTACTCCGGCTATAAATAAGGTCACTGACTAGTGTCTGAGTAGAAAGTTTATGAATCAGGGTAATGTCAAAGAACGTTTCGTCTTTTTCTAATAAAGTTCATCGGAAGATATTGAGATATTGTTGATGAAGATTCCGTATCAACTTTGCATAATACATGATTGTCTTGGATTATAGTTTCTTGGGACTGACGTTGTTTATAAACCTAATTACGTGCTGTAGTGTTCTTTTATTTGTCTTTGTGAATTATCAACTTTAATGTTTATTCCATTCTTAGAAATACCCCTTTGGCATTTTTTTGTCATGATGTTATTTTGCAAGCTATGCTCCTTTTTTGAATACTGGTCTGTCTTTTTTGCTTTAGTCTCTCCCGACATTTGTGTTTGTTTTGATAGTGATGAGGAATATATTTAAACATCTATGACTGCTGTACCCCTATTTATGACATTTTTACCTATTATGTCTGTTTGTTTTGTTCACATATTGTTGTCAATATAATGGACTTCCCGTTTGAATGGTTTTACACTAGCAATGTTGGGGCCCTTTATAGCTTGTTGTTCGATGTGAGCCAAGGCTCCGTGTTGAAGGCCGTACATTGACCTATAATGGTTTACTTTAATAAATTGTTATAATGATGGAGAGTTGTCTCATTGGCACCCACACCACATCTTCCTATATCTATTTATGTGACTGTCATACTGAGACTGAGAGGTTTAGCAAGCTATAAAACCTGGTGTATCAATAATTTGTATAGGACAATTGTTTTCTATTCGTTTGATTGGTTTATGCTTTTGAATTTGAATTTTGATAAGGGACGTTCCGTTTCAGATTTTCTTTAGGGTTGGGAAGTTTTGTGTTTGAACGGGGCAAATGTCAATTTTTACAGAAAAATCTATTTTTGGTCTATTTTTTATGTACAAATTACTGCTTTAGAATAAGACTCGACACAAATAGTTCTATCTTACTTTTTATCATGTTTTTAATCAACTTTAAAGATTTCTTATCTTTAAAAATTTAACTTAAAAAAAATCGGTACAAAATATGAATGTACCTAATACAATTTCGATTGCATAACTATTATGTAGATTACAAACAAAAACACAATTATCAATCTTTTGATATAAATGATATGAAAATTTCAGCTGTCAATAATTCTTCATTTTCGTTTTTACTTTTCAAAACATATACCTATCAATTTAACCATGTCACTCTTCAAGCTCCAGATTTGTACCGGTTGATCCGTATAATCTGTGTTTATTTTTTTTAATTTTTTTTTTACAACAAATAAATATTCTTTATTCATCAAATTGCTTGTTACAACTTTACTTCATTGTCCAAGCTTCAATAAAGTATCCCTGTGAAATACTTTCTGAGTATCCACGGAAATACACAGAATATAAAAAAAATATAAACATTATTTTTTTTCCATCAATTATATCAATCTTTTTAATTTTATGAAAAATACATTATGAAATATTGTTTTGTTCTCATTCATAAACCAATTGATTGTTGTGATTTGTCATTGCCTGAGTTACTGACATTTGATATTTGCACATTTTTTGTTGAACCTGTTCTTGTATCACTGTGTTTGCTAGATCCACCATATTTATAGGAGTGTTATGAAATTCAGAAATTCATGACATCAGAGGTTAGTAGCAATCGTGCTTATGGGATATATATATATATTACCTAAATCATTCGGTGTTCAAGAGCTCCAAGCTGCTACTCCGGCTATAAATAAGGTCACTGACTAGTGTCTGAGTAGAAAGTTTATGAATCAGGATAATGTCAAAGAACGTTTCGTCTTTTTCTAATAAAGTTCATCGGAAGATATTGAGATATTGTTGATGAAGATTCCGTATCAACTTTGCATAATACATGATTGTCTTGGATTATAGTTTCTTGGGACTGACGTTGTTTATAAACCTAATTACGTGCTGTAGTGTTCTTTTATTTGTCTTTGTGAATTATCAACTTTAATGTTTATTCCATTCTTAGAAATACCCCTTTGGCATTTTTTTGTCATGATGTTATTTTGCAAGCTATGCTCCTTTTTTGAATACTGGTCTGTCTTTTTTGCTTTAGTCTCTCCTGACATTTGTGTTTGTTTTGATAGTGATGAGGAATATATTTAAACATCTATGACTGCTGTACCCCTATTTATGACATTTTTACCTATTATGTCTGTTTGTTTTGTTCACATATTGTTGTCAATATAATGGACTTCCCGTTTGAATGGTTTTACACTAGCAATGTTGGGGCCCTTTATAGCTTGTTGTTCGATGTGAGCCAAGGCTCCGTGTTGAAGGCCGTACATTGACCTATAATGGTTTACTTTAATAAATTGTTATAATGATGGAGAGTTGTCTCATTGGCACCCACACCACATCTTCCTATATCTATTTATGTGACTGTCATACTGAGACTGAGAGGTTTAGCAAGCTATAAAACCTGGTGTATCAATAATTTGTATAGGACAATTGTTTTCTATTCGTTTGATTGGTTTATGCTTTTGAATTTGAATTTTGATAAGGGACGTTCCGTTTCAGATTTTCTTTAGGGTTGGGAAGTTTTGTGTTTGAACGGGGCAAATGTCAATTTTTACAGAAAAATCTATTTTTGGTCTATTTTTTATGTACAAATTACTGCTTTAGAATAAGACTCGACACAAATAGTTCTATCTTACTTTTTATCATGTTTTTAATCAACTTTAAAGATTTCTTATCTTTAAAAATTTAACTTAAAAAAAATCGGTACAAAATATGAATGTACCTAATACAATTTCGATTGCATAACTATTATGTAGATTACAAACAAAAACACAATTATCAATCTTTTGATATAAATGATATGAAAATTTCAGCTGTCAATAATTCTTCATTTTCGTTTTTACTTTTCAAAACATATACCTATCAATTTAACCATGTCACTCTTCAAGCTCCAGATTTGTACCGGTTGATCCGTATAATCTGTGTTTATTTTTTTTAATTTTTTTTTTTACAACAAATAAATATTCTTTATTCATCAAATTGCTTGTTACAACTTTACTTCATTGTCCAAGCTTCAATACAGTATCCCTGTGAAATACTTTCTGAGTATCCAGGAAAATACACAGAATATAAAAAAAATATAAACATTATTTTTTTTCCATCAATTATATCAATCTTTTTAATTTTATGAAAAATACATTATGAAATATTGTTTTGTTCTCATTCATAAACCTTCGTAGTTCCTTTATAAACATAGCTTACACATCTAAAAATTTCAGTTTTTGCTCTGACACATAGTACGACTTGTAAATACAAAAACCTAAAATTGTCAAGAAATAATTTAAACCGTTATATCCTTGATCTGATATTTTGTATCCAAATACAATATGTTTTGCCAATATCTTGTTTTGAAAATTCATTTTTGCTAGAAGATAATGTACTTTCTCCCAAAAATCTTTCAAAAATGAACATGTAATAAAGAAATGCAAATAATCTTCTTCTTTTGTTTTACAAAAGTTGCATTTATCGTTCTCAGATATTTTTCACTTTAATAGTAGCTGCTTTGTAGGAATGATATATTGAAGCAGTTTCCATCTGAAAATTTTCAACTTATTTTCCTCTAAAATTTTAAATATAAAATCATATACAAATGGCATCTGTTGTACGTATTCTAATTTTAAATATCTTGTCCAAATGTTGATACCGATTGGCTTTGTATATTTTTTATCTACTAAAGTTTTATAGAGTATTTTATTATTGATATCTTTTGTTTCAATTTGTTTATTTTGCCATCTTAATTTAACCTTACATATATTGATTTTACTCTTAACGGAGTTTTCTTTTTTTTAAACTTGCATCCATTCTTTTGGGATGCAGGATTTTAACATCTTAAACTCTGCAATCCAGTTTGTTTTATTAATTAACTTTTTTAAGATAAAACTTGTGGATAAACCTCCTTTACTATCCAACATGTCGTTTATATAAACCAATCCACTTTTAACCCAGTTCGGGAAAAACAAGCATTTGTTGCGATATTTAATATATTTATTTCCCTAAATAATCTGTTTTCTAATATTAGAAAAGTGATTAGAAAATGTTGATAAACCTCCTCCTGTTTTAACCCAACTTGAAATTACTTGTAAATAAAAGTCGGGTATTTTTCCAAGTCTATCTATTGAATTAATATTATCTAAATTCATGTGTCTAATTGTAATTCTAATTGTTTTATATTATTTGTTAGTGTTTCATCTTCTTTTAATTGTTTATCTCTGGTTGTCATTAAGTGTTCTAATTCGCTTTCTAATTTTCTTGTTTTCTCCCTTGATAACTTCGATTTTCTTTTACAGTATAGAATAGATTCGTCTCTAATTTCAATTTTTAGATTGTCCCATAAAAGACGGATATCGCTACTGTCATTATTGATTATACGATTTTCGAACTGATTTATTACTCTGTTGATTGTGTTTTATATTCAATATCCTTTACGATAGAATTATTAAGTTTCCAGTATCCATTCCCTCTTTCTGAAGCCCCTGTCTTAAAGTTTAAAACTATCCCTTGATGGTCAGTCACTTTAATCAGTGCCGGTTTAATTTTACAATATTCAACGAGAGACTGAAATTCTTTTGCAATTAAAATTAAATCTATCCTACTAGCTTGTGTCTTATCCTGTCTTCTCCATGTAAACTGTTGTGTGCTTTTATGTAAAATACGCCAAATATCTATAAAATTCTGATTTTTCAAAAGAACTTTTAAACTATTAACAGACTCTGAAAATTTCGTATTTTTAATTAAGTTTTTCCTATCTAAAGTTTTCAATGCTTCATTGAAATCGCCGGCAACTAGAGTAATGCCTATATAATTTTCTTTAATAAAATTGTTTACTTTTTTAAAGAAAGAATTTCTATCGGTTCTATAATTTGATGCGTAAAGACAAACTAAAGACAATATTACATTATCCATTTTCACATTTAATAAAATAAGTCTTCCGTCATTATCGCAGAATTTATTAATAACCTCAATGTCTGCATGCTTGTTTATACCTATTGCTACCCCCCTACTTGCCGTAGTTCCATGACTGCAGTGAAAATAAAATCAGTTTCTTTTTCTAGAATAGCCCTAGTTTCTTTATTTAAATGTGTTTCTTGTAAAAGTGCAATGGAACACTTATTACGTTTAACCCAATCTATGACTCTTAATCCTTTTTCTTTATTTTGTATACCATTAACATTGAGTGTACATAAATTAATATTTGTCATTGTAATGATTAGTTAAAAGGTCATTTAATTTCGTTGACATATCTAACATTAAAGTACAAACTTTCAATTGACAACAGGTAAAAAGTGCGAGTAAGACCTTTTAAACATATGAACTGAGTATTTTGCAATTGAAAAGTGCTTTTGCATATGTGGCATACTCAATCTATGGCAGAAGCGTATCAATAAAAACTTTTCTTATAACAATGAGAATATTGTCTAATATCAAACTTTAAATATGCAGACATTCCATGCGGAAAATGTTGTTGTCGGCACCGAAAAATTAAGAAAATACTAACTTTATAACTTATGTTCAAATATAAACAACAATTGAGTCTTATATACATAAATAAACAATGCGATGCTTTTAAAATATCAATGCGCTACTTTTAAAATATCATAGCGGTGTTTTTGTTATATCAATATTAGTACCGATTAGTATAAATATTAGACTGTCATAACCGTATTTTGACAACTTTACCTATTATGCCTGTTTTGCTCACGCATAGTTGTAAATATGACCGAATTTGATGGGACTGTCATACACATGAGAGGTTAAGCGGTATAAAACCAGGTTCAAAACTTGAAAATGCCGGTACTGAGTCAGAAATATGACAGTTGTTATCTATTCTTTTGGTGTGTTTTATCATTTGATTTTACCATTTAATAAGGGACTTTCTGTTTTGAATTTTCCTCGGATTGGTGTTCAGTATATTTGTGATTTTACTTCTTAGTAGTATTGTATGTAAATTAGCAGTTTTAAGAGCATTGCTTAAATTAAAATTGTTTTTGGTAACATCTTACAAATTTCTCAATAAGTTTTGGAAGGAAAACTAATCAAATAAGGGTTTAATAAACAATGCCGTAATCAAATAGCTAAGTATCAAAATGATTGTTCACATAGATAACATATAGCAAATATCAGAATGAACGCACCGAAATAATATACATCCGATATGCTCGCAACGCATGTATGGAAGACTTTCATTAGATAACAATGAAACTAACTTGTGACAAAGATGAATCATACTGTCCTCGTTCAGTTTGATTCGACAAAATCTGACCTGTACTTTTGAATCTCCTTTTTTTTTTTACATATTAGACCGTTGGTTTTCCTGCTTGATTGGTTTAACACTAATAATGTTTTGTTCCTATTTAGCGTGGTGTTTGCTGTGGGCCAAGTCTCCGTGTTTAAGGACCTACTTTGATCTATAATGGTTTACTCTAAACAAATGATTACTTTGATGGAAAGTTGTCTCACTCGAACTCATGCACCATCCTCTTATATCTATAAATCTTTAAAATTTCCCTTTATAAATACCTGCTTTCAAATCCTCCATCTGGACGATCTAAATGTATGAATATAGAAAAGATATATATACATTTATTACGGCAAAAGACATTAACATCTTATTTATTTGTGTTCTAAACATTTGTTTTAGTACTCATTGAAGAAAATGAATTTATAACAAGCGATACGGATTTTTATTTTGCACCCAGAAAAGTACACTTATTTATACAATCGGTTACTAGCCATAAACGAAAGTCAAATCTCTGTGGCAACAATACATCGGAATATACTCACAGTCATCGCAATGTAAAAGAGTGTCCACGCGGCGAGCTGATTATGTTCATAGAGATATTTATTTGCCAACGGGAAAAGTCTTTAATATCCAAAAAGAACTGTTCTTCTCAATATTTTTTTCCATGTTAATAACAAATACATTTTCTATCTGACAAGATTTTTTTATTTTCGTTGTTTCTGATGTTGTCCAATTTATAGTCTGAGGCTACTCAGCTGGTATCTTCAAAGTTCGGGACATCAGGATTTGTACATTTCAATTTGTTTGGATTATTGATTTTACCATTTGACTATTTATTGTAATTTGGAACTGTATTGGATTAGATTTTTTGAATGAATGTTTCTTTCAAGTAATGATATTTTTTGTCTATATCGATATTACCAAGGTGGATAAGCTATAGCAGAGTGACCAGTATATTATACTCTAAAAGGTCGGTAGACGTATTTGCAACCGCATTTAAATTCCGCCATTGCATCATAACTTCAAATAGAATTATAAAAAATAAGATGTGGTATGATTGCTAATGAGACAACTGTCCACAGGTGACCAAAATAACACAGACATCAACAACCAGAGGTCACCGTACGGCCTTCAACAATGAGCAAAGCCCATACCGCATAGTCAGATGCAAAAGGCCCGATGAGACAATCTAAAACAGTTCAAACGAGAAAAACTAACGGCCTTATTTATATAAAAAAAAATGAAAGAAAAACAAATATGTAACACATAAACAAACGACAACAACTGAATTACAGGCTCCTGATTTCGAACAGGCACTTACATAAACAATGTTGCGGGGTTAAACATGTTAGTTAGTCGGTTAAACAATGTCATTGAAAACAATAGACTGAACAGATTATTAACACTTTCAACTATCAAAAGGGTCAAGAAACATTTTTGAAATGATAAGTTCATGTAAGCGTTAATTTTGTTACAGTTACGAAATTTTAGTGATATTGATCCTAAAACATTAAACCGGTCATGATCAAAGTTTGTGACTTATGTTTGCAGTTTTCTTGACATACATTGTGACGTGTCATCGTATTCATTTTATATTAGAAAACTATAGCAGTTATATTAGAAAAGTATTGCATTCATAATTTTTTTATATTAAAAAATCATCGCTATGATATAAGACAAATATCGCATTGATATTTTAAAATATAGCAGTATCGTTGACATATAGGTGATTTTGGCGTAGCAAACAATTGAATTCATCTTAATTGCATTCCACTGAATTTGCTACATGATATCTATTGAATGTGTACATTTACAAATAATAAATCGTGCATTTATGTTTCATCTATTCAATAATTCAATTTTCTCGTTTAAATACACCTTGCTTGTTATTACATAAAATAACTCATGAAAATTATACACCAGACGTATGTCGTGTTAAATGTTACCCTGTTTTAAGAAAAGAGTCATTAGTTTATACCGAGAAATCTTCCTTTCTTCGTACAAATGCTAAAATTCGTCTGAAATTTCCCACAATGCAACTCGTTGATATAAGACAATATCGCTTATAGATATAAGAAAAGTTTTTATCGTATCGCACCTTCCATAGACTGATACTATAGATAAGCCTGAACTTTAAATGGATTTTAATCCTGTTTTAGAATTCATACGTAAATGATTTTTTGGATTACTTTTACAATTTTTAAACAGATTTTTTTCTGAAGATGAGCACATCACTAATAAAGTAAGTAATTTCGGATATATACCCAAGATTGTTTTTATTTGTTTGTTTATAAATTACTTTGTTATCACTTGCAACAAAAGGTTTGTGTTTGTTATCAACTAATAGTAAGTCCCAAAAAGTGTCGCTTTTATGATGTACATGCATATTAAAATTATATTTACGCACATTAACATTATACAAATACATTGTAAGAAATAACTGTTTCACAAACATACAGCTACAGGTTTTAAAAATGACTATATGTAATCTACCTTGTTCTTTTTTAAAGGTAGTTTTACGATTTATTTTGCTATAACATATTTCTAAAAATAGCTTTGGGAAAACCCAGTATTGCAAGTAAGCACAAAATTGCTTGATATATAACATCCTCGACATTGTACATGTAAACCTCTGTTTATAATATAATTTAATAAACTCCTCATCTACTATCTTATAATAATTGTATAAAATCTCAACTTCACATATTGATCTTCGTGCTATAAAACCATAAATGTTGTACATTGTCATTTCCATTTCAGATACGAACATTTCAAATTTAAGGTTTATGTACCCTTCTGTAGCCATTTTTGTACGAATTTTTCAAACCTCATTTGTATCAAAACTAAAGATATAATAAATAATAAAGATAGGCCATTTAGTACATGTTTCAAGGGAAAACTTGATGCAAAGCATTATTTTTTACTGTTTCATTGCATTTGATAGAAAAAGAGGACTTTGCGGCAAATAAATCAAGATTTTTATAGAAAATCTATATATACATTTGGCGAATAACAAAATGATAGTACTACACACCATGTCCATGATAATATTGGTGTAGTACTAACAGCTAAATATATTTGATTGAAATTTATAAAGCAGCAAAACAGTGTATAATATAAACTATATGTTTTGGTCAATAAATAATTTCTGTTATCCGATAGATTTGATGTTTCTAAATATAGTATAGGGAAAACCCAGTTTTTAAAAAACAGCTGTTTGACTTTTTTTCCTATACAATGATAATACTTTATAAACAAATGATATGCAAAATCTGGTTGATCATGATTCTGAAAATAAATATTATCTTTTGACCTATTAAATAATTTATGTAACACCATAACTTTGTTTCTTATATTTTCAATTGACATCTTAAAAATATAAACATTTGTATAGTAATGCATAATATTAGTTTTATTAATAGCGTTTTCAACACCATATTAACTTTTTTATACCATATCTTGTTTATTAACATTCCAACATTTTTAAATATTTCATCTTTACTCCGATTAAACTCTGTACATTTTGTATTTGAGCTTGATTTTTTTTCCGTTTATATATTTTTTTGTTTTTGTTTTTTTAAATAGTGTAAAACCATATGTTCAGTTCATTATAGTACATTTCAGTGGTAAATCATTAAAGTATAATATTTTGAAATATGTTACAACAGTTGTTTTGTCTATAACGTAATAAAATAGTCTACCCTTTTGATTTCTTAGGTGCAATGTTATCAGTAGGTGTTAGTGGGATATGATTTCTTGCTGCGGTTCTTTTTGCATTTTTTGGAGTTCTCACAAATTTATCAATTGATTGTTGTGATTTGTCATTGCCTGAGTTACTGACATTTGATATTTGCACATTTTTTGTTGAACCTGTTCTTGTATCACTGTGTTTGCTAGATCCACTGCTATTTTGTGATGGTTTAAATTTTGATGTGTTAGATGTTTTGTCAGTTGTTTCAGACATTTGTTCTTTTGTTCTTTTGTCTGAGCTTCATTGAACTGTAGATTTACATCAGCACTTTCATTAACATCAACCTCTGAGTTTTCATCATTTTTATGTTCACTTTGAAGGTCAGTTGGGCAGTCTATCATTTTATGCCCACTTTCTTTGCAAGTTCTACAAACCCAGTCATTATGTTTATTTTTTTTATAATTTGTAATGTTAATTTGATTCATGTTCTACAGCTTTTAAAGAATAAAGCATTGACTGATTTTTTTATTGATACAATTTGGTATGCGTCTGGTAATAATCTAAATTTGGATGTAACTCATCTTCTGATTGGCTGACGTTATTTTGTTATCAGCCCATAGACATAATTAAGTCATGTCACCGTGACGTCATCAAAGTTTTTTCATGGTTTTCTACGGTTTAAAATGGACTTAAGAATTTAATTATAAGAAATGACTGTAATATGTTTTCTGTCTATTTGAAATAACATAAAAAATTTGGTACACACTTTTAAGTAACCCACTACGTGCGTTATTCAGTTTGCACCAACTTTTTTATGTTATTTCTTCATAGACAGAAAAATATTACAGTCATTCCTTAAATAAAAAAAATATGTTTCTATTCATTTATGTTGATAAGTTGAAATACCAATATTACAACTGGATCACAGATTTTCGTATTTTCATTTAATGCTGCGTGATATAGTTTGTTGTCACAAATACCAAATTCATGATTAATACACATTTTAGCATATCGAAACTAGAACTAATTTATATTTAGAGGGCAGCTGAAAACCGCCTCCGGGAATTTCTTGTTGTGCTGAAGATCTATGATGGACTATTATCTGCCCTTTGGTCGCGATGTTGTCTCTTTGACATATTTCCCATTTCCATTCTCAATATTATTCACATATGATTTGTCAACTCATTATCTTCGATTTTCTACGATGCATACGTAAGGAATAAAACATCAATATCAGAAGTTTTGCATGTATTCTAATACACTGTTTGACAACAAATGAAAGAAGATAATTAATACGGTAAGACTATCATACAAAAACGGTAATACCACAAACATTTGAAACTTATGGAAAGCTCCATTTCTTCTCATTGTCAAAGTTAAACTGAGAATTGTGTTTCCAATCTGTCTGTTTCTAATGAAAATGAATGCACAAGCAATTGAAAGTTGTATTTCTTTTATTTATTTCAGAAGTGTGGATCATAATTATATTACCACAATTGAGGAAGGAGCATTTCAAGATATGCAATTATTAACAATCGTGTAAGTATTATTTGGTTGTGTTCTATATAAACAGTTGGTTATCTATTGAATATATATATATTATCAGGTTAGTGCTAAGCGACGTGAATACAAATTTGTATGAAACACAAAAAAGTGATGCGCATATATATTTTTATTTATAATGTTCTCGCTTGCAATCATCTACAAAATCTTAAATTAGCCGTCTGACTTTTGAAACCTTTTCGTTCAGTCAACAATTATTCACCTGCAATTAACTATGTTATAAAATTATCTCCATACATGATGCTTCATTTCTTAGATGTCATTGCGGGTGTACGGGTAGCTCCAATGATATCCCCGCATTACTTGTTACTGGTTACTGAAAATGAAATACGGAAAAGTTTAATTTTGCTGTTTAAGGAAATTATTATTAGTCGAAATGCTAATTTCATGTAGTTAAATTTGAACTTTACGTTTTTATTGGTTATATACATTATTTTGAATGGTTCATTAATATAGATTTAATCATCGTTTGCACACTTTTATGTTTAAGCAGAATAAAATTTTATGTTTTAGCGCAATTAGGTTTAGTGCACTATCAACCATTGAGACTGGTGCATTTAGAACTTTGCCAAATCTTATAAACATGTAAGTATTTTTCATTTCTAAAAGTTTTCAGTATAACCGGTATTCTATATTAGCGACATACATGTCCCTATTGAATGAAGTTGTTTAAAAAGAGAAAACTGTCCAAAATAATTGTCTTTGTCTTAAAAAATAAATGTTTTCACAGCTGATTATTGAATGAAATATTCTGGAAGTAATTTTATATTATGAAGTTTTGTTAATCAAGGGGCAAACCATACCAAAGAGACAATCACACTCATAAATCGAAAAAAACCTGACAATTCCGTGGCTAAAAAAGTTAAAGACCAACAGACACACAGACAAACTGGCAAACTGACAAACAGACAAACAGATCAAGAACAATAAAAAAAAACATTGAAAACTACAGACTGAGCAGTACGAATCCTTACTTTAAATAGGGTTGATCTCATATGTCCGGAAAGATAAGCAGATTCGACTCCATATTTTGAGCTCATTATGTTTATCATGTTAATACTAATCCAATATATATGTCTTATTCGGTAGGTCATATTCGAGGATATTCCATTACGGTCAACCAAACTCGTAAATTTAACAAAAAAAAAGGTTTCAAATTCACCATTTGGAACTCTTTGTCAAGGAAATCTTGATTTGAAAGTCAAGCCCTGAAATGTCGTATCAACTTTGAGATATATATTTTGTATGCAGGCACTGCTGGAACTCGCTATCAAGAAAATATTGATATGAAATACAACTACATTCATTAGATAAATCCTGAAAATCATGTAAGAGTGAAGTTAAAAAATGTTTTTATGTAAATCTTTATCTAATTGTGGCTTTCGCCATGTTAGTTTAAAATAAAGTTATCTTAACGGTCAAAATTTAAAAAGAAGTAGAGGTTATATGTTCGAGAATGGTTCAAACTGAAAGAAAAGGTCGAGAACTGATCAAGTACAGGCCGATAATGGGTTAAGACCGTTTCAGACTAGTCGAGTAATAGTTTAAGTTATTTTCAATAGCACAGATAAGGGTCAAGTACAAATCAGAACAGTGGAGTTTTGTTATGATTGGGGTCTAGTAAATCAAGAAAAATTCAGACCAATTCAGACTGGTCGATTAAAAATTAGTCAATCGATAAACAAATAATGACCATTTCCGACTTTGCGGTATGAGTGATACATATGACCATTGCGATCGTTTTGAAGACGAAGCATTACACTTCAACAGCTGTGACGTTCTTATTTGGTGATTAGTTTCCCTTGTTATTTTTATGAATCACAGCTAATGAAACAAATCAAATAATAAAAGCAACACGTTATATTTGCTTTCGAAGGTACGCTCAAAGTCACTTGAAAGCCAATGATGTATAAGAACTGAAACAGCCATATTCATCTAAGGTTAACTTTACCTGAAAGAGTTTAAACCTTAGTTTTTAATGATTTCATAATGTATTAACGGACAATTTTAGAAAGGTTTGTTATAAATCATGTCAGTACCTAACTACTGACTATTGAGCTTATGTATCCACTTGTATTTTTGTCCATCTGATGAGTTCAGCCTTTTTAAACTGATTTTTATAGTTCGTTCTTATGTTGTACTGTTATACCAGTGTCCCAGGTTAGGGGGAGGGTTGGGATCCCGCTAACATGTTTAACCCCGCCACAATATTTATGTATGTGCCTGTCCCAAGTCAAGAACATCTAATTCAGTGGTTGTCGTCTGTTTATGTGTTACATAATTTGTTTTTCTTTAATTTGTTTTATATAAATAAGGCCATTAGTTTTCTCGTTTGAGTTATTTTACATTGTCATATCGGGGCCTTTTATAGCTGACTATGTGGTATGTGCTTTGCTCATTGTTGAAGGCCGTACGGTGACCTGAAATTGTTAATGTCTGTGTCATTTTGGTCTCTTGTGGAGAGTTGTCTCATTGGCAATCATACCACTTCTTCTTCTTTTTTTTATTATATTTTGATAACATCTGAGACTGATAGTCCGACCGTAGAGATATTAACCTAGAGATGTAAAAAACGAAAACACAACGTTATAACATTAATGTATCGATATATCAAATATACCCGCGGATACATAGATGATGTATTTTCTATAAACATTCTTACTATATGTTTATGTTGTTTGCTCTATGGTCGGGTGGTTGTCGCTTTGACATATTCACCATTTCCTTTCTCAATTTTACTAACATTTAAAACAAAATTCTTATTTGTATCGTCAAATGTCTTCTTATTGAAATCCTTTACACATTACTTGTATTTTTCAGTTGGCTAATGTTTGAATTAGTGTTGTAGTTTACATACGATTAAGTAACTTTAAAATTTGCGCAGACAGAATACTGATATTAATTATTGGTCAATCATCAACTAGATTTAATTAACGTTATTGATATGAATTTTGGCTTAAAGAATGACACATTTCATTTTGCATCCAGTGTTTATGAAATTATATGTATAGGACTTTTCTGAAAAAAAATTGTACGAGTTACTAGAGTTGTATTATAACTGTCGATCGTTTTGCAATTTTTGAATGTAAATGAAAAATTCGTGTATGAAGTACAGCAATTTATATTTGTATATATGACGGTTTGATTTTTATAAACATTTATCTGTCCAAATATAAATCAGCTTCAGACACTTGTTTTATCAAAGAAAATGATAAATCGAAAATCTTATATAAATATTTATTTACGTTTCGATAATGAACTTTATCGGCATGTTGTATTTATTTGTATGCACCAATTGTGCCCATTTTAACTGCGCATATATATATATATAGCAGACTTAGCTTGTTTCTATTCTTTTATTAATCACAAATTATTACAATTGAAAATCCGTCTAAATGCCAATGCACATAAAAAAAAACACTTACACCAAATAATAAAATGACCAGAGGTTATAGAATTATAACACACAAAAAATGAGACGATTAATGAACAGCTGCGACTATATAAATGAATCAGGAAAACCAATTTTGCAATAATTCATATAATACAGACAAACTATCGTTTATTTATTACAGAGACTTGTACACAAATCGGATAACTAAATTAAAACCAGGAACGTTTAAAGACTTACCTCGGCTAGCTTCGATGTATGTATACATTTTTTTAAAACATGTTATTTACTTGTTAGTCACATATTTTTTTCACACAATAACTTATTATATATAATATAATATATTTTTAATAAAGCTATTTAACTATCTCTATTCCCTCATTCTACTAACAGTCAATTTATTAAAAAAAAAAAAAAAAAAAAATATTCAGCCAAAAATATTTGATGAGCGTTTTTGAGTTCACGAGTTGTACTTTTTTTTTAAGAAAGCAAATGTTGTTTTTTTCTCTTCTGGAAATTATATTAATTTAGTATTCCTTTTAATATCTTATTCCATTAACAGTGTCTTACTTTACATCAAAATCAAAAATGAATTCGTTGTAGGGTTTGCGAACTGCTTTTCTTTTTTTTAAAAATCGCAACTTCTTTTTTATTTATTTTTTATTATTGCTTTCTTTTTTAAAGGAGTTTAGACTATTATACACTGTTTATTATAAGTTTTTATTGACAAGTGTTGTTATAATCAGTTCAATAGTTTGAGAAAAATATAGTATAATAAAAAAACGACATTTATAGCATATCGAAAAAAAATTCTTTCCAAAATCTAAATCAAGCTGCATCTTGATAGAATATAGTGTGGACTTATAAAAGATCAAATATTTAAAAAAAATTGTTGGAACTAACATTCATTCATAAGTGACAGAAATTTGATAATAGATGAGTAATTGAAGTATTCAAGTGAAATGAACTAACCATATAAAAGCTTACTGACTCAATGTGGGTTTATATACGTCTTCAGGTTGAACTTAAATTTACGCCGCGTTTTGGAGTGAGACACAAAAAGCTTCTCTTCAAATGAACAATTCTTTGAAAATGCTTTGAAAAAGGATTTCATTAACTTAAAAATGTATAGTTTCGAAATTATTGCTGAGGAAAAAGTTTTTTTTATCATAGCAAGATATAAGAAATAAGGAAAAAAAGTCAGAAAAAGCTCCCCAACTGTGAGTGTGGCTTTCTCTGTGTATTTATATGAATGGTTCAGCCTATTTCAAAGCAATTTTCTCATTAAATGTGTTTTGAGACTAAATCCGTTCTAAATATTTCATTTTTGTAATATTCAACTGAACCAACACCAAATTTGACAAATAAGAGTACACCCAAGGCCAAAGGTTTATGAACAGCTTTTCCTGGGTACGTTTGACAACGAAACCCATTTAAGGTGTTATACCACCAATAGTATCCCCTATTAGTATTTGTTATTTTTGCACTCTTCAAAAAAGGTGTGAAATTTATCTTTGTTTTAAATACTTGGCATGAGTAAAGTATCATCTTGTCCAGTACTTTAGAAAAAAATCGCATAATGTATATAAGAAAATAACCATCACTGGAAGTTAACCAATCAAATGTCCACCCTTTTCCTTCCTTTTTACAAGTTCAAGCTATCTCAAGTTTCAAAATATTGTATAGAAATACCAAATTAAAAAAATGGTGTTTTGAAAAACTCAAGATATATTTCTATAATACAGATTACTGCAATGAAATGAAGGGAAAATTTCCTACAACGGTGAAATTCAAAGGTGACGTACCATGATTAGGGGCTATTACACATATATGATGTTTTATTTTAAGTTTATCGAAAAATGCCTTCAAAAATGTGCATGTCAAAATATAATGTTCATAATCTTCAAAGACATGACAAAGTATAAAGAACATTTAGTTATTTTCCAAGAGAAAGTAATTTCCATCTTAAAAGTAATTCCCTTGTATATAGTTAGAGATAAAGAACTGAATTTGTTCTCTTTTGCATTTATTTGCTTCTGAAATTTTTCTAAATTAAGTATGTAGTCCCATTTTTTGAAATCCTATTGGTTTTTCTTCATATCAATTTAGTCGGGAAATGTAAATTCTAGGATGATTTTTTTTAATTGATACTATAAAAAGGCTGAATTCTGAGCAAAATTCATAAGGGAAAGTCCTTAATTAAATGGCAAAATTAAAAGTTCAAACATATTGATCATATTCCTTTCTTGCTACAGACATTTTCTTATGTTGAACATTGTGAATAAAACCTGGTTGTATATCTAGTTAAACCTCTCACTTGTATGACAGTTGCATCACATTCCATTATATTAAAAACAATTTGTGAACAGAACAAACAGACATAATAGGTAAAAATGTCAAAAATAGGGGTACAGCAGTCAACATGGTGTTATAATCTTAATCACTATAAAAGAAACATAAAAGAAACACATTCAGGCATATAGACAAAGCGAATTAGCAAAAATTGAAAAAACAAGAATACAAAAGAAATTAACAACTCACACTTACCCAATGACAGGATTTATTATTAGTGCAAAACCACGTCATGTGCATCAAAGAAACACAAAAAGACAAAAAGACAAAGCACATTAGCAAAACATAAGAAAAACATACAAAAGGTTTATAACAACACAAGGACGAGGTGTATAAGTACCGGGCAACTTCATAGGTATCAAAGAAACAGAAAGAGGCATATAGACAAAGCACTTAAGCAATAATGAATAACAAAAATACCTTTTGTTTTTCAATAGCACAACAACACAATGACGGGATGCATAAGTACATAGTCACGTTAACCAACAGACAGACTAAACATTAAAAGTTATATTGATATCGACAAATAAAAAAAACTATAATTACGTTATTAAGATGGTAAACAATGTCAGATGTCAGTAGCAATAATCTACACTTTGAGACCATCACTTATTATTTGTGAAGTTAAGACGGATTTTTTATCAACACGGTCTTGGTTTCTTACGAGACGTTCTTTGAGATTCCCCAAGTTTCACTTTCTATTGTTATATTAGGATTCGGAGTCAGTAGCAACTTGTGTTCTATTTTTTTGAATTGATTTTGTTTTAGTTTGCTTTTCTTCATTGTCAATGAATTGGTACAACTATTTTTACTCTTTCTGGTGTGTTGTTCCATATACAAATATTGATATGATGCAACATAACTGCTATTTGGTAGGATGAATGATTAATAAACAATGATAATCTTACCTAATATAGTTAATTTTCCTTTATTCCAGTGTTTTTTCAGATTTTATGTATTGTCTTTGTTTATTTTAATTTCATTCCAAAATATATTCCCATACTTCAATTAGTTCTTAACTCCACTGAATGTTTTTAACTTCATCGTAAGAAGACTCTTAATCACCATGCCAAATTCCCTTTTTCTATTTCTATTCATCTTTAAGTAATGGTTTTAATATCAATTTTAATTTGAAAAGTATCAAATATTTTTTTCTGGTTTTAATCTACATGCCAAAATTTCAAAAGCAATAACGAAAATTATAGATCTTGCGAGATTAGAATGATCCCGTGTTCAATGCTGCAATCAAGCCAATTTTCAATATATGTTTGTAAAAAAATTATTAATCAACCTCAATACATATTTTTGAAAGCACAATTCCATTCTTGTCCAGTGCACGATGATTAATCAATATTGTAGACATCACAATATCTTCAATGTTAACGCGATTATGTGTCAGCATTGTTTACATTGTTGAACCCTTATATATTGTTTACATCGTTGACATCGTTAACATCGCGATGTATACAATCTAGAAAAAAAATAGTGTTGACATTGTTTACATCGCGATGTATACAATGTTAACACGACGTTGTGTCAACATCGTATACATTGTTTGAACCTTTATTTATTGTTTACATCGTTGACATCGTTAACATTGCGATGCATACAATGTTAACACAATTATGTGTCAACATCGTATACATTGGTTTGAAATCTTATATATTGTTTCCATCGTTGACATCATTAACATCGCGATTTAGACAATGTTAAGACGATGTAGTATAAACATCTTATACTTTGTACCGTTTGAACCTTTATTTATTGTTTACATCGCATACATCGTCAACATCACGCTGTTTACAATGTTGACACGATGTTGTGTCAACATTGTATACTTTGCTTGAACCCTTATATATTGTTTACATCTTTGAAATCGTTAACATCGCGATTTATACAATGTTAAGACGATGTTGTGTCAACATCGTTTACATTGTCTTAACTCTTATATATTGTTTACATCGTTGACATCGTTAACATCGCGATGTATACAATTTTAACATGATTGATGTTGTGTTATCATCGTTTATATTGTATTAACTCTATTAACGATGTAAACAGAAAGTTATAGAGTCGATATACAACATAAACACGATGTTGACACGATATTGTCAACATTTCGATGTATACGATGTGAACGATGTAAACACAAAGGAAAAGACTTGGTACACAACATCTATACGATGTTGACGATGTAAAAACGATATTGTCAACATCACGATTTATACGATGTGAACGATGTAAACAGAAAGGTATGGACTCTATATTCAATATAAACACGATTTTGTTAACATCACAATGTATATGATGTGAACGATGTAAACACAAAGGTTAACACTTGGTTCACAACATCTTTACAGTATTGACATTGTAAAAACGAAATTGTCAAGTCACGGCGTATACGATGTAAACGATGTAAAAACAAAAGTAAAGACTTGGTTCACAACATCTATGTAAAGTTGACAATGTAAAAACGATATTGTCAACATTACGATGTATACGATGTCAAAGATGTAAACAGAAAGTTATAGAGTCGATATACAACATAAACACGATGTTGACACGACATTGTTAACATCACGAATATACGATGTAAACAATGTAAACACAAAGGTACAGACCAGATAGAATACAATATAAACGCAATAACGACACTATAAGGTTGACATTTCGATGTTGACAATATCGACAAAACATCGTGCACTGGACATACTTCAAAATTTCCTCAAAGAATAGGATTTACAATACATAAACGCACAAACTAATGAGTGGAATGCCTTTGTAAAATGTGAAAAAGGACATGTTGAAATTCTGAATAGTCTGCATAGTCTTACTATGTTGGATGTGTCTAATTTTGAACCAAATA
Source organism: Mytilus edulis (assembly GCA_019925275.1). Lineage (NCBI taxonomy): Eukaryota > Metazoa > Mollusca > Bivalvia > Mytilida > Mytilidae > Mytilus > Mytilus edulis. The sequence goes on along the minus strand of CM034350.1, from coordinate 104,263,566 downwards.
TATCTGGTTTTACATATCTTTTTTTTATTAAGAAAATATGTAATACTTTTTGTAATATTATTTACTCATCATAGAAACCAGGATTAAATTGTGTATTTAATTGTTTTCTTGCACAATAATATGCATTTTGTTTTCTCTTTTGATATTGACAATAGTTCAAACAAGTCAAAACGAAATGACCATACCCAATAAAGTTTAAGGCGCATTGTCTACAATAGAAATTTATTAAAGATGCCACCAGAATAGTTGATATTAGTATAATGAAAACGTCAAAGGCAAATAAGTCCTTGTATTATTTATCTTCTTACGTATCCTCTCCAAATCGTTTTGCTTTTAAATTTTTGGTGATATCTTAATATCGATTATAGGGTGACATTGAATTTGTTTTTATTACAAAATTATTGGAATGTAAATCGATAAAGAGTACACTCTTAATTTGAGTACATTATCAGTATGGAGCACACACAAAAAAAACTCTCACTTCACTGCAAGTTTGAGAAAAAATCCTTGCAAAACAAACTAACGACCAAATCCCAACTGTGAATCGTAGAAAAAGCAATGGAGTCATATCAATTAAATAAATTTACACCAAAAAAAACAAACCAAACATGTACTGGCATAATAAAGCTTGATTGATTGATTGCTGGTTGAATACCGTCAAGTGTCAAGTAATTAATGCACGGTCAGGACAAAAACAAATTAACAATAAACACAATTAAAGGAAAGTCTTAAATTAGAAACATTCTGGATGAATGTCGATGACACTTTATAAAATGAGGGTTAATTGGGAACACGAAGCATCGGATTTAACAACCACAATTTTATCGGTCATGACTTCGTACTATAACGTCACACACAAACAAACGTCCATTTTGTTCTGACCTCTAGTGACCATAGTTCTATTCTTAAAAAGTCATGAAAAATCAGCGCAATAATTACACTGAGGTTAATACAGTTTTCAGAAATGTCTTGTGTCTTCGTGTTTCTGTCCTGTAGGAAGAAGTTTTGGTGAAAGTCAACGTTTGTTCGTTTGGCAAACATTTGTAAATAGCAGATATAACAAGTAATTGATCTGATTAACGACAAAACATCGTTTGCCTCCAGTTTTGCATTTAAAACAATCTAAATATGTCTATTTGAAAAGAGACAAAGATATATGATAAAATACCAGCACAATAAACAGGACATGCAAAAACTTACACTTTAAGCTGATGAGCAACAATATATGTTTCAATTGGTCATATTTTTGTGATTTTACTTTTTGGAACACCACACTTTTTGTATGATCAAGGCACCTATTTAAACAAAAGAAAAATGATTCGTTCTTCTGTTCTTAAGTCTTTGTGGATTGGTTTCTTTCATCTTAACAATGTTTCCATTGAAAAACACTTGATCATATTTTTTCAAAGATGGCCTAGTGTATAATTCAAAAATAATTCTGAACACAGATTTACCTTTGTACAAGCGAATTTTTTAAAATACATTAAAACTAGGCAATGTGCATAGGCTTGTCGGTATTTTGATAGTAGGAATAAAAGCATAACAGTGGTAATTTTTGCGTTGAATTAATTTTTTTTTTTAATTTGCCAGGTTGAATGACATACCTTTCTAAAACATATCATAGCACTGTTACACCAGAAACATCTTCAAATTTAATAAGAATGTAATTTTCGTCTTTTGTTCCATGTGAAAATCAAATAATTGTAAAGTAGAAATTGTCTTTTTAAAACTGAATAACTGAATACATAACTAACTGTGCGTGAGTGTGTGTTGATTTTTTCTTTGAAAAATAACCGTTGACTTTATCTGATGTCAGTACCGGAGTGCTGACTACTGAACCACAGTAGTGATACCCGAGTAGACACTATTTCCACCAGCAGTGACATTGACCCAGCGTAATCTTTCATCACGAGTTCGATGGGATTAATGCGTTCAGCGTAGTCACAAAAAATAGTATTATACACAATAGCTTAGGATTGTTTACTTTATGCTTGGAAACTAAAGTTCCACTTCATCAGGCACAGCTGGTTTGAAATAATTGTTTGACTTGGGTAGACATATTAAAGATTAGCAAACAATAAGGTACAGATAATTCAAAAAATGCAATACAATGTCTATAGGATTGTTTTCATTTGTATGCTAAACATGAATTTCCCCTTGTTCATTTTTATTCAATTTTATTACTTATAACGAATGGTTAAAAATGGATAGTTAAAATACAAGTTACAAACTAATTTATCTGTTATTAAAACGGACAATGTTACATATTTTGCATCCAAGAAATAAGTTACAGCCCAATAGTTAAAGATAAAAATTAATATGAATTAGGACATACATAAGAGGTCGAAATATATGTTCAATTCCGGCTACTGGCAAGAAGCGTTAGAAAAAGAAAACTGCATTGCATCCAATAAAAAAAACAAATTATTTCTGTTTCTTTATTTCATTTCAGAGAACTGCGCAGCAATCATTTAGTAACAATACAAAAAGGAACGTTTGTAGACCTACCAGCTCTATCTTCATTGTATGTATATAGTTTTACTGGTTTATTTTGCAAATGTCAACTTAAAGGTAAATTATAAAAAATGTTAAGGCAAAACATATGTGCTTATTCAAGTTGCTTCAAAAATATGACTAAAAAATTTGTGTTTCTTTCGACAACAAGCTTAAGGAGGAAATGCAGAGATAAAGGATAAAGTGTTTTTAAGATGTATCTATTCTTGTGACCTTAGGTGGCGAAAATAAAAGAGTGATAAAAGATACCAAGGGGCAGTCAAACTCATCAATCGAAAAGACAAACAAAAGTACACATGACACAACATAGCAAACTAAAGAATAAACAAAACGAACCCCACCAAAAACTAAGGGTTTTCTCAGGTGCTCCGGAAGGGTAAACAGATCCTGCTCCACATGTGGTACCCGTCGTGTTGCTGATGTGATAACACATCTTGTAAACAGTCTTATTCGGTAGGTCACATAAGATAACAAATACGTAGCTCAAAACGAAGTCGTAGTCAACAAACAATTCAGTTTTTGATGAACTTATTTAGATCTTAAAGTGTATAATTAACGCATATTGTTCGTTGTTTTCGATGAGTTTCTCAAAGATTAAATTCACTTTTCCTAGATTTATATGAATCAGATGATGGATGAGTAATATATAATTCGTAAATATATAGGGAATATTTTGATGCGAACGTTATATAATCCTTCTCCGGTTTAAGGCTAACATCAAAATCATTTGTAATATTACCATATTTTGCTTCAGAGATTTGTCACTCAATCAGATAAATTTTATAGAGGACGGAGCATTTCAAGACCTATCAACACTAAATAGACTGTATGTATACATAATGAAAATATTTTGCCGGCAATTCGAAAATGTTCGCTTTGATCTTATTACCTGTCGTGATATTTTCAATATCCTAAACTGGACCTGATACTCGAAAATATAAGTCAATGACGTCATTTACAATGTATAAGTGCAGTACCTCACATGTTTTTGTTCAAATGATTCAATTCATTATTGAAATGCACGCGACTTCATTCATAGAACCAAATAATTTTCACAACGTCTTGTACTTGTGAAAAACGAACCCAAGATTTTCTATGCGATAATATCAAATTATTTTTCATATTGCATGTATCATCAGCCGATAATACATGCGATATAAAAAAAAATGACATGCTATGATATGCTTCATCAGAAATATAAAAGATTATTAAATTGATCCTTTTGTGTGGTTTCTCAAATAGATGTTCAAAAAGTTCACGGACGTCGGACCCCAAATGTAGTAAATTCGATATGAAATCTTTCTAGCATATGCCTCAACAGAGAAGAAAAAATAGCAGTATGATGTTTTTTTAATATGGACGATACAAAACATAGTTCAACAATAAAAATACAGAACACTGTTGAATAAAATCAACATTTTCAAAATGAATTTTTAGATTATGTTTGAAACTTTTAAAAAATTCATTTTTTTTTTATCATGTGTTTGCTGTTTCTTTTTTCTTCTTCATTTCTTCACAATATACTTTCCATTATCCAAATGATTTTTTTGTACTTCACTTTTTCACTGAAAATGTACCATTGAAGTGTATTTTCCGGAATTTGCCGAGTATCGATTGGAATGCCATATGATAACGTTACGGAAAGGCATGTGATAATTATCGAAGCATGTGATAAATTTTTCATATCTGCCCACTACACACCATTTCGAAAAAATATGATATTCACGTTAATTAAATGCTATTATGATACGTTACATATATAACAAACAATTCTATTGGATAACAACTTATTATGTGACATGGAATAATTCGGTTTATTTTCATTTAATTGCAATGGAGGACAAATAACCCTTAAAACTTACACCAGCGGTGAATAACCCTATTACTTACCGACGAATAACCTTTTTTAGTGTCTAGATTTGCACTCGAGTTACCTCACATGAAAATGACGTCACAGATTAAAATGAACATGATGGCAGCGTTCACGTTATACTGACAGCCCATCGAGACCCGAGGAAATAAGGCTTTGGAAATGAGTGCCAGCAGCCGACGTTATCTCTTATAAGCGGTCCTTTTAGGACCATTAATATTTTACAAAAAGATTCTACCTTTGTTTTACATCCGAGAAATTCTAGAACACAAACATAACAAATATATTTTCCTGAGCCATTTTCAAACCCTTTCACTGATAATTCGGTATAATAAAACAATTCTGGCCCCTTAGAATCGATGAATATCCAAAATTGTCAACCCTTAAAAGTTATTTCACTTCGAGCTGTTCACTTTTTCAATGGGCCATAATTGTATATTATTATACTGTAAAACATATAAGTTTTTTTCTCTAAGTATATAATAAAGTAGTTTTATACACTATTGCATATTTTTTCATATTCTTTAACAACCCCCCCCCCCCCCCCCCCAAAAAAAACCGAAGATTTTAGACAGATTATTTATAAACAGAATAATTGCATAATAAATTTTTATAACTCCATCAGCTCGAAGCGGGCAACCTTCATATTCCTGCTAATAGTCTCAGTATCAAAGACAAAATTGAGACGCATATTAAAAAAAAATAAAGATGAAATTAGTGGCATAATATTCTTTTGATGTGTATTTTTTTTGGTTTATTGATGGTGGTGGTATTTATTCCCAACACAAGAAAAGGGGAAATGCGTGCTCAATGAAGACATGACAGGACAAACGAATTAGGTTGTCATAAATAATGCATTTCTGTTTGTTTTTACGAACAGAGCAGTCATATACAAAAAATATTATTATTTTATTCCAGACGTTTGATCGGAAATGAAATAGCTACACTACAGAAAGGAGTATTTCCAGGTCCATCACAGCTTCAAGAACTGTATGTTAACATTTAACAGTAGTTCACTATGGTGTTGAAGACAAACTAAAAATAATATCAAGTAGTTGACATTACATATTTATTTAGAAAATATATATATTTTCTTTAGAGTACTATACAGACCGTGTATGTTTACGCCAAATTTTTCCTTTTAAGCTGAAAAAATAGATTTTGCAAAATACTCTACAAATTTGAAAGTTAATAGGTTTAATTAATGTAACAACAATTTTTGGAGTCACTTCTGAACAATCATTTTCGTTGTGAGATTTTAAATATGTAATTTTCATAAGATTACATTATTATTTGATTTCACGAGGATAATATAAAAAAGTAATGATATGGTTGTCTAAAAAAGATTTCATCTTATCAACAGTTTGAATAAATTAAAACATTTAATTTGATTGTTTTAGAAAAAAAAATAATCTCCTTCTAGCATTCTAGAGAACAACAATTTAAAATTGCTAACATTAAGCATTTTTCTATTTGCCTTAAAAGATTGAAAAATGAAAAATGCTCCAGCGTGGAGCTTTTTTTCTATTTTTCTTTAAAGATTGAAAAACGAAAAATGCTTCTGCGTGGAGCATTCAATTTGCCCTTCAATATTGATAAATCAAAAATGTCTCGTATTGGATGAATTTTCATCTTTAGAACATTTTCTTAAAAATGAAAATGTTTTTGTGTGGATCATTTTTCAACTTTTTGTAATCATTTGACAAAATGAAAATTATCAAAGATACATGTATCGAAAAATAGATAATCAAATTATTTTTTCATTCATTGTTTACACTTTAGAAGTTTTGTTTTCATGCTTTAAATATAATACCCATGTGTGTATGTGTGCATCCGTATATTCACATTTATTATCTTACTCCGAAAAGTTAGAACAATAACGTACCAGCAAAATTTTGTGTTGTGGTGCAGGATTATAATGGAATTGTTATTTCCCATGTTTAAAACCATGAATTTTGTATTTCCCTATTTTGTTATTTACATTCAGGTTTTCTCAATATTCCCTATATATCAAATAGATATTGGTATGTTGAATTTATTGATAAAGATTTTTTTTTTAACTCTGTATTGTATTGTATTGGTTTACATGTTCTATCTCAAAAATATTGTTTGATTTGGAGAATGTTATGAACGCCGGGGATAACTGATGGTAGCGAGGATTAACTGTCGCTAATGTTTTACAAACTCTAACCTCAGACACGTTGATTCCTTTGCTGAATAAATTTTCCGACCGTATTTGGGTCCAACCTGACAATAACACACAATATGCGCATATCATGTTTTAAATGTAACTACTTGTATATGTTCCATTAACATGATGTATATGGTTTGGAATAGATCTGTGTCGATCTGGGTAATTTCTTTTTTTTTTTTTATTTCAAAAGAAGATTGTCACTCACCGAAACCCATGTTTTGTGTCAATATATTTGTCCTATAATACTCGTTTTGCTTTTACATTGTTTTACATATCAAAGATGTAAAATCATATTCAATAAAAAGTAATTAACATAAAACAGAACTTCATTTTTGTTGAAATACTATTCACATAATTATGATATGTTCTTTGCTACATTTTAATCGAATAAAAACAAATATAAGAAGTCATTCATCCTTCGAAATATACATTTACAACATATACATGCATGCAAGTTAATTTCATATATTAAGATGATGCTTATCTGATATTATGCGACAGAGAATTGTGAATATTATAAGCTTGGGAAAAATAAGTTTGTATTAAACAGATTTTCAAAATTAGGAAATGCTGTACAATGCAGAAAAATACAAATTTTGAAAACAAATACTAGCGCAGTGTATAGAAATATATAACAGCTATACTCATCCCTCCCTATCCCACTCCACCCGAGAACCATCATCCTTGAACATGTAAAGAAACTGACATGGTTACTTTGATTACATCTTCTGACATTTGACTCGGACTTCTCTTTAACTGAATTTTAATGTGCGTATTGTTATGCGTTTACTTTTCTACATTGGTTAGAGGTATAGGGGGAGGGTTGAGATCTCACAAACATGTTTAATCCCGCCGCATTTTTGCGCCTGTCCCAAGTCAGGTGCCTCTGACCTTTGTTAGTCTTTATTTTAATTTTAGTTTCTTGTGTACAATTTGGAAATTAATATGGTGTTCATTATCACTGAACTAGTACATATTTGTTTAGGGGCCAGCTGAAGGACGCCTCCGGGTGCGGAAATTTCTTGCTACATTAAAGACCTGTTGTTGACCTTCTGCTGTTGTTTTTTTTATTTGGTCGGGTTGTTGTCTCTTTGACACATTCCCCATTTCCATTCTCAATTTTATGGACAATATCTTATATTCTAGTATTTTCCCTTCTTTTCTAACGTGTTTGCCACATTCAGCCACAATATGGTTTAATGCTCCTTCGTCTTCTCCACATCGCCTAGTAGTTCTTTTTTCAGAACAAAAACGACGTATTGTTCGCGCTGATGCATGCTTGATTCCTAGAGAAGCAAGTGTTGAGAAATGTCTCAGTGTGTTCTTCCGTCATTTGTTGAATCAAACATCAATGGTATAAAAATTCCTCCAATCTTAAACCATGTACATGTATGTAAACAAGTGAATTCTTCACTTCGAGAGAACAAAATTAAAAAAAGTTTTCAACTCCGACAATCCAAATTAAGAAAGAACAAAAATAAACAAAAGTCAGATAGATTGACAGATATATAGATACAATGTATAACTGATTGATAGATCGAAAGATATATATAAACATGTAGCTACAAAGACAGCTAGATATATAGATAAAAAGAAATAATGATTTGTGTGGCCATTATCGTACTTTTCAGTTTACCATTCTTGCTCGGAATTTTTATATACCATACATAGTTCACAAACACACAAACACCTTAAAAAGATTTTTGATATATTGCGCTTAAAACAAGTCAAAAGAAAACGGAAATAGTAAAACATTAAATAAAAAGTGTCAACAATCGCATGAACTGGGAATAACTAATTTGTATACGTTTCTCGCATTATTAGGCGAACTTTTCCATGGATAGTTGTGACAAATAAAGAATAGTCTTAAATTCAGTAGACATTGATAGTATATTTACTTTTTAATAAAAATTCTAAAACATTTGTGCAATACTCTTTCATTTTAAGTCATAATATTTATCAATGAAATCCATACCTGAAACAGGTAAAAGTTTGTACTTGAATGCATGTGCTTGTTGCTGATTTGGGATACGTATATGCATAATTTTGGTCAAATCATTACGTTTAAGGATTGTTCATTATTTTTTTCAGATATTTGTCCCATAATTCTTTGACTGTGATCAATAATGGCCCTTTTGAAACCCTCACTAGCTTAATTTATCTGTAAGTACAAATATTAATGAAGATCAGCAATGATTTGGAAATTCATATAGTACTTGAAGTGGTGTTAAAGCATTAGTTCGGGCACTATCAAAATGCACATATCACATGTACCAGAAGAACACATATCCAATACAAACTACGTCTTACTCATGAGTGTAACTTCCAAATATGTAGAATATTTAGGAAATTACGTTATCAATGAATGTTGAGAGACTGGGGATCATTGTAAAAACCTTTTAGGCTTGAAAAACAAAACAGAATGCATGAAATTTGAAAAAGAGTGTACATTTTTCCTGTTTGTCAGAAAAAGTAAAATCACAAAAATGCTGAACTCCCAGGAAAAAACAAATCGGAAAGTCCCAAATTACAAGGCAAAAACAAATGAGAAAAACTGTCATATTCCTGACTTTGTACAGGCATTTTCAAATGTAGAAGATGGTGGATTGAACCTGGTTTTATAGCGCTAAACCTCTCACTTTGTACGACAGTCTCATCAAATTCTGTTATATTTACAACGATGCGTGACCAAAACAGTGTTGAAAGCCGTAGATTGACCTATAATGGTGTACTTTTTTTAAATTGTTATTTGGACGGAGAGTTGTCTCATTGGCACTCACACCACATCTTCCTATATCTATATAACAAATAAAATAATCAAAACATGGGTACATCAGTCATTACCGTGTTACAAGTTTACAAAATAACACAAAAGCATCTTTCAAATAAAATACCTTCATTGCCTCGCAATGTCTGACGTCAGACAATTTATATGTCACATAGGAAGAAATTTGGTCGTTCAATGTTTAAACAAAACAAATTTATAATTTCACATAGGTAATAGTGGCATGCATGACATATCCGAAGTACCAGTTAGCTACATTCTAATTCCGGGTACAAGTTCTTTCTTATATGTCATTAAAAGTGTAGTGGTTTTTTCAGTACACGATACTATAAAGTATTGTTTGACTTTCACTTTATTTGACAAAAGAGCTGGGTCTACTTGAAGTAAAGGAATCTAACTTAAGGTGCACATTGAGGCGTACACTAGAAGTCTATATCACGACAGTATAACACGATTACTTTTGGGAAGAGGGACATCTTGGATACTTTTACTGTTTATCCTACTTCCCTTCATACATATAATGAAATATATTTTGTATTCATAGCTGCTTTTTTTTAATTAAACACGTTTAATAATAACTACGAAATTTAAGTAGATCGTGCATTTTTCTAAGAAGTTAAAAAAAAAATACAAAAAACTCGTTAGCAGTCACTATCCTTTAAATTAACAATTTATTTGGATAATTTTCAATGTTTAATGAAGCTGGAGCATGATTGTTGAGTTAGTTATTTCGTTTAATGTGACATTTGTACTATGTTCCATTTCTCAAAATTGCGATTATTGCCTCCTTGGACAGATTAGGTAATTTCATCTTCACGTGTAGGTTTTCGATTTAAAAAGGAATCTGATGTACAGTAGATGTCGTTTGTTTATGTAATATATACGTGTTTCTCGTTTCTCGTTTTGTTTATATAGATAAGACCGTTGGTTTTCCCGTTTGAATGGTTTTACACTAGTAATTTTGGGGCCCTTTATAGCTTGTTGTTCGGTGTGAGCCAATGCTCCGTGTTGAAGGCCGTACTTTAACCTATAATGGTTTACTTTTTAAATTGTTATTTGGATGGAGAGTTGTCTCATTGGCACTCACACTACATATTCCTATATCTATTACATAATTTATCAATTCAATAGAACTATTTATATATATTTATTACTTTTTTAAAGTTGTTTTGAAACTTCAGAACTATAATAAACTAACAAAAAGATATTTCAAAGTTTAAAAGGTATGATATAGTTTTATATTAAGTACTTTTTCACGACTGTTCAAGACCTTCATGCGTAGTGAAGGTCGTTAAAAAAACCTGTCGCTGTTACTTACTTAGATTATTGAGGAAAATAACTTTGACAGTACAGGAAATTCATGTACCACAATTTAATCCTGGAATAGTCTACTTTTGAAGCCGTATTATAGCATTTGGAGTAATGATTTCGATGCATTATACAACTAGTATTCTGTTTTTTTTTTATTTGAGGAAAAGTATTCAGGTGAATTACACATGTCTCCTTTTGCTTTCAATAATACACTTTGTTGTTTCCCTCATCATCTAACCTCCAATGCATTGATCCAGCTACTTGTTGAATAATGTATTGTTTAAACATGGTGTATATGATTCTGTCAGAATTCAAATTAAGAAGCTTTATTTTGTAAATTTGTCTGCAATACTTGATTCCCTCAGGCAAATACATGTAAGCTGTGTAACACTCACTAACAAAAAACACACACAAGACACACACACACACGCAAAACACAAAATAAAGAACACTATACAAATCACTTTGTTCAAGAGGTCCGATAACACAATTATTTCGTAGTGCATTTCTTTTAGAACATAAATGAAAATAAAAAAAAAGTCCCACCTCCGCTTTCTCAAAGAAACTTTTACAGTGTGTTGTACTACTTTTGGGATAAATTATATCAAAATTAAAGAAAACTACATCGACTCAAACTGAAAATATGGACAATTGTATTTTTAGGGCGTCTTGAAATCTTTTAAAAGCTTCCGAAGGTAACCTTTTTCAGCTGGACCAAATCACTATTTTCCTTTAAAATTCTGGACCCAGATTTCTTTTGAAGTGTAATCCCATCCCCTACTTGCAATTTGAGGCATTAAACATGGAGAAATAATTTTGGGAGGGGTATAAAAATTAATGGCAAGTAACCCACTGTCAACACTAGGGACTATATCTGTATAGTACAAAACGAAAATCAAGGGACGACAATGGTGGTCTCGGACCAAGAAACTTCAAACTTATGTCAAATGTGTTAGTGAGAAACTAGATTTGAACTATTTGAAAAAAAGACTATATATGGAAAACGAATTATATTATCTCCCCATTATGTTAAAATGTTGGAAAAATAAAACAGAGTTGTCTTACATTAATCAAAACTAGGGTCTTTCAAACAATTTTTCAAGTATAGCTTTAACATTAACGCAACTCATGACTTAAAACAAATGTTACAGTATTCATTTACAAGGACTTCAGTGACCATCTATACTAATCATTTTCTATATTATTACTTTTATTCATTAGAATTTTGATTTAGGAATTGGTCATTTTATTAGCTGATTTTTGCATAGTAAGAAAGTGTGATACTTACAATTTGGAATTTATTGTGTCCACAACACTTCACGTTTTACTACCAAAACAAACATGATAGAAAAAAGTCAAATGAAAGATCAGCATCTAGAGTTTTTAACTAGAATCAATCTTGTTTTACGTGTCATCGTTTTATTTAGACCTAAAATTATTTGTCTCTTTCAGGATATTGACCGATAATATGATAACTACAATACAGCAAGGATCATTTCAAAACCTATCATCACTTGTCACGCTGTATGTAGATATTGTGTTTTAATATTTAATTCAGAAATTGACAATACAGCATAAACAAGATGTAGTATGACTGCAAATAACACAACTCTGGAACATATACATAGCGACGCAAACGTTATCAACTATAGGTCATTGTACGGCCTTTAACAATTATTCGCTTAAACAATATCACATAGCAAGATGAAATATGCCATGAAATGACAATTGTAAGACAAACACATACGAAAGGGGAAAAAAATGCTAAATTTATGAAAAAAATATCAGAAACAAATATACAGAAACAAACGAACACGACTGAATTACAGGTTTCGGATAGTTGATACATTATGTGCCTGGGTAAATCATGTTAACGGGCAACCAACACGTCTCTTAACTGGGAAAGTAGTGCAACAGCACAACATAATAAAAAAATGAACACAAAAAAAGCAAACAACAACAGACAACAATCACAGGCTCCTGACTTATAACAGGTACATGTACATGTGGATATGACGGAGTTGTACATGTTTTCAGGTTACCAACTCTCAACCCGTCCCCTTAACGTTGACAAGGGCGAAGCCACACGCTATAAGAACAAACTATAAAATGCTGTTGAAAATGGTCTTAACATATCAAATTGACACACAAAACAAACACAATTACAAGTAATAAAAAACACTAAATACAACGTAAAAATGCATGCGGTTACTGAAGATTAATTCAAAGCAAACACAAAATTATAATCAATCACTAGACATCCATCATCCAAAATATTTAATTTAAATTAACAGATATATACTTTGTGAAATGTTAACTATAACTATCGACTGGTGTGTTTGAGATCATTGAAAAAGTCGTTATTAATACTGACAAAAACAATAATCAAAGATATAATTATATAATTGAATATGTACATTTATGTAGGAATTTCAGTCTTCTTTTTTTCTTATTTTTGTGGTTAAAAGGGGGCTTAGCGTTATCAGTTTATTGTGGAGTTTGAAAGTGCAATTAGTATTTTCGATTCTTAAATAACTGTAAATTGTCTAAACTTTATATATTAGTTTTTTATATGATCGGTATGTTTACCTGCATTCCGTTCTCGTACATATACATGTTATACGTCCGTCATAATGAATCAATATGTGACGCTTGCACTCTTCATTTTCTGTTTACACATTATATCAACTGAAAAACACCAAAATTGGGAAAAGTGTTGTAAAGATAATTTACAGTTCTCCGGTTGAGCGATTTAGTTTGTATCCTGGCTTGCATTATAAATATATTTGTTTTTTAGATAACCGCTTTCTTTTCTAACTGTTTTTTTTTGTCTTATGAGTAATAGATTTTTTTCTTCAGCATTCAGATATCAAATGTATACTTATAATCCTGGTACCTTTGATAACTATTGTCACTTTACAAATAAAAACAAATGGCATTATTTCCACAACAAAATAGTGTACCAAGTTTTTTATGTTTCCCATGAAAATTTTATACCCATCTACTTTAAATAAACCTTTCCAAATACAATCAGATCATTCCTAATTTTTATAAGCAAAATAAGGAAAATGATCCAAAACTTAATAGGTGATTAGATCAAACATCAAACAGCATCTCACATACAGTTGCTACAGATCACGCATTATAAATCATACCATATCTTATTATTTATATATAACACATAAATAAACTCATCATAGATACCAGGACTAAATTTTGAATATACGACAACCGCGCGTTTCGTCTACAAAAGACTCATCAGTGACTCTCAAAAAATAAAAATAAATAAAAAGGCCAAATAAAAGTAAACGACTTGGAAGTCTGCATTAACCACAAACTTTTATAGATTTAAAAAAAGTATACACGCGTTCCTTAAATATACTGCTACGTAAATTGTTCCTAGACGCATTCTTTAAAGGTCTGCTGTGGCTACCTAGATATCAAAACTTGCTTTATTAAATGCTGCGTCCTTGGTGGTATAAAATGTCAATACCTGATATTTTTTAGTGAATAAATTTTGTAATGTGTTCCGTTTGGTTTGCTGGCATTGATGTAAAATTGCTCAAACACTTAATTCAGACGAAATTTGCCGAATTCTACAAATTTAATGTCCTATTCCGATTCCCTCAGATATTCTGTTATTTTGTTTTCAGTCTTTTTGTTTCAACGAAGGTTTTTCACATTATTTCTCATCAATTCTGCCGAAACTTATTTTTCATTAGATTAATGGCATAAGCGAGATAATTCAAATTAACCATTTGTTATAGGACAAACCGATATGAATTTTCTATTGAGATTGGTCGTTTTGTTGATTTACTTTCACGTTAAAGCTCAGGAACGTGCAATCAAGTGTAAAGTAAGTCAGAGTGTTCGGGATGAAAATTGCAGGAACTCAATTTTCGGCTCTCCCTTGACACTATTTGCGAGTATGGTCTTGAGGAAACGATGATAGTCCGTCGGAAGGGACGATAAATGGCTGACCCGTGTTAAAAGAGAGCCATATCTCTTGCACGTTAAAGTCACCATTGTAGATTTCGAAAAAGAGTAGGCTAATGACGCTACAAGGCAGCACTCGCACCCGCAAAGTGGAAAGGGATTAATATAAGTTACAAAACTTGTTTCCCAATCCACTATAAACAAATATGTTTAAACTAAGTGTTAATACATGTGTGTTGTCTGTTTACTTCAGATTCGTGAACATTTTGTACCTGCTATCTGAAAATAATAGATCTACTTGTAGTTATTTTGATGCTTTTTTTCGCAAACACATTTGTGGAGAATAAATATACTGTCTTCATTCCCACTTAATAACAATTATAAAGTTGATACATTTGATATATTTTTTAAATAGTCTATCGAGCTACTATGAGTTATATTTTATTTATAATGTTTGTCATAATATATATATGCTTATTTGATAAAACGCAATGTTTCAATGTAATGTGAGAGATGGTGATAATTATATGTGCATACAAATACTTGGGTAATATGATAAGAACTAAAGCTTTTCCACTTTTTCAGAAATTTGGGAGGAAATGAACTGACACTTGTCAAGAATGACACCTTTGAACATAACATCAAATTACAATATCTGTAAGTACACAATTCATATTGAACTATTGAAATAAGCATAGCGTGGACAACTCTTTTTTTATACAGTTTTATAAAATTTGATTTTACTTACTTCTTTTTTGTCTTTAATTCTGATATTAGTGAATTGAACGTCTGATTAACAAAACATTTTTTAGAGATAATACGGAGTTTTAATGTCCGTCCGATTGGGACGTCAAATCCAATGTCCCGTGTTCGGGGAGAACCGCGCTCTTTGCACGTAACAAGCTCTTTTTGAGTGGTCCATAAGTAAACGGTTGTCTGGCAAAATTATTTCATTCTGGTTGGGGCTTTTATATATCTTTCTTTGGTTTATGATTTAACTATTTGCATGGTAATTTGGTGTTAAAGGTTTAACTTTTGTCTAAAATCTGTAAGAATTCATCATTTCAGCAATTTATGAAATTAATGTTTTATGGTATAAAATTGGGAAAGGAAATGATGAATGCATCAAAGTGACAACAACCCTACTATAGAGCAGACAACATGTACTTTTATGACGTAATGTTACACCACTATCTAAGGCAAGGATGAAGGTTGGCACTATATAAAACGTTCAAACCCGCCGCAATTGTTAGCACCTGTCTTACATGTGGAACTTGGTGTTTCGTGGTTGTCGTTTGTTGATGTGGTTCATAAGTATTTCTCGTTTCTCGATTTTATATAGATTACACAGTTGGTTTAATGTTTGAATGGTTTAACACTAGTAACTTGTTAGGCCCGTTATAGATTGCTGGTTTGTTTGAGCGAATGATCTGTGTTGAAGGCCGTATATTGACCTATAAAAGTTTACTTTTCAAATTGCGACTTGGATGGAAAGTTATCTCATCGGCATTCATACCAAATCTTCATATATCTTTTAAAATTTGGATTAAACACCTAAACATGTGGTTGGATGAAACTAATGGTTTAGTTTGCATCTATATATTCGAACGAATCGGTCAATAAAATGTTCTAAATTACTTAGTATAGGAATAACAGATAATTATAAAAAATATTCAAATATAAAAAATAACATTATTAAAAACAGTATGAAAAAAAAATGATTTCATAACAAAAAGTACAGAGAAATGTGTGAGTTTACACATAATTGATGTCGTTTTTACCTTACTATCTGCTAGTAAAAATAGGGAATGGAAATAGGGAATGTGTCAAAGAGACAAAAACCCGACCATAGAGCAGTCAACAGCCAAAGGCCACCAATTGGTCTTCAATGCAGCGAGAAACTCCCGCAACCGGAGGCGTCCTTCAGCTGGTCCCTGTAGTGTAGTTTTCGAGATGGATACTACAATAGATCAGATTGGAAATAACATAATATTTTCAGCTTTTATTTTTATTAGTTAAAGGTTTTATTACAGTTAAGGTGGTACCCAACACCTTCGCTAAAACTAATTTGGCTCGTTTAATTTTCATAAAATTTTGACAAAGTATTTACCTTGACCCTCTGACAAAAATATAAAAATTTCAAAAAAATTGAACCAAGCGATTTATTAGAAAAAATGCACTGGTTATATAGCAGTTTGACAAACACTAATTTTGATTATTGAGAAGCTTAACATTCCCTCAACAACACAACGTAATTAAAACGTTTTTATGATTTTACAGAGTTATCTCCCTGTAGTGTATGGTACCACCTTAAACAGATACATTCATGACAAAATATCCCACTTCTAGATGCTAACACAAATAAATGAAATCTACAAACAAGTAGAAGTTCGGGAAATTTCGTTTGCTTTGTTTAAAAAATGAACATTTAACACTTAGCATTCAAATTTGTATTGCTTACCCAAAATACATCTTTATCAAGTCGAAATTTAAAAATACTAACAAGTTTTATAGATAAACAATTCTTTTATCAGTTGTTCAAAATATATATTAAATGTTTCACTTATATGTTTGCACATTAGAATTTTGTACGAAGTAATATAAACTGCTATACCTATTGACACATAAACGTATCAGAAAACTGTGTGATTCCATTTCTCACGGATTTCAAAGTGTTCTGAACGTTAAAGTTAGAATAAAAATAGGTCTAAGAATATTAATCTGGAGTGTGTAATAGATTAAAGAACGAACCGTATATTTTTTTATTGATTTTAATATTCCGATACAATCCCGAAGTTTTAATATAAATCTCATCCGTATACCTCTCTATTAAAGCAATCTTTTAGCTTTGGTTCACATTATCAAAGCGCAATAAAAAAGGAACATGCATCAAAATTAATTCGTTAACTACTTATTTTTATATCCAAGCAGATATATTGATATGGTATGTGATTGTAACGTTCCCTTTTGGTTCTGGCTAAAATCCAAATCGTTTATCGTCGAGGAAGTTACCTGTTTGGATTTTGACAGTATTTTACTGTCAAGTCTTCAAGAAAGCGATTTGAACAATTGTACATGTAAGTATTTTTTATGACGATACATAACATGCAATAATAGCATTTACATGTGAGTGATAAGTAACAAATTATTGTCATGTTTATATAATCAATTTAAAACTTATCATTAATAAGGGATATGGTATGTACTAAAGGCTTATTAAGTACAGTTACTTGCCATGAATGCAAATGACGTTATATAAGACAATTTGAGTGATGGTCTTTCATAAACCCTGACGTTTACTATTTTAAATTTTATAAAATTAACACAGTATGAGAATAAACAATTACAATATTTTATTTAATATGTGATACTCGCTATTTAATTTACCTGATTATTCTGCGCGTTAGGGGTGTAAGTTTAGTTCCAGTTCTTCATGTGTTTGCACAATTTTAAAACATTTAGCGGATGTAATGTAAATTTTAATATTCATTACTACGGTGATTTGATTTCTTTTTAAATATGCCCAGAGTACATAAGAAAAATATAACTATGTTATTCATATGAAATTCGTATACAAAAATATAACGAACATGAAGAAAGCTCAGAATACAATTATTACGATATTAAAAAACACACAACAGTCATACAACACTATAAATATATAAATATAGTGATAACAATAAAATTGTCATAATTAAATTCAGCATGCGCAAATAATTTAAACCTCTTTTATTTTTTCATTCATTTTTTGAAATCTATATGCATTACATGTATATCATGTGTTTGAACTTATCCGTGCAATGCCCCCAATTTTTTTAAAAATTTTGATTTATCTTCATTATCTATATTGGAAGTTTTAACATCAGTGTATGTGTTTCAATTTACTAATCATGTGTAGAATCCTATATAGTCACATAAAACTGTTATATTGCCATACTCTCGCGATTGGAACATTTTGATTGAGGGAAGATTCACATGACAGAAGATGCATAAACAGATACATTTATCCAATAGAATAACTTGCTTCGTTCCTTGTTATTCCTTGTTATTCGGATCCATCGTTCCTGATTTGTCTTTGTTTTTGTGCCCCACCTACGATAGTGGAGGGGCATTATGTTTTCTGGTCTGTGCGTCCGTCCGTCTGTGCGACCGTACGTCTGTTCGTCTCGCTTCAGGTTAAAGTTTTTGGTCAAGATAGCTTTTGATGAAGTTGAAGTCCGACCAACTTTAAACATAGTACAGATGTTCCCCATGATATGATCTTTCTTATTTTAATGCCAAATTTAAGTTTTGACCCTCGTTCATTTTCTGTTTACAAAATTTCTGTGTTGCCATGAATATAAAAAATGTGGTAATTTTTATAAATTTTCGAAAAAACTAAGGATTTTCTTACCCCAGGTAACCGTTTCACAAATGATATCGGATATGTTCCTTACGTCGTACCTACAATCCTCTTCCCTTTCATGAATGTGACCTACCGAATTAGACTATTTACCGGATTGGTAATCACATGAGCAACACGACGGGTGCCACATGTGGAGCAGGATCTGCTTACCTTTCCGGAGCACCTGAGATCACCCCTAGTTTTTGGTGGGGTTGGTGTTGTTTAGTCTTTAGTTTTCTATGTTGTGTCATGTGTACCATTGTTTTTCTATTTGTCTTTTTTTCATTTTTAGCCATGGCGTTGTCAGTTTGTTTTAGATTTATGAGTTTGACTGTCCCTTTGGTATCTTTGGTTTCTCTTTTATAGATTACTTTAGCCGAATTGGGCACAACGTTTTGGAATTTTAGATCCTCAATGCTCTTCAACTTTGTACTTGTTTGGCTTTATAAATGTTTTGATTTGAGCGTCACTGATGAGTCTTATGTATACGAAACGCGCGTCTGGCGTACTAAATTATAGTCCTGGTACCTTTAATAACTATTCACGGTCCACTGAACATATAAGATGATAGTACGAAGTTCACGTTAAAGTTTTTGGTCAAGTTAGTTTTTGATGAAGTTGAAGTCCAATCAACTTGAAACTTAGTACACATGTTCTTAGATAGTTCTAATGTAAATGCCAAATTAAATTTTTGACCCCAATTTCAAGGTCTACTGAATACGGAAAATGATAGTGCGAGTGAGACATCCGTGTACTATGGACACATTCTTGTTGATTATACTCTTATAACATCGGCAATGTACTGTTGCTTTGATAAAAGGTTCAATCATTTATTTAGTTGGTATATCTTTTATATTTTACTTGCCGTATATCATGCGCGTAAAAAACTTTATTCTGCATATCCAAAAGTTATAAAAAAAAATCTCTATTCACAGACAATTCCTGTCATCCAGACTATTTTTTAAATGGTGGATCATGTAGTCGAGACAGTAACGGTGACTTGATTTGCTCGTGCGTTGTTGGTTGGACTGGTGCTAAATGTAATGGTAAGATAAGAGATAACAATATGTATACAGTACACTTTAAAGGCCCCTATTTCTAGATCATGTACTATTAAACTTAGAGGGAAACGTTCTCTTTTTAAAACAGGAATCTGTTTACTCGAATTCATAAAATACGTGAGCATGGTTTGACATCACCCCCAAAATACATAAAGGTGCAGTCCTAACCGACTGATCCATTTTAAACTATGACAGGTTTAAGTTATAGATAATGCATATTTTAAAGTTTTTCTTGTTGTAGAACACACAGAGGTGTGTCAATATTGATCACATGAAAGACCGACCGTAGCAATCCTGACACCCCAAGGTGTGTTCTACGACAAGAAAACCCTTAAAATATGCATTATCTGACTTATATACCGTCAAAAAAATATGATTTTTTATAAAGATTTGCAAAATTTAGTATCCTATTTTACCGACAACACTAAAGTGGTATATTCAATCCTTTCTAATACGTTCAGGTTTAAATACGCCCTACGGCTCATTTAGAATGTGAATAAAACTCACTAATTAATCTAGATATAAACCTTTTAAAAAATATTATCCATACACAATAAAAATATTAATGTAATTGCATGAAAAAAAAAAAGTAAAATCACAAAGATACTGAACTCAGAGGAAAATCAACTTGGAAAGTCCATAATCACATGGCAAAATAAAAAAAAAACGCATCAAAAACGATGCGTTAAAATGAAGTAAGACACAAATGTATTGTTGCCATCCGATAACGGTGTATGACAAATACAAGACACATTGTAAGTAATTTATTGTACCACTTATCTTATGGAAACGGGGAGGGGTATGTTTTTTTTTCTATCTGTAATGTCATTTCTATCGCGGAAAAGTTTTTTTTTAACAATTTTAATTGAATCGAAGGAAAAATTCAGAATGATTGACTTTTGAATAGCAATACATTTTATTAACAGATAATCAGGATATAATTGTATATCCTCCGCACCCGACCCTTTTCTGAGTTACGGTAATATTATTCAATAGAATATAAGATTGTCTTATTAGTTGAACATTTGATAGAGTAAAAGGTATACATAAATTTAAAAAAGTTAAGAACTGACACAAAGACGAATATAAATACATGTAGGTCACAGTGTGATTTCCTATTCAGCGTTTATCGTCCTGAACAGCATGAAATATTTGCCACTGGACGTTAAGCAAGCAACCAAAAATCAACCAAACTATTCAGTGTGACTCAATAATATTTTCAAAATCTAACACACGAATATGTTAAATCTGGCTTTTTATTTATTAAAGTCTATATTAAAATTCATCTTACATAAATATGATAATATTTCTTTATTGTAGCGATAAATTAACAAAACTTCACGTTAGTTGTTTCTAAAATTAAAATTCGGGCAATGAAGGCTTTTTTACATCTATCATCGATTGAACTTTAAAATATAAATTTCCAAATTGGCAACAAAAGAGTATCAGACGAATAAAATTTTGAAGTAAATTATAGATTGCATTTTTATCAAGGAAAATACTGACCTCACACATGTCTTTATTTTATGCCTTTGAGCATATTTCATTGAAACATGGTATCGTCCGGGTTGATTCTGAAGAAGAATGACCTGTCGTTCTGAACGAAAATAACTCCATAAAGGTATATAAAGACTACTTTAACCGCTACTGAGGTAACCCTGAAACCAGTCCTGTAGTAAGTTAAATTTCGATCGTAAAAAATTCGATTGTACTTGTTCTTGACTTAAACTTTGGCCAGTATGCTCCAGACTAATAGAGCTCACATTCTATGGATACAGACACAGTTAGTAAAGAAACAGCGCATTTATTGCTGTTTTCCCCTCGAACTCACAGTGAGACATTCCACTAAGTGACCGTGTGACATTTAATTGATGTGCATCGATTCATACTATAATAAAATTTCTTTGTATTTTTATATAAACAATACAGTACGCATACACTTTGATTCAAATATTCTAACTATCTATGTGGTCTGCCTATAAAATCTCATAACCGTTAAAAAACAACTAACTATTGTATATTTAGATATGACACATGGCAGGTTATTTATATTTTATATAATGTTTTAAGTTCTGATCTATACGAAGATTGTATTAAATAAGCACGATGAATGAAAGTAAAATTACATTCACTGCTTGAAAAACGAATAAGGTATTGACACTTCACTTTTAAACTCATCATATACCCTCATGACATTTACCAAAGAGGAAATCCTGGATAATTATAGGTCTGTTCTATGGTCCTTTTGAATTTCAACCAAAGATGAAGAACTGTATCTTCCATCACTGTATTGGATACCTAAACTACATAAGTGTCCTTACAAACAACGGTATATTGCTGGGTCTTCCAAGTGCTCCACGAAATCTCTTTCTAAATTATTAACATCTTTTTTACCTGCAATCAAAGACGGGTTTCAAAGTTATTTTGAAACTGCCGAGATTAGAGGTGGCGTGAATCAGATGTGGATACTAACAAATTCCAAAGATCTTTTCGAGTACATACAATCTAACTCTTTTTCATATGGCAAAAGTTTTAAAACCTTTGACTTTTCCACACTTTTCCCAAGTATTCCACATTCCAAACTAAAAGACAAATTGAAAGAGTTGGTATTGCTTTGTTTCATAAAAAAGAATGGACAACGTAGATCCAAGTATCTTGTCTTAGGGAGCGATAAGTCCTACTTTGTAAAGGATCACTCTAACTTTTGATGAACTTCTTTGTACCATTTTTACTTTATGGTGTTTGAGAAATAAAGAATCTTGAATCTTGATTCAAACAATTTTTTTTCTGAAACTGACATTATCACGATGCTTGATTATTTGATTGAGAACATATTTGTTACGTTCGGAGGACGTGTTTTTCAACATACTGTCGGTATTCCAATGGAAACAAATTGTGCCCCTCTTCTTGCCGACTTGTTTCTTTATTATTATGAGGCAGAAGTCATACAGGAACTTCTTAAAACGAAAGATAAGAAGTTAGCCTTCAACTCTACTTTCCGCTATATAGATGACGTTCTTCCCCTAAATAATAAAAACATGTGTCAGCACCTTTTAACAGTGACAGTAGTTTTGATTAAATCAAACAGTTGTGGGTGTTTCATAAATGGATAATATTACTGTCGATGTCGACGAGAAGGTGCATAAATGCGCCCGCAAATTACACAACACCTCATGTATCCTGGCACTAACTGATTTCTAAACCCTCGAAAATAAAATCATAAACCCAAAGCAAAGAAGGAAAATAACGAAGACAAAACTGTTGTAAAGCATTGTACATATATTAGGGAAAACACTGACAGTTCAGGTACCTAAGCAACTAAAACGGTGTTGATACTCTCCCATCTAGTAAATTTGTTTTATAATGCATTGGATAGCCTTTTTATCCACCATCGCTAAAAGTGTTTCATTTCATTAATGGTACCTGCATATACATGTGTGTATATATATGTCAAACAACATATACTTTACTTGATTTGTACAAGAATCAATGAAAAAGAACTTGTAATGTATAACAATCTAAAGAACAAAATATCAAGTTGTACTGGAAAAAAGAACAATACGATTATCATTTATATTATCATGCATGCACGGGTCAGGTATAATCAGAAAAGCGATAAAAAAAAAAAAAAAAAAAAAATCAGACCTGTCTTTAGATTTAGCCTGAAGCGGACTTGTCATCAGGACTGGTCAAAACAAGAAATGTCTGCAGGTCTGGTGTGGAACATAATTGTCAATATGTCTGCACCAGTCCTGAAACAACACACCCCGGTCTGGTCTACTATAGATGAAGTTGCTCGCTAGTCTGATAAAATTTATTCAGTTAACTAATCAAGCAGTAAAAACAATCTGCTCCCAATTAACTTTTCAAAAGTATTGAACTAATTTGTCGTCTAATCTATACGTGTAAGTATTGGGTCATACTCCCGATTGTGAAAATGTTACTGATTGTAGATTCACGTGGCGGTTTTTACATTTTTAACAAAAAACCTTTACCATATCAACTCACCAGTCTTGGTCATTTTACAATTATTTCGGATTTGTGTGGTGCCTGGTGTTGCCTTCATTATATGTACACTCAATTGAGATTTTTCTATTTCTCTTTATATTTTTATTTATTGCATTATATCATGTTTACTAACTAAAACAGTAAACAACATAATCAAAAGTTTTATACCATTTTTTTCATTCAACACAGACAGTTCCTGTCATCCTGGCTTTTGTTCAAATGAGGGATCTTGCAGTAAAAACCTTAATAATGGCGAGTTAGTATGCTCGTGTGTCGGAGGTTGGACCGGTGCGACATGTACAGGTAAAAGGGAGAATGTAAAAGAAATTGATAATGGGATTTACAGCATTTAAGGTGGTACCTAACACTACAGGGATATAACTCTGTAAAGTCAGCGAAACGTTTTAATAACGTTGTGTTGTAAAGGGAATATTAAGCTTCTCAATGATCACAATTGGTGTTTTTCAAACTGCTATATAACCAGTGTAATATTTCTGACAAAACGGTTGGTTCAAAATGTTTGAAATTTTTATATTTTTGTTAAAAGGTCAAAGTAAGTACATTGTTCAAATTTTATGAAAATTAAACGAGCAAAATTAATTTTAGTGAAAGCGTTGGGTACCACCTTAAGTGGAAATGTTCGTCTCTATTGCGCTTAGGTAAAAAAAAACAATTACTCATATATTTAAAATAAATAATCAATTATTGCTTTAAAAACATTTTTGTCTATAAAAAAAAGCAATCGGGCTCTTATTCTATAGATGACTTTTGTTGATTTTCTATAGTCTATATTATAAAAATAACATTTTCGTTATTTAACGGTGAATGAACCTATCGCAGAGACTATTTATTTTAAATGGACTTTGGACCTTAATTTTATAGAAGACACTGAGTTTTAAAAATATATATCTTCGTACATTTTTGTTTAAATCCACGTCTTTGGCTATATGTACATTTTGTGGCCGATCTTCAATATTCGTCATATCGAAGAACCAAACATGGATTTACATTCAATTACCAAATATTGGTATTAGAAAACAAGAGGTACGCAAAAAGGTCCTCTTCGGCAAACAAATGTGATAAAATTGAGCGCTTGTAAATATCAATTATAAGTAGACAAACATTCCAGTAAAATATTTAGTTGGTACTTACATGTGCTCTGTGTTTGCAGATACAACTTTGTTTTACGTGCATATCTTATATTATACGTATATTATTATGATACTGGTAACGTATACATGCACTGTATATTTGTATTGTGAATTGTGTATACATATTATGAAAACACACACATAACTGTTAATGCAATTTAAAAAAAATTGAACGAAGCAATGTAAGGGAAACGATGGTGACCTGTTTATGATGCATTGTCAACAGATTGAAAGAAGAGGCATAGTGGGTTAACTTCCAGATATCGCCTGTAATATGGTAAAACACACAAAACGGTTAAAGATTGTAAAGTTCTCAAGTATTTTTCTCTCAATTATATATAGTAGTATAATGCTTAAATTGCACATTAGGTGTACATTGCTTTTTTTAGAATGCATATGTAAGATTTTACTAACCTTAACATTTATATAATTATTTTCTTTTATTTGAATTGTTTGCTATATACACAAAACGAAAATCTGAATTGGAAAACAAATGTAAGTATAAAATGTTGTATTGATTATATGTTTTTTTATTATACTTATCATAAATATTTTGATCAAGGAAGTGTTATATGTAAGTATGTGTTTATTTTAGTGTAAGTTAATCGAATCATCATAACAACGTATTATTTCTACAATATTCTGTTTCAGATATTTTATGTTACTTTCTGTTACCTTGAATAATATTCAATTACTGTATTTTGATGAGGTAAATATGCGGTTTTATTGACTTTTGAAAAACTGATATTCACTGAGGCCGTTGGCCGAAGTGAATATCAGTTTTTTCAAAAGTCAATTAAACCCCATATTTACCAAAACAAAAGACATTAATTGTTTTATTCCATATTCCAAGAGAAGAAAATGTATTTAACGACGTACACATATGCCAATACAAATTTTACATGAAACATTTTTCTATAACGTTGCATGTAAAAGCGCGTGACGTTTAGCGCGGTGAATAACACTTTCACAGGTGAATATGCTTTTTTATTCAAAATCCAATTCATATAGAGAAACCTACTGAAATAATACCAATATGGAATAATACTATTTATATGTTTCAAATGCATATTTTCGGTAAAAAAAGTACTTAAACAAAAACTCATCAAAATTATAAAAAAAAACTATTCAGACTTAAGCATACTGGTTTATTTTGTTTTTACAAATATATGCCTTTTTTTCTTGACATGTTCAATTCTAATGATATGTGTTTGAGCTGTATTGTTTTGTAGATTATCATCTTTTCAGCTTAAGAAGAAATTCGTATTCGTATTTGGTTTGTATTTTATCTGCAACCATTTTTATTCATTTATTCAATCAGTGGAATCTACATTGCTAACTATTTTGTTTGTTCCTGCACAATATTTTTTGTGTAACTCTTTCTGCAAAACTGTCAGCGACTTAACACCAAGCTATTAAGTAGGACGAAATTAATTTTTTTATAGCATGTATATTTCTTAAGTAAAAATTATATATGAAAGACTTTTTTTTCTACCAATCTATTCAAAATCATATTTGTTATAAAAAAAAAAAAGCTCACGTTCGCAATAGTTTAGTTATCTATGATATCAAATTAATCCAGAGAAATCTTTGAAATAGCTATTAGTTACACAATCCTTCTCATCTCGTTCTGTTTTACATTAACAGGGTTATTGATCCATATGTTAAATAAAAAAATGGAAATGATGCATATGTCAAAGAAATAACAACCCGATTAATGAGCAGAAAATCTCAGAAGGCCAACAATATGTTTTCAACAAAGGGAGAAACTCGAAGATATGTTTCCTGTGGAGTGACATAGTAGATGTAGCTCATGTTTTAAAGCAGTAACACTAGAGCCTTTTCTGATAAAATGGACAGAACCTTCACAAAATGGTAACTTGGATACATCTGTTCGTTATTGTGAGTTTCAATACTTGATAATGAGAAGGACTTCACTACTTGGTGTTATATATATACACGCGCAATCATTTAGCCATTTGGATCTAATTTGTCTATTGAATAATTTTCCATCATATTTGTGTTTTTATTAATCTCCTGTTGCAATCACATTTCAAGTAATATGTTTTCTTTATTATTTTAATTATAATTTAGATTTGCATTTTAAAATAGGCATGGAACAGTGGTTTAACAGTTCAACAAAGGAACCAACTATACAAATCAGATGAGCAATGCTACAGTCATCATATGAATACAAAAAAATAGAGCTATCGAAAACACAGGGTGGACGTGGCCGGGTGCTTGTTAATTTTTACCAGTAAAAATGACACCACGTACTGCTTCGAGAGAACTCACAGTAACTGACAGCTCGTTCAAAGCCAATAGCAACTTATTTAAACAATCAGGCATATAAGACCATGATTTATCAGTACTCATCAAACATTCAATGGATTTAGTGTAACGACGTCATAAACAGTCAGAGAAAAACCTGCCCTAGTGCAAGTTTATTTCACCAAGACACGCGAGATATAATACAGGTAAGGACTTCAATCGTTACCCTTTATATCATAACGCTTAAAGTTTAATAGCTTACAATAAAAAGTTAAATATAAGAAATACCGAACTCCAAGGCTGAATTTGAAATAGGAAGTCCAGTATCTAATGGCAACACCAAAAGCTCAAACACATCATATGAATGAAAAACAATGATCATATTCCTAAATTGTAACCTTATGTTGAAAATGGAAGTTTAAACATTGTTGTATATCTATCTGAACACATCACTTTCAAGCAAACAGGCATAATAGATAAAAATGACAAAAAAATGGGTAAAGCAGTCAATATTGTAATTCAATCCTGAACACTAAAGCATGCCATATTTGGAAACAATTGAACTGCTTCTTTGAGAAAAAGAAGTTAAGTGACAGTTAAAAGTTGATTCTTCAGTAAGAGTATCCATTATTTTCTAATTTCAGACAGCGCCAATTAGCATTCTTGTAGGCATTCAACCGACCTTCAAGAATTGTTCCTGAAATAACCTGAGAACATACGACAACTTTAAGAAAAGGCTCCAACAAAATCATTATAATCGAAGTCATGGAACTTTTGTTTTGATGTCAGAGGAAATATTACAATTACAATTACATTATCTGATTATAAATGAAATGTTCAGTGTTCATGTCATATCATATGTAAATAACCATTTAAATAATTTCTATGACAATAGATAAATAAAGAGGAAAAAATAGAGAAAAAAACAAAACATACAATAGAAAAAAATGAAAAAAAATGAAAAAAAGAACAAAAGAGTAGCAGAAAAATAAATGTTGATGTTAATTAGGGGTGGGTGGGTAATGCAGCCAAGATTGTTATCTTGCCAGTTACAAGCCTGGATAAATGCAGAGTGGCCACAATTGTTTACAAGTAAAGTAAAAAGAATGAAACACCATTAACACATAAGAATTATTATCATGATTTTAATTGATATAAAAAAAAATCCCAATTCACTGATCGGCAAATTTCTGTAACAAAGGAGAAAAGCAATTTGAATTATACCCTAGCATGTTTAAATAAAAAATGTTTTTTGTTCCATTCCTGATTATTTCTTTCCACCAAGACCAGTTTTCCTAATCATCAAATCAATATCAACCCTTCAGTCTACGTTGGACAGTACGTATACGTGTACAGGCCAGCATCTATCACGATTGAAAAACTCTTATTTGTACAATTTCAAAACAAGCGGGAGATACAAAGGGAATATTCAAAACTTATACATTCAAGAAAAATTGACAGCGCCATGAAAAAAACCCCAAAAAACTCAAATCTACGTATCATTGTTTTATGTTTTTGTCAATAGTCTTTTTTCGACATGTGTTCCCAACAAGGGTTTAAACCATATACACCTATTTGGAAATCCAAGATAAAAACCGATGGAACCTTATGATTGCAAAATGGGCGATATCGTGTGAATCAATAATTTAACTGTCACTTGATATGAACAAATATCCCTGAATGCCGTCCGAAATATTAAAATCAATTGATAGTATGTTCGAAGTATGACAACAACAAGAAAAACGTACTGTACAATTCAGCGTGTATTGATTATTACTAGTACGGATACTGACGAGACAAGAACCTGCTCTGAATCTTCACATGACTTTTAGTATAATACTTTTGTTCAATTGCTAAGATCCGTGAGTGAAAAATAATTTTTAATATTGCTCATTATTAATTCTATTCAGCTGCTCTTTTGTAATGTTCTAAATTCTTTCCGTTATTCGTTGTGATTAACAGAAATTTACTAATATATTTTTTATCTATGTTTTGCTGTCTTTGGTTATTTTTTGAATGTATGTGTACTCTGTTTCCGTCATGTTATGTCCTTTTTGCGATATATTTAACATAACTCGGGTTGATTTCTTAGTTCGTTGTTTTCCTCTGCTAGTTGATGCGTTTCCCATGGTTTTAGTTTGTTATCCACATTTATTTTCTCTCAATCGATTTATGACTTTGAACAGCGGTATACTACTGATGCTTTTACGATACGTTTGGTAATTTATTAAGAATAAATTGATAGAAAGTATGCAACTGCTAGACCATAACGGCAAATTAGAAAGGCAATATCGGGATCTCAAAATTGTGCAGATTAAACAAATCTGAGGAAAAAAGATAGATACAAACTAGCAAATATAGATACTTAATTGTGCTGCCAACAATTTGAGAAGCAACTAACACTAGTTTGACCAACAGATCAAATGTCTCTATGATATGTTGTGCCTTATATCCTCCAAAATTTCCATTTATCTATTTATTTCTATCTGTTATTTTTCTTATTTTTTCGTAAACCTGGAGAGTAAAACAAAATGGTATGCATTTTCTTAAAACAAAGGTCACTAACACTAATAAAATAACAGATTTACAGACTAACATGAACTTATCTACGAAATGTATAGTGTTAATCGAATAAAACATCCTTGCTTTGGTTTTCAAGACAACTCCTTCTAACTAAAAATTATCCAGGAATTTCTAGAACTACCAGACACACGGAAACAAAAGATCTACCATTTAACTCATGCTGAGGGTTACTTCAAAATAGGTAATGATATTAGACAGGTATTCACATAACAATATTCAAGGGTTACAAATCATTTTGAATTGTTACGCTTGTAAAACAATGATTTTTAATATTTGGTGTTGAATTCGAATATAAAGGTCATATGAAATGAGTGAATGGTGAAAAATGATGTTTATGTTCCAGGATTATAATTAAGTACGCCAGACCCGGGTATCGTCTACATAAGAATCATAAGTGACGCTCAAATCAAAATAGTTATGAAACCAAACAAGTACAAAGTTGAAAAGCATTGATGATCCAACATTCTAAAAATTTGTGCCAAATACAGGTAAGGTAATCTATGTATGGGATTAGAAAATCCTTTAAGTTTTAAATTTTTTTTCTCTGTCTGTAATGATTTAACAAATATGGCAGTAAAACAATTGACGTGCTTTGAAGCCGTAGTTTACCGATTGTCACCTTATAGTAAACAACCAAAAAAACAATCAACAAAGAAGCATAGATCTTGCGCACGTGTTTTATAGTATGTTTTATCAGATAATAGTATATTTCAATGACATGTACAGATAAATTCCTGGATTTTTACGAGAGGTTCACGCTAAGGTCACTTTGGAAAAGACGTTACGAAGTTGTAAAACGTGTGTCTGATCCTTTTGTCATTTTGAACAATAAAACATGATTCAACTAAACTAAGGACACTTGAATACAGTAAATATTTTGTGGAATGCTTCATGGAAACAAGCAATTAAAAACGCAAACTGTTTCTAAATGTGGACAAAAAGTGGTCTTCACAAAAAAGTATCTGTACATAAGTCTTTTAAATGAAAACTATCCATTTATTTGTAAAAAACATATGCATCATTTATTTTAATTTACGGTTTCATATGACTTTAATATTAGAATATTCAGAGAAAAAAATATATTTGTTTGTAGTATTTTAAAAGGGAACAATGATATATTTATCCGACGAAATTTCTTTCAAATATGCAATCAGTGTTCGTTGATCTCGAACTTTTGTCTTTACAAAAACATTTACCTTGTTCTTATAGTATGATGTCCAACCAAGGAACATTTCATCTAATGTTATTATGCCTAAAAACTTTTTTTTTTTCAACATCTCATTCAAACGATTAATTCGTTCTTCGTTTTTGTTTTAAATATAAAAAAAGAATTATGGGAGAGAACGAGAGCTACTGATAATTTTACTCAAATGTTAACGAACAGTGCATTCAAAATTAAGTAACATCTTTATAATCCTAGCGTTATTATTTTAAGAACGCAATAGTGAACTCATTATTTTTTAATCCTTTCCCATTTTTATCATATATTTTATGACTATTCCCTAAATCATATTTTCATAGAGCAAGCGTTTGTATTATATTTTTATATTTCAATGGCGTTATACATTAGTCCAAAGAATATTGGCACTCTGGACTGAAAAAAGCTCATTATACTTAAATTGCCAACCATTCATTATATGTAGAGCAAAGTCATATACCTCTTAACACGATGTTTTACAGCGCAATAAAGGTGCAGTCGTGTTAAATAGTTTGTCGTTAAAAAAATCTTAATAACCATAAATCATGTCTGACTAAGCAGCGAAAAGTCCCACCGATCTTTGATTACTATGATTACGATGTTATCAGAAAACGTGCAGGTGTAAGGAAGTTTTAAATTCATGTTTGAAAAACATCTTCTTCATTTTGTCTATTTCAAACTTAGAGATGGGGTAACTGATAAAAATGCTAAATAGTTTAAAAGAATAGAGATAAACATCCTGATAACGAGATGGTCAACCTATTGTTCAAATACATTTCACTTACATGACATTGTCAAATTATTTTTGATTAATGAGTTTTACTGTCCCTCTGGTATATTTCGTACCTCTTTTACTGTGTTCATGCAAACAAATGTTTTTTAGGTTTGTTAAAAAATACTAAGAAAATGCTCGTTAAGTTTATATTAAACGTGAATGTTATTGTTATTTTTATTTATATCTTAAACTTAATTCAATTATAGACGGATAACATACATATATACGTGAAGAAAGCATATTGCATTTCTTCTCATGCAGAGATAATTATTTTACAATAAAAATACTCTCGAGTTTAAAACGTCGTCGTTATAAAATACATTTTTTACCTTAGTTTTACCTTGAAATTTGATTTGTATCAATTGAATATTTGATAAAAGAAAAGGGCGGTATGAATAATGCCGGACGAAGTTGTTGTAGATGCGTAACATAAACAAAAAGGGTTTAGGCTTCGGATTCACAAGTAAAATTTGCAATTGTCATTCCACATAGGCATATCATATGGATTCATTTATTTTCCTGGATATCAAATATGGTTGTTTCCTGAACATTTCATATTTTTTTATATTTGATTTCGTAGTTTTGTTCAACTTTGTTTACAGCACGTGCAAAGAGTATTGAAAATATGTAATTCGTTTTACATTCGAATTTATGGTTCATCTGTACCCACCAAACCAACAAAAATTGTTATCCAACGAATAATAATGAATCCACAGTACGTGTGTACTTTTTCTCATTATCACTATAAGTCTTCTTTCAATCTATCCATCCGTGCCAATTGATAAATCATGTAAGCACAACTCGTCATGTTAGATATTTTAGCTGTCAGTGAAGGAAGATATAACAATGTATAAATAAATAGAAGTATATACGAGCAAATTAACTAAT
The DNA here is from genome assembly GCA_019925275.1 of Mytilus edulis. Taxonomy (NCBI): domain Eukaryota; kingdom Metazoa; phylum Mollusca; class Bivalvia; order Mytilida; family Mytilidae; genus Mytilus; species Mytilus edulis. The sequence continues at coordinate 104,230,637 of CM034350.1, read as the reverse complement.
AACAAACTATTCGATATTTTGTCACGTTGTTTATTACATATAAATCACTTAGCACGTAAGGTGGTTTGATTGACGGGTATTCTCAATCTGATAAGTTGATGCATTCTACATATTTTCTAGTGACACATATGACATATGTAAAACGACATGTCCTTACTATTGTTCATATAGACACGCTATGATATAGATAACTGAAAACAAAGCAAGTGCAAAAAGTGATGTATATGTATTCAGAAAAACATCCTGTTCAAGGGAAGATAAAATCTGTTGTTGAAGTAAAAATATATACTTTTGTTTAAAATGCATGCAAACAAATATCAAACAATAAGCCCGAAACTTGCGTTTAGAGATCAATCAATTGTTTCAATGCGGGGGTATGATAGCATCGTCAGGGTTTTCTATATGTGTTTGTATCAACTTTGTCAGTTTAAGAGTTCCTTTACGTTGAAAATGAAAAAACAATCTACATTTTAAGTAGAATACAAGGTAGTGTTTTGCTATGCGTTGAAAGGTTACACATACCGCCATTTTGGTGTGAGAAGGATATAAAAAAACTGATGTTTGTTTTATCTTACAAATAAAGTCTTTCCCAAAGATTCGAAGCAAAAATCAACACATGCATACGTATTAACGCCTCGTTTCTTTCTTTGTAAGTATCAAATGAACAAGCGATCAGAAAGCAGGGTCAATATACATTATAAATATTTTTAACAATCGTTATGATTAATAGTTTTTATTTCCAAAAGAAAGATATGGAGTTGTTAATATTCTCAAAGAATGGTTTACCCTTTGCAGGACACAAATAGTAAACAAAACAAAAATACTAAACTCTGACAATAATTTAAAACGGAAAGTCCAAGAACAAATGACAAAATCAAAAGTTTATATACATCGATCGATGACAACTGTCTCATCCCTGACTTATTAAATAGGCATTTCTAATGTGGAAAATTGGGGGATTAAACCTAATTTGATAACTAGCTCAACCTCTCACATGTAGTAACGTCGCATTGAATTCCATTATATAAACAACAATGCACGAACGGAAACAAACAGGCAGGTAATATGTACAAATGTCGAAAATATGGATACAGCATTCAACTTTTTGTTGTAATCTTGATCACAATAAAACAAATGTGTCGAAAAAGAAAAAAGAAAATGACATGTGTAAAGTGCTTGTTCAAATACCTTTCAAAAGAGGTACGAAAGACACCAAAGGGACAGTTAAACTCATAAATCCAAAACAAACTGACAACGCTATGGCCAAAATTGAAAAAGACAAACAGACAAACAATAGCACACACGACAAATCATAGAAAACCAAATAACAGACAACACGAACTCCACCAAAAACCAGGGGCGATCTAAGGTGCTCCGGAAGGGTAACATTATTTAACAAATTCTGCACTAATACAATTCCAGTCAGGTTTTATTCCTGATAGGTCTACGGTAAGCCTTCTTCTATGTATGATTATCGATTTGTACTTGAGCATTAGACATAGAAAAATAGATTAGGGTAATGTTCTGATACATACGTCGATCATTCAACCGAGTTTGGCATAAAGACTTACTTTAAAAACATTAAAAAAAATTAATTAATGAAGGTTTGCTACTTTGGGTTGAAACCTTGAAAGATAACAAGTTGTCATTGGTGAAGAAACAGCTGGCGTACCCAAAAGGTCTATCTTGGATCATATTTTATTCCTATTTATATAAAAAAAAAATGACAATCAAGTATATATAATGTAATAATAAACTTCTTTTTTTTTTAAATTATATTATAAAGTGGTTGATAACGAATATGAATCGTCAGAAAAGCTACATGATATTAAGAACATAAATAATTTGTCTAATCAATGTCTTGACGCCAAACATAAATCTCATCACCCACCAGTATATATGAATAAAAGTATCAACCATTAAAAAGGTAAGTCGCACAGGCATTTAGGAATAACCGAAGATGGAAGCTGGAATTATTATATACAAATGATTATTGATAGATCTGTTCCATGATTAACAGTATTCCGAAAGTTAAAAGGTAAACTAAAAAAGAAAAAATTAGAAACTATTTATCTATTTTTTTTACGCAAAGTCTTAAAATAGGATATTGTCAGGAATAATATTCCTGTTAATTTTTAAACATCTTTGGAAAATTTGCAACTATTAGTAGCATGAATTGTCCCAAATAGCCAAGAGATAACATCTAGAAAGTTGCTGAATGATGAAACAGGACTAGAAAGTCTCCAGTCTCGGCGTAATACTCATAACTTGTTGAATTGTCACCATTTTTTCAGAGTGATTGTCATACTAATCTTTCTATCTTAGTTCCGAATCAGAACCTAAATCTACATTAATTCAGTCTCAAAATTTACAAACTAAATCACGCAGAACAAGTTCTTACCACAAGTCATTTCTACCAGCCGTTCTAAACCTTTCAAATGATAATCTAGACGACAATCGTTTAAATCAATCGAGGTCGGGTTTTACGACGTATCTCATTCAAAGGCTGTAGAAGAGAACATATTTGTCTAGCAATTCTTAGACGAAGACTTCAAAGTAGTGTTTTTTGTGACAATCTATATAAAAAACATACCAAAGATACACTGCGTTCCTGTGGTCACTTTTAAACTACTGATTACTTGTCCAGAATATAAGGCAAATCGAACGGATATTATCGGGATAGTCTATTGTATTAATCTTAAGATCATATTATATAGAAACAGTTTAAGTTCTGAAGAGAACAATATGCAAATTTAATCAAGTTTGAGTATAAATAAATCAAACCGTTTGGAAAATTGAACTTGTGTGTGTTTCTATATTCATGATATTTTTTGATGTTAACTCGAATGGACTGCCCGAAATCGATTATGATCGGACCTTTGTGGTCGTTCTGGTATGTTGGAACGTAAAAGTTTACTGTTTTCTTCTATTTGGTAATTTTGGGTCTATCATGTTTATGGTATTTAAAAAGGAAAATTCGTAAAAAAACCTGCAAAGTTACATATATTTTATGAAAAAAGACTTAATTATAATATGACAGATTCGTTTGTTTTAAGTGTTTAATACTATGAAATTGAAACAATCAAAAACTATATTCGTTCTAAATCCATAAGCGTATATTCAGTTCTCCGAATTACACATAAAAACAACTATGTATGACAAATCTACGTATGCAAGACACCTATCTTTGTTATTCTGGTTGATCTAAATAGACAAAACAATGTTATCGTTCCTTGATCAAAGGTAGATGTCGTTTCGTTACTATATTATAGAGATGTAGAAAACAGAAATAACATTGTATGGAATAACTTTTAAGGAAAGAGGTTCGAGAGGTATGTTTGATTTTGTACATTCATATCTTGATTATATTTTAAATTATGTATGAAGTTTTAATTGAGTAACAATGGATTTGAAATACTTGATACACACACAAACGTTAAACTTAAATAGAATGTTCAAACGCGGGATACAGTTTGTTTTTTCCCAGTCATTGACAGTAAAAGGTGAACATATTAAGCTCTTGAAATCAGTTAGATAATTATTTTGAAATACAAAGTTAAAAAACTCATGTTAACAATTAAAATATGCAGTTATAACATCGATTACAAATATTTTCAAAATAAGACTTTGAAACAAAATCTAACAGTTTTGATTATTGCTTCATATGGTCCGAGAACACAATTAATTCGTAGTGCATTTCTTTTAGAACATAAATGAAAATTAAAAAATCCCACCTGCGCTTTCGCAATGAAACTTAGTCAGTGTGTTGTACTACTTTTGGGACAAATTATATCAAAATTATAGAAAACGTCATCGTCTCTAACTCAAAATATGGACAATTTTATCTTTAGGGCGTCTTGAAATCTTTTGACAGCTTCCGAAGTGCTATTTTTCAACCTTTTTCACCTGGACCAAATCACTACTTTCCATTAAAATTCTGGACCCAAATTTTTTTACAGTGTAATTTCACCCCCCTTCGTACAAGTTTGAGGCATTAAACATGGAGAAATAAATTTTGAAGGGGTATAAAAATTAATGGCAAGTAACCTACTGTTAACACTAGGGACTATATTCGTGAACAACGAAAATCAAGGGACGACAATTGTGGTCTCAGACCATATATAGGCATTGTATACAAATATATTAGTCTATATAACGTGATAACTGCATATTATACCTTGTCGGCCATTGGATTTCTCATGATTTTGAAATACTTAACGTTTGAATATCCTTTAAGTGTCTAGAAATCAACTCTACGATGTAAAAGTAGACATGATTACTTACTTTATCCCCAACCGTTGAAACCTGTACTTTACATATTATTAACACCCGTGTCATACACTCCTTTAGTGCTGTCCCCATATTGTAAGCATGATACAATTAACTAAAATCAACGAATTTTAATCAATTATGACTATCCGATCTCAATTGTCACAGAACTTGTCATATAAACTGATGTATCTGTGTTTATGAAAAAGCAAAGTTTGAATTGTTATGCATTACACAAGTGCTTGAATTAGTTTATTATATTGTCCAGATTTTTGCATAGTATGCGCACCGTTAAATGTAACTGACATTCAAATGTGTTAACTGCATATATTGTTGCGTGATATTTGTTCATGTTTTTCTTAATAACACACTTAAAAAGTATTGTGATTTACTCATGAAAAATAAATTTCACAAAAATTAAATTAATTTTGGACCAGCTTTTCCGAAACTCGTTGCAAGTTATTCCTTTATATGTGTTCCGGACCATATGAGTATTTGGACCATACGCGTATGGTCATGACCATATGCGTATACTCATATGGTCCGACCATACGCGTATGGTCCGACCGTACGCGTATGGTCGGACCATATGAGTATAATACTCGTTTGGTTATTAACTGGCCGGACCATATGAGTATTTGGACCATATAGGTATATATATTTTGTTCAAGGACCATACGCGTATGGTCGGGGTAATTAACACTCTGTTACAGTTTACTTTTCATACTTCTAAACTCTTCATATGGTATGACCGTTCATTCAAAATACGCTATCATAAAGGTAATTTTATCATTATATTATAATAAAAAAATAAAGCTAAATAATAATAAAAAGTTTCACATAGTTACTTAATTTCATACGCGTATGGTCCAAATACGCATATGGTCCGGAACATATGCACGTATCTTTGCAAAAAAAAATGTTGCATCATATTATAAAAAAAAAGGTTTGTTTTGTTACAGGTTTTTAACTGTTTTAATCATCGGCGCGATTTTTAGCTAATGAATACTCAAGTTAAATCTTTTAAAAACAAGTGAAGCTGTTATTCATTTTGCGGCAACATTTTGTAAACAGACTAACATGCTTCATTTTGACATCATCATGCAGAATCTTGACGTCATAAATCTACGCTCTGACATTTGTTTAAATTATGCTTTAGTTAGTATTGTTTAATTATATTTACATGTTATTAAAAAGAATGTATATACTTCATATCAAAAGTTGCAGCTTGTTTGGTATATATAGTACAGTGAATTTGTATAATTAGGGAATATGTAGAATCCCTGATTTTTCAGGGAATATGCAGAATCACTGAAATCATTAGTAATTATATATAATCCCTGAAAATGACCAGTGATTTTACATTATCACTGAACGTTTTAATAACTATTCTACATACTTCTTAATATAATTTTAGGGTTTATCAATATTTTTTCTTAATAACACACTTAAAAAGTATTGTGATTCGGATGTGTATTTTCTGTCTATTATGTGTGTTGGTCTTAGCATTATGTATTCGGGTTTAGTTTTCTGTAATTAGTTAATACTTCAGTTTCATTATGTATATCTCTTTCATATTCATTTGATAAAATTTACTGTTTGCAATAGCAGGAATTGTTCTATATAATAAGTATGTTCTTATCCCGAGTAAAAACAATGCCGTATTTGGCACAACCTTTTCACTTTCGATCTTTTATATCTAGGCGTCACTGGTAAGTCTTGTGTGGACGAGGCGCGTTTTTCGCGTATTGAATTTTAAACTTGATGCTTTTTGTTATCTATTAATAATGTGTTTCTTTGTCTGATCTGTTCTCCTATTTATTTGTATTGTAGACCTGTGATATTATGTTGTCAATTCAATGTTATATTTAACTTTGCAATTAAAGTGAGAGGTTGGCATGCCACAAAACCAGATTCAACCCACCATTTTTATTCTCCTTTAAAAATGTCCTGTACCAATTCAGGAAGATGCCATTGTTATAGTATTGTTCATTTCTGTGTGTGTGTTGCATTTTAACGTTGTATCGCTTGTTTTCTCTTATTTTTTTAGATATTAAGATACGACGTGGCACGGTACTTGTCTATCCCAAATTCATGTATTTGGTTTTGATGTTATATTTGTTATTCTCGTGGTATTTTGTCTGATGCTTGTTTCCTATCTGTGTGTGTTGCGTTTCGGTGTTGTGTCGTTGTTCTCCTCTTATATTTAATGCGTTTCGAGATAAAGTTGAAGACGTCAAAATTAATCATAATCAACATTCCATACCAGATGTTGTTTTTTTTTTAATTTAATCGCTAAAAAATTATACACGGCTGTATCATATATCATTCGAGTCGAGAATATGTTTACTTTAAAATCAATGTTGTAGTCAAAACTAATTATGGTGCAGTTATTCAGAAATCAAGATCAAAGGTCAACCACCATTTTCCATACAAATTTACAATGAATATAAGATAACAACTAAACTTGCCTAATCACAATTTTGATTTTAGCCAAACGGCATGGATTGTGTTTCTCAATCCGAATACTAAGAAATTATCCAAAAATAAATTGTATCGAAAATGTGATACAGTTTTTGCAAAAAGGGGGTTGACTTTATCCCTAAAAAATGTACTTTTTCGTCATCATTTTTATTACGACCATCAAAACTATAAAAGCAAATTAAAAGAAAATACGATAAAAACATATCATGCTTGCTTTAAGATAAGTATCTTTAATTGCCTAATATAGGTTTGATAACTAAGTTTTGTACACTTAGGTTAGGGTTTGTACACGCCAAAATGACAATAAACTGTCTAAACACATACTTATTTTTGGCTTTAAAGAAATTGTATGTTATGACAATCATTACAAGGAACATAAAACAGTGCAGGACATACGAACAACAAACAACCATAAAAAGTATTTTTGATTACCAGAACAGCATTTTACTGTGTGAAACTTTTAGATTTTTATATGTGGTACAACATCATAAATGCACATTCAATTTGCTAATCGCACCAAGCCCTACTGACAAATGAAATCTCTTATTTTACGGTTATTCCATTACGGTCAACAAACTCGCGATAGCGTCCGTAAAATTAACGAAGGGATGATTTCAACTGCACCATATGGAACTCTTGGTTTAATAGCTTCGTTGTGAGCAGTAACCTTCTTTATCGCTATTTTGTTCATTTTTCCTCTGATCTTTTTTTGTAATCATTTTCATATCATGCTACTCGCTTGAGATGGAAAATTATAGCTTGAAACTAAGCATGCCCGTGGCGTTGCTAACGAAATTGACATGAAATTGATAGCATCGTCATAGGTAAAATAGCGATAAAAAGATTATCATTGTTCATCTCAACTCGATTGGCTTTCTCACTTTCGCCGTCCCGGTTCAAGCGAGAAAATCAATCTCGTTGAGATGATCACCGATAATCTATCAATCAAGTTATTCATGATAGGAAATGCATGAATGCCTGTAAAGATACTGATGAGGATGGGCATCTATATCAGAGGGTTCAGTCATGGTTTGGTTCAAATGGGTAACTATAGCTTCAAAGCTGTGTATTTGATGTCCTCATGCGAATAGTCACTTTTACGTGTAATATCTGCTATGTAGTTCATTGCAATACTTCAGAACGCCAATAAATGACAAATCAGAGCAGATAAAAAAAATAGTCCAGCATTTTGGACGATAGCATCAATTGTGCCGACCGTTTTTTATGATTTGACCAAAGAATCGGGCATTGCCTGTAATGAATTTTCGAATGATACCTCCGTTGAAGCTGGAAAGTGCTCCTTTAAAAATCTTACTTTGTCAATGTCTCTCTGTATTATGCTTGCTACTGAATAAATGAGTAGGTAATCTGTTTGATCGTTATACATACGACTCCTTCGGTTTTCATTTGACCATTTTAACTCTGCTTAAATTTATGTAGCAAGGGTTAATCAACATTATGGTTTGCAGCGTTTGTAATGCGAGTTATACCGTCATATGATTCAATTTAAGAAAAAAAAGACATAGATTGAGTTAAAATACTCGTGACTAAACTGTCCTGTATTTAACAGTCCGCTAATTCATTGTCTTGTCTATTAAAAACACCGCAATGTTATGTTCTCTTGTTTACAATTTGTAGTAACTTTAAAATGATTTGTGATATACCATTTCCATACTTTCATTCGGTAAATCACTGAATGAATCATATTCACTTATCAATTTCGTGTAAATATCATCTCAACGCTTACCATCTGCAGCAAAAAACCGCGTTGTACTGGTTTAGTAAATAAAACAACTGTTTCATTGCTTCTTTTCTGGAAAATTATACGTTTTTCTAATATTTAACTCTGTTTCCTAAGCTTTGCAGAACTAGGGCCAAGTTTCAACAAACTTCCCTGTTGTGTCATTTTTTTAGTTTGGCCAGATCTCAATTTCTAAATATAACTTCCAACTAAAAAAAATGTTATTCTTAAATGCATTAAACCTTATCAACACAACCTTAGAATAGAAAACAACAAACAAAAGAAACTTAAAAAAACAAGAACCTTAAGCAATTACAAGTTATATCAAGTAATGATTGCTATATAGTAATTAGTGCTTTCAAATCGTACACCGATTGTTTTAGTTGATGTTTGAAGGCCTCATCTACATAGCTATAAGAAGCTGTGGTATGAGTGTCAATGTGACAACCTTCCATTCAAGTCATACATTCACGTGTTTATAATACGATGAATTGAAAAACATGGAAAACAACACGTTTAAACATTTATTGCGTCCGAAGTTCTTTTCTGGATTTACCTTTATCAGGAAGGCTGAATATCCGGAAATGTATAAGTACCGAAAATCGTTGAAAAGCTATATGTAAAAAAATACCTAAAATAAATAAACAAAAATTCCTCTTAAGCCAACTTTGCCATGAATTTACCTTAATTTTATAATAATTGAAGTTTCTCCTTTGGTATTATAAGTAAAGGCAACAGTAGTATACTGCTTTTCAAAACTCATAAATCCATGGACAAAAACAAAATCGGGGTAACAAACCAAAACCGAGGGAAACGCATCAAATATAAGAGGAAAACAACGACACAACACCGAAGGCTTGTCTGTGAATATTCCTGGCGAAGTCTGACTTTTAATATTCAAATACACCGTATTAACTATGGCGTGTGTACTAACTTCAGATTAATAAATAAAAATAAATTGTCTTGATCACGTAGAATTGAATAAGTCTGAAACCGATGATTCTTTTATTTTCTCTTGTTGTCTCCCAAAATAATGTGGAATGCTTCAATTTGAAATGATTAAGCCTAAGCTTGTTACTCGTACTATCAAGTATATACTGACTACATTCACATATGTTTGCATTTTTCAATTTTTGAGTTGTATTTTATTTAAAATATGACAGAGTTTTGCACGACGGAGATTGCACATTCAAATATAGGTCTACACAATATAAGAACAAAGATGAAATAATGAAGTGCATCGCATTACTAATTTAAAATTATAATCCTGGTACCTTTGATAACTATTGACACCACTGGATCGATGCCACTGCTGGTGGACGTTTCGTCCCCGAGGGTATCACCAGCCCAGTAGTCAACACTTCGGTGTTGACATTAATAACAATAATGTGGTCATTTTTATAAATTTCCTGTTTACAAAACTGAATTTTGCGAAAATTCAAAAATTTGAACTCAAATTCAAATTTTATGAATAAATTATACTTACCTGACATATGTACTTTAGGATTTCAATCTCGTTGGTATTAGACTCGACCGGGAGTTCAAAACGCGCATGAACCAGATGTTATGCTACATCCGGTTTCCCATGAACTTATCAGTTTTCTCACGGCGGCTTGAAAGACCCCGTTAAGAAAACTTAAAAACTTCCTGGGGAGGAAGGGTGGGTAGCACATATGTCAGGTAAGTATAATTTATTCATAAAATTTGAATTTGAGTTCAAATTTTTGAATTTTATATCATAAATTAAGGTACTTACCTGACATATGTACTTTAGGATTTCTATTGATTACAAAGCAATAATTTGTAGCAGGAAGTTTTGACAAAAAGTTTTCTTAAAATACTTCTTCTTCCAATAAATCACAAACTATAAACTCTAGTATATACAACTTATTATACATGGAAATACGTACACTTACTATGTAGTTCCGTAGTTTATATTTATTTCAACAACGTTGAAAAACATCTGATGATACAGATTGGCCGTTAAAAACCTGTGTTTTTAAACACTCAGGCAAACTGTCATCTATGTGCATTTAAAATCCACCACCATTCCCACATAACGAAAAACATATATACACTCTCCCTCAGCGACTCGCCGAGGAAGAACTCATTCTTCATCCTACAAATTTAAAAAATTTACATTAACATCTTTTAAATAGAACTTAGTAAATGTTGTGGATTTTGCCCAATCTGCACTATCCAACACATTTTTCATATTAACTCCCTTAAAAAGGGCCCATGATGGTCCTATTGACCTAGTTGAATGACCTCTTACTTTGCCTATTTGCTGTTTATTCTGCTTGTAAGCCATCTTGATAGTTTTCACTATCCAATGAGATATTGTTTGAGCTGTTACTGGTTTATGAGGCTTGTTAATTGACAAAAACAATTTAAATTCTTGTTTTTCCCCATTTTGTCTCAGTTCATCTGTTCTTTTCAGATACATGTAAAGAGTTCTTTTTGGATCTAATAATTTGCTCTCTGGAAAAGCTGGTATGGAAATTTTTGAATTGTCATGATAAGCTCTATCTTGTTTAGCTAAACCATGTCTCAAAAAAAGTAACTCCTTTTTCTTGAATATTGACAGACCCTTCGCCTAGTTTTAAAGCTTGTAAGTCACTACACCTTCGAAAAGTTGTAATAGCTATTAAAAAGGCAGTTTTCCATGTAAGATGCTTAAGGCTAGCTAATCTCATCGGAGTAAAAGGAGGTTTCTTGAACATGTCCAAAACAAGTGGTAAATCCCATTCTGGCAGCAATTTGCGCTCAGGTGGTCTACTGTTAAACACCCCTCTTAAAAGTCTTATAATGTAAGGATGTTGTCCTACTGGTGTCTTATCAACAGGAGGCAACACAGAGGATAACATTGATCGGTATCCTGCAATTGTTCTATATTTTAACCCCTTATCAAATAAAGATGCTAAAAAATTTGCACACTCTTCTAAAGTTGCAACATATGGATCAATTTTCCATTGATTACACCAGCTACTGAATTGTCTAAATTTACATTTGTAGTCTTTGTGTGTACCAGATCTCCATGAGGCAGATAATAATTTTCTAGTGTTTTCTGAAAAGCCTTTTGCTTTAAATTGTTTGTCGATATTCGCCATGCAGTCAGGTTGAATATCTCTGGATTTGGATGAACTATTTTTAATCTTCCCTGACCTTGTTCTAGCAGATTTTCCCATTGAGGTAATAGTAGGGGTTGTGCTATCAACAGTTGTAGTAACTGTGGATACCACCATTGTTTTGGCCAAAAAGGTGCTATTAGAATCATCTCGCATTGATAATCTATCATGTGCTGTAACACTTTCGGAATTAGGGATAGAGGAGGGTAAGCATAAGCAAACATCCTGTCCCATCCGATTGCTAGGGCATCCTGTGTCAGTGCTGTTGGATCTTGATCCCAAGCACAAAACACTGGACACTTGTGATTCTGAGCCGAGGCAAACAGATCTATTGTTGGTGATCCCCATTCCAAGAAAATCTTGTTTATCACTGCCTTGTTCAGAGACCATTCTGTTGGTCTTACTTTGATCCTGCTCAGTTGATCTGCTAGAACATTTTTTACCCCCGCAATGTGGGCTGCTTTGATTACAATTTTGTGTCTCAAAACCATATTCCAGAGATTCCATGTCTGACTGCAAAGCTGAATCGATTTTGTTCCCCCCTGTTTGTTTATGTACTGTACTACCGTTGTATTGTCTGACCGAATTAGTACATGTTTGTTTTTCAAAACAGGCAGGAAATGTTTGACTGTTAGAAATACTGCTTCCAACTCCAGATTGTTTATGTGTTTGAGCAATCTCAATTGATTTGTTTACCACAGACCCTGAACAGTTTGAGTCCCTAAATGACCCCCCCCCCCCCCCCCAACCTGTCATCGAGGCATCTGTTGTGATTGTTACACTTGTTGACCCTTGATATAGAGACCGCCCTTTCATAGTGTTTGCTTGGCACAACCACCATGCTAGATGAGCTTTCAGCTCTTGTGTACAAGGAATTTGATATTCCAGACTCATTTTGGAGGGTCTCCAAACTTGTAACAAGTGCATTTGAATTGGTCTCATGAACAAACGACTGTTGGGAATCAATTCTAGGCAGGATGCTATTATGCCCAGCAGTTTCAAATAATGTCTTGCTGTTATTTGACCCCTCATTAACTGAATAATTGTTATTTTTAAGTTTTTGATTCTCTCTGGAGTTGGATACACTAGTCCTAGATCTAGTCTGAATAGTCCTCCTATGTATGTTATTGTTTGAGTAGGAATTAATTCTGACTTTTCTGTGTTTATTATAAAACCTAGAGAAGTAAGGAGACTGATGGTTGTGTCTCGATTTTTTACAAGTGCGGATTTTTGTTGATCGACTAAAAGCCAATCGTCTAGATACACTGCTAATCTTATACCTAGTTTTCTCAGATGTGCTGCTACAACTGAGACTATCTTTGTAAATACCCGAGGTGAGCTTGTTGGACCGAAACATAGTACTTTGAACTGATACACTGTTTCGTCTATTGCAAACCTTAGATATTTTCGATGTTTTGGAAAGATTGGTACATGTAAATAAGCATCTTGTAAATCGAGAGAACAAGCCCAGTCTCCTTTCTTGACTAAATTTAAAACCTTGGTCATTGTATCCATTTTGAAGTGTTGTTTCTTGAGATACTGGTTCAGTGGTCGTAAATTTATTACGGGTCTTAATTTTCCGTTTTTCTTTTCTACTAAGAAAAGTGTGCTGTAGAAACCTGTCTGAACATGTGTTTTTTGCACAATTTCTACAGCGTCTTTTTCTAATAAACTTTTTACTTCTTGTTTTAGAATTTCCAAATTTGTGACATTTACAAATGTCTTTTTGATTCTTAAAAACGGAGGTTGTTGTAAAAATTCCAGTTTGTAACCATTTTGAATTATAGCCAAAACCCATTTGTCCTTTGTAATTTCTTCCCATTTTGGAAGAAAATGAAAAAGACGACCACCTACTGGTATCTCCGGAAACAACACTATTCTCACCTTGTCATTTTCTAAAGGACTTCCCTCCTCTAGCCGGAAAGGGAGTCTTCTTGTAACCAGTATCTGGTTTGGAGAATTTTCCATCCTCTGTCTTTTTGGTGAACTTTCTAGGTCCTGTGTTGGAAGACAGTTTTGGGATACGAAAATTCTCAGATGACTTGTCTTTGTTTTGATCTGATTTCTCTATTTTAGCCTTTTTAGCTTTACTAGAATCCTCTGTTGAAGGTGTTTTCCTTTTCCTGTCTTTTGGGAAAATATCAGGCAACAAATCATCAAGAGTTTTATCTTTGTCTTTTCTAGCTTTTAAAGCAGAAACTAAGTTATCCCCAAAAACACCTTCTCCAGTCATAGGCAAATCTGAAATGTCTCTAGAATCATGAAGTAGAAACATGGATGTATCAGTCATACACATTTGACGTCTCAAAATATGGTGAAACGCACCTGCTCTACCAGCTTGATCCAACTCTTTCGTGGACATAGCAAAAATGTCCCTTACTTGTTGAATAGCTTTATCAATGTTAGGCGTCTCATCAGATAATAATTCTAATAAATTACCAAGACTCTGTTGCATATACATGCAAATGACAATACCCATGAAACTTGCTTGCTGTCCTCTATATGCTATTTTCTCAAGCATTTTGTAAGGTTGGGAGCATAAATTTTTTCCTTTAGAAAAAGATGCTTTACTGCCATGTCTTTTAACTAAACAATTTCCAATGAAATCATCTAAAGTTGGTACCTGAAGGAATTTTTCTGTTTCCTCATCAACAGGGAATAGTTCTTTAGTTTCTTCAGCAAATGCTGATACTAAATTAGGTTTGAGTGCACGCCAGTGACCCATTAGAACCTCTTTCTGAGAATCATCCATTGTAATGCCAATTTTTTTCTCTGTTTTCTTGGCAATGGCATCCTCACCAAAAATATCAAATAAACATTTCTTTGCCTTACTTGACAACTGTTCATCATTAGAGCCTTCATTGTCAGACTCTGTCCCTGAACCCAAAACTTCGTTTTGACCTGGTTGCAAAGACATTACATCATCACGATCATCAGCTGATTCATTATCTGAATCTCTAGACCTAAGTGTCGGTCTTTGTGACTGACTTTTACTCGTCTGTCTTTGTGACAGACTTGAAGTTGAACTGGACTGTCTTTGTGACAGTGAATTATCAGACGTATTTATATTGTCACCATTTGCGGTACTTGTCTGTACATGTCTAGCTGTTAGTTCACCCTTTAACAAGTCAAACATGCTATCTAACTTACTATTTAAGTTTCCGAACTTTGTGTTCCACTTATCTTCTAACTCCGAATACTTGGACCTCGACTTCCTCTTTTTCTTCGTAACTACAGACGAAGATGAAGGTGGCTTCTGCCCTTCACGAGAGGAATCCTCCAAAGTATCTTCTTCCACCGGAGAAATATCTCCGTTTCTATTTTCTTCTGCCATCTCAAACGGCAGAAATTACGAGCACGTAATACACGACTATCTTTCAAGCCGCCGAGAAAGAAAACTGATAAGTTCATGGGAAACCGGATGTAGCATAACATCTGGTTCCCGCGCGTTTTGAACTTCCGGTCGAGTCTAATACCAACGAGATTGAAATCCTAAAGTACATATGTCAGGTAAGTACCTTAATTTATGATATAAAATCTAAGGATTTTGTTATTCCAGGCATAGATTACATTTTGTACCTTAGCCGTATTTGGCAAAACTTTATGGAATTTTGAATCCTCAAAGCTCTTCAATTGTGTACTAGTTTGGCTTTATAAATATTTTGATATGAGCGTCACTGATGAGTCTTATGTAGACGAAACGCGCGTCTGGCGTACTAAATTATAATCCTGGTACCTTTGAGAACTTTTTACACCACTGGTTTGATGCCACTGCTGGTGGACGTTTCGTCCCCGAGGGTATCACCAGCCCAGTAGTCAACACTTCGGTGTTGACATGAATAACAATAATGTGGTCATTTTTATAAATTTCCTGTTTACAAAATTGAATTTTTCGAAAAACTAAGGATTTTCTTATTCCATGCATAGATTACCTTAGCCGTAGTGGCACAACTTTTTGGAATTTTGGATCCTCAATGCTCTTCAATTTTGTACTAGTTTGGCTTTATACATATTTTGATATGAGCGTCACTGATGAGTCTTATGTAGACGAAACGCGCGTCTGGCGTACTAAATTATAATCCTGGTACCTTTGATAACTATCAAAGTTACTGCTAAACAACATGTATACTCTTAATGTTTCCTTACGATCTTGTCACGAGCTGAGAGACAAGTTTTAATATTTTTATATTTTTGGATTAACGATAAAAATCAATACACTGGATAATTGATATGTCAATTTAATTACCACGACGAAAAATTTTAAAGGAGACAGAACTATTTAACGATTTCAATATAAATTTATATCAAATCTATCAAAATTAAACAAAAGTCCGGTTAACCGGTTAGCGTTTTGGGTATTCGATATACGGTCGTTCAAACGGTAATCCGGTTAACCGGTTAACTGTTGACAACACTAATAGTAATCCAACATTTGGTGCGCTCGAAGTTCAAAATCAATAAGGTTAATAATATTAGACCGGATTCGTACATGACATAATTGTCCGGTAATAAGTAAAATTGTTCGATAGATAATATGTTGGATGCTGCTTTACGTCTTTTTGAGAAATTTTATTATGATCAAAATTAGTCCATATTTTAAAGAAACAAAATAACCAAAGTGTCAGAGCTTTGTATCGTCATATTTTGTACAAAAGACTTATTATGTTAGTTGTATGGCTTAATAGATAACAAATATATACATGTTATATGTAAATCCAAAAAAAAAAATTACATATATGGCAATGTTTAAACAGCAAAAATTACATGCCTCGTAGAGTTTATATTTATGTCATTTTTACTAACAAAACGATAAATTAAAATAAACTGCACCATACGACTTTTTGACGACCTATCTAAAATTAATGTACTAAGTAACATAATTTTTTAAAGATATTTACAAACTTTTAGCCGTAAACCATAAAGTTAAATCAAACTTAAACTCCTACACTCTGTTAAGAATCGCCTTTTTACTATTCCGTCAGAGCACTACTACATATGTTTTTCTTTAAAGAGTTTTATCGTTGATGTAATATATTTAGAGGCAGCCTGATATTTTTTCTTGTTCTTTCTTGGGCAATTCATCTTTGTAATGATAAGGTCGTTGAACAAATTCATACATTATTTCTGTTGCAATTCATAAGTTCAGTTATTGCAATATAGGTTACGTTTTTGAGCTTATACTGTAAATAGTTATCAAAGTACCAGGATTAAAATTTTATACGCTAGACGCGCGTTTCGTCTTCATAAGACTCATCAGTGACGCTCAGATCAAAATAGTTAAAAAGCCAAATAATTACAAAGTTGAAGAGCATTGAGGACCCAAAAAAGTTGTGCCAAATACGGCTAAGGTAATCTACTCCTGGGGTAAGAAAATCCTTAGTTTTTCGAAAATTCAAAGTTTTGTAAACAGAAAATTTAGAAAAATGACCATATAATTGATATTCATGTCAACACCGAAGTGCTGACTACTGGGCTGGTGATACCCTCGGGGACGAAACGTCCACCAGCAGTGGCATCGACCCAGTGGTGTAAATAGTTATCAAAGTACCAGGATTAAAATTTTATACGCCAGACGCGCGTTTCGTCTACATAAGACTCATCAGTGACGCTCAGATCAAAATAGTTAAAAAGCCAAATAAATACAAAGTTGAAGAGCATTGAGGACCCAAAAAAAAATTCCAAATGCAGTTTATCTACGTTTCTGCTAAAATCAATGTAACGATTGTGTAAATCACTTGCATTATGACATGATCATATACAAAAGAAGATGTGGTATGATTGCTAATGAGACAACTGTCCACAAGAGACGAAAATGACACAAAAAATAACAAATCTTGTTTAGAATGAACATTGTCTCAATCAAGGGATTTTGATAAACGTCTGACGTCAAATCGTTGTTCAGAGAAAAATTCCAAATTGTTGTCGCACCCCCACCTTCCCCACTGTGTTGAAAACCCAGACAGAAACATATGTTTTCGTTTTAATTCACACATCCAAACGTTTACGTTATCATTGGCTAATCTAATTTCTCCGACAATCTATTGCACTTTCACAAATCCAATGATATGTAGAAATATGACGCTGTGGTATGAGTGCCGACGACACAGCTGTATACGACAATTCAAACTGGAAAACCAACGGTGTATTTTTCTTAAAAAGAGAAATACGTCAACAAACGACAACAACGGAACAAACAAGTTCATAAAGTGGTCCTTGCTGGTGTATTCTAACTATAAGTTTTACAGACTGTTGATCACGTTTTTTTATTTCAGAATGAAGATGATTTACTATAATGTAGCAGCTTGTATACTTATCATCGCAGCGTCAACTGAAATTGTACTATCATGTCCCAGCGAATGTTCCTGCTCCACAAATAGCAATGGGGTTAATGTAAATTGCAAAAACAGAGGACTTACTGCTATTCCACGAAACTTTCCAAATTCATCATACTACATGTAATATGGATTTTTTTATTACTAATCGCCATTAATTATTTTTGAGAAATATTTCAATACTTATACACTTATGATTAAACACAATGTTTTAATGTGGAATTTAGTTTATCCTTCACTGGTTACAAGATCACTAAAGCATTATGGCTATCTCACCATTACTTTGTTTCAGAGATTTGGAGGACAATCAAATAACTACAATACAGCAGGGAGCATTCGAAGCCCTAACATCACTGCAGAGACTGTATGTATAAATGTTTATAGAATTAAGCACATGTGGTATGAGAGCCAATGAGACAACTCTCTATCCAAAACACTGTGACAAACGTAAATCTTTAATTACAGGTCAACGTACGGCGTTAACGTGACGATACCCAAGTTGCACCTATTTTGACAGTTTTTTCACCTACGTTTTTTATGATTAAGAAAAAAATATCCATACTGTGTTTATTTTGTAGCCCTGTCCTTATTTATTGTATAGGTACACCAATTTGATTTTTAATCCACATTGAGTCATAAAAATATGGGTTTGAATCAACCTCCAAACTACCCATGATTCTGTAATGAGGAGTACCCAAATTGCATCCATGCTTAAATTCATATCGTCAAAAGTCTTATAACCGAGCTTTTGTTTAATTTTTTCAAATATTTTGAACAATTGGATATTAGTCCATGCTTACTCTTTATATTTTACGAAATGGATTCTTATAATATATTGTATTTGCCAATTTCTAAAAGATGACGTTTTGATGACGTCGCATGGTGACGTTTTCGTACATTTTGCTTTTACAGTAAACAGTCCATCTGTTGATAAATACTGTGAACGTTTTGTGTATATCTAAATATGTTTACCTATGTTGAAGGACGTGTATAGTATCAAATCATAAAAATACAAACTGTTTAGTCTCTAGGAAATCTTGTAAGAATTTCATTGCTATCTTTTCTAAATAGGTGAAATTTGGGTACTCAGTGCAATTTGGGTACCCTTACGTTATAGAAGGAGCCTGGACTTACATGGAACAGCAAATTATAAAGGGCCCTTAAATGACTAGCTTAAAACAATTTAAACAGGAAAACCAATTGTATAATCTATATCATAAGCTAACTGCTTTTGCTTTGTTTTATCTTTTTTTCTTCATCAGGTATTTGAGGGGAAACAATCTGACATTTATCAAGAATGATACTTTTGAATATAACATTAACTTACAATATCTGTAAGTACAAAACATGTTTTGAACGATTGATAGTTTAAAGTTGTTAACAACCGACTTTGTTTTTGTAGTTAAGAATTGAATGCTTCTTTTTGTAACTTTATTGGGGTGTAAAAGCGTTGACCGAAGTACATTGTGTATGAAGCGCGGAAGCGCTTCATACTACAAATGTGCGCACGGTTAACGCTTTTACAACCCTATGAAGTTACAAAAAGAAGCATTCAATACTTATAATTACATTTTTTTAGCTATGATCATGGAAACACGATTTGTATTATTGTTTTTTTAATTCACCTGTGCACTTTATTGTGGGACCAGGTGTTATCATGAATGAAAAGTTTTATTGAGCAATGCAATTGCTTACGGAATAATACGTGACGTCTTGCAGTTAGCAAATCAAAATAAAGTAACATAATGAAACATAAATCTTATGTTATTATTATTAAATTATTACATGTAGGTTCTTATGTAATGGTGAGATAAAATGAAATTTAGCATTTGGGATAAAAACCAAAACATGAGGTTGAATGCAATTTGTTGGTTTTTTTTCAACATACAAAACTGATTACGAGGTAAATTTCAGTCGTTTAAATTGGCACATTAATCAAAATATGAATTTAAGATGATGAAGACTATTAACATCAAATTGTGAGATACAAGATTAACAAAATATAATCACTTGAATTTTCACAAAAATATATTACAGGGATACATGTATCATATACCTATGTAACAATGTGTAACAAGTTCACGATTTAAATCGTTCATTTCTTTTAAAAAAAAAAATTATGTAATATTGCACAAAACTGTTATTATTGGTATTGTTTTAAATTGTAATAGCCAAATAAGCTGTTAGAGAAAAAAACGTCCAGAGCGAAAACAGACGGCATAATTTCTCCATTTGTTTATATCTTTATACTGATGTCTAATGTTAGAAGCAGCAATATATGGTTTCCTTTGATAATGCAGTAAAAAAAGCAAATAGGACTCTTAGTCCATTCCCTATTATAAGATTTCACACAATAGATCACGCACATGCAGTAACTAGCCAAACTCATGCATTACCTCATATTTAAGATTTTAAGAGTTAATATTTTTTTTGGTCCTAAAGGCTATTTTTTAAGCACTAAAATGAAGTGAAAAATGGTTCTTGTAATTGTCCTCTTCGAGTTTGAATTATATTTTAATAATTACATTTAATTTAGAAAAAAATTGACAAGTGATGAAATTAGACAATATCATCACAATGTTTTAATGTGGAATTTTATTCATCCTTCATTAGTAACAAGATCACAAAAGCATCATCGTTATCTCACCATGACTTTGTTTCAGAGATTTGCACAACAACCAAATAACTACAATACAGCAGGGAACATTTCAAAACTTAGCAGCACTGCTGACACTGTATGTATACATGTTATGTTCTTCTCATATAAATTTTGGTAGTATGATACTCAACTCCTAACGGGAGGGATTGTGCCTGAAATTCATATGATGAAGACATAATATTTCAATCAGTTTAATTGAGTTCTGGAGCTGGCATGTCAGTTTACCGCTAGAAGTTTGTTGTGTTATGTATTATTGTCATTTCATTTGTTTTCTTTATTTACATCTTCTGACATCGGACTGGGACTTCTCTTGAACTGAATTTTAATGTGCGTATTGTTATGCATTTACTTTTCTACATTGGCAAGAGGTATAGAGGAAGTGTAGGTAACTCGTAAACATGTTTAACTCAACCGCAATTTTTCGTCTGTCCCAAGTGTGTCTTGTCTGAATTTTAACTTTAGTTTCTTGTGTATAATTAGGAGTTTAGTATGACGTCCATTATCACTGTACTAGTATACATTTGTTTAAGGGGACAACTGACGGACGCCTTCGGGTGCGGGAGTTTTCGCTACATTGAAGACCCATTGGTGGTCTTCGGCTGTTGTTTTCTCCATGGTCGGGTTGTTGTCGCTTTGCAACATTTCCCATTTCCTTTCTCAATTATATTATAGAAAGTAGCACATGTAGTATGAGTGCCAATGAGGCAACTCTCTTTCCAAGAGACACTGGGAAAAACGTAAATAATTCATTACAGGTCAACGTACGGCGTTATAGAAGGAGCCTAAACTTCCATTGAACAGCAAGTTACAAAGGGCCCAAAATGACTATTATAAAACAATTTAAACAGGAAAAGTAATGGTAATATATATACCATTAGCTTACTGCTTTTGCTTTGTTTTTTCATTTTTTCTTCTTTAGGTTTTTGAGTGGAAACAATCTGACGTTTGTCAAGTATGATACTTTTGAACATAACATTAAATTAGAACATCTGTAAGTACAAATATATGTATTGAACGATTGATGGTTTTAGTCGTTAACAACCGACTTTGTTAATGTAGTATTCAACTATTTGGTTCTTATGTAATCGTGAGATAATGTGAAATTTAGCAATTGTGTTGAAACCTAAACATGTACAGATGGGTGCGGTCATAACCTTGACAAAAGTTAACTTAAAGCAGACTTGTTGACTGCTTTCTAAGTTAACTTGAGAATTTTTAAGCAGTCAAGCAAGTTAACTTCGTCGTTGGTATACCAGACCTACGGTCTACTTTGTTTATGACTGCTGCAGACCTATTAATAGGACTGCTGCAGACCTATTGATAGGTCTGCTCCAGACTTGACCTGTGGACAAGTCTGCTTTAAACCAGTCCTGATGACAGGTCTGCTCAAGACCAGACCTGTGGACAAGTCTGCTCCCGACCAGACCTGAGGACAGGTTTGCTTCTGACCAGACCTTTGAACAAGTCTGCTTTTGATCAGACCTGAGGACAGGTCGGCTTATGACAGATTATCGTTATAAGTGTTTTCATATCAGACTTGATCTTTAATTATAATATTTAAACAACAATTTCGCATTGTTTTTCCACAGATGTCAAATTTAATTATTTACTCGCTAAACTCTACTAGATATTATACAAATTTCTCTTTTTTTTAATTTGATATACATGTTTTCTTATATACATAAAACAATGGCTAAACAATCACATAGAGCTACTCATAAAGAAAATGAGAGTGTCTTTATTTTATTAGAAGGCGGATAGAAAAGTAATCAAACGCATCGGAACAATATTCTTATATCACGGGACATCAACAACATTGTCGACGTTGCTTCGTTCCCCGTTTTTCACCTGTCCCTTCCTCAATTTTACTTTATGCGTAAATTTATACATGTATGGATATTTCATTGTTATTCGACTTGTTTGCATTGGATTTACTATTCTATTTTCCGCAGACTTTTCTTACAAAAATTGAACAGTGTCCGTAAGCATACGGTGTGGTAAAACTATCAAAAATTTCGTGAAATTCGTCAGATTTGTCGATAGATTTGTCTTTGCCGATTAATTGATATATTGGATGTCCCAACTTTATACTGAATGTGCACTTGAATGAAATAGTTGCCACTTGATTTTTAACTACAAACAAAATCAATCAACCGACAGTTTATATTAACAGTATACATACTATTCCCAGAAGAGAACCTCATATGATATACTTTTTTTATCAAACAGTACAAGTGAATTCAGACATGTCAGTGTTGGTACTTTGATGATGTGGCCTAATAGTTTTACACACCATCATGAACTACTATATCTAGTGACTGTTCAATGTTATAAATATCGAGATGAAATGGTGACTCTTACAATTTATGCAGTAAAATTTTGCATTAATTGTTTTCCAATATTATTGATTACATGTACATTTAAGGTCCTACTAAAATGTGCACAGGAGCGCAAAAAGAAGACATTTGGTACAATACTATGCGGGTATATAGATTTACAAGTTAAAGTGCAGATATGGTCAGTTTTGGTCTAATAATTTTGTTGTACAAGTCAGCATGAGGTATCAAAACTACTCAAATGTTGTTATGTATCAATATTTGTAATCAAAGAAGGACATGCTGGCACCCTAAATTTATGCGAACAATAATATTTTTATTGTATAGCAATATTGCTGTCCAATGTATTATACATTGAATCCTGACATAAAAAATATGTCTGATTTACTTATGCGGGAATATAGATTTACAAAATAAAGTGCACATATGGTCAGTTTTGGTCAATGCGGTCAAATAATGGTGTTGTACAAGTCAGCATGAGGTATCAAAACTACTCAAATTTTGTTAAGTATCAATATTTTGAATAAAAGGAAGACATGCTTGCATTCTAAATTGATGCGGTCTAATAATTTTGTTGTTACAAGTCATCATGAAGTATCAAAACTACTCAAATTTTGTTACGTATCAATCATGTGTCAATATTTTGAATGAAAGGAGGACATGCCACCTAAATTGATGTGAACAAAAATGTGTTGTAATTGTATTGCAATATTGCTGTCCAGTGTATTATACATTTAATCCTGAGATAAAAGATATGGTTGATTTACAATGCGGGTATATAGATTTACAAATTAAAGTGCACATATGGTCAGTTTTGTTCGATGCGGTCAAATAATTGTGTTGTACAAGTAAGCATGAGGTATAAAAACCACTCAAATTTTTGTTACGTATCAATGTTTTGAATAAAAGGAGGACATGCTGGCACCTTAAACTTATGCGTACACAAATGTTTTGTTATTGTATTGCAGTATTGCTGTCTTTTGTATTATACATTGAATCTTGATATAAAAAATATGGCTGATTTACTATGGCGGTATATAGATTTACAAATCAAACTGCACAGATGGTCAGTTTTGGTTCATGCGGTCAAACATTTTTGTCAGCATGAGGTATCAAAACTATTGAAATTTTGTAACGTATCAATATTTTGAATAAAAGGAAGGTATACGTAGTCATATATTTAAATGAATTTAATTATTGCTGATTGTTGCTGCATAGTTCAATATATATTAAGTACCCGTTATCATTGTTACCAAGATCGTTTTTATAATTGATAGATTGTCAGATCACAGATAATTTTGTGTTACAGGCAACGTTTTATGCGTTCTTTATTTTCAAATATTTGTTTTTAATCCCGTTTATATAACGGAAGTATTAAATTTACTTTATTTTCCATGTTTATACTACAAAACAAAGATATTAAAAAATATTTTGAAAAAATAGATGAAGAGCGGTCCTGGTTACAAGTTAACTTAGTGTTGAGCAGACCAGTCAAAAGTTAACAGGGGAACTGGTCTGGTTTTGTTTGGACTTGTCAAAGCAAAAGTTAACTTATGTTAACTTTGTGGTAGGACTGGTTTCGAAGTTAACTTATGCTAATTTTACGGCAGGACTGGTTCCGAAGTCAACTTATGTTAACTTACAACAGGACTGGTTCGATGTTAACTTATACCAATAGCGGACCTGTTTCCAAGTTACCTTTTTGGCAGACATAGAAACAGTCCTAGGACCAAGTCCGCTTTTCAAGTTAACTAGATTTTGGTCCTATGACTGGTAAGATCAGTCCTAAGTCCGGTCACAGGTTAACTTTGACCAGTCCTTTGGACTGTTTATCAAGTTAACTTGCTGTACAGGTTAGGACTGCACCCAGCTGTAGTTAAATGCACGTTGTTGGTTTTTTTTAGCATACAAAACTGAGTACGACGTAAATTTCAGTCGTTTAAATTGGCACTTTATCAAAATATGAATGTAACTCGATGAAGACTTGTGTGATACAAGATTGATAAACAACTATACGTTTAATTTCAGAAAAGTTAATACAATAAAAAGTAATATGTTCACTCGTTTTACCTTAAAATCATTCGATGTAGTTATAAGAGGTGTTACTGTAACAAATCGCTTGAAATTTTACAAATGTATCACAGGGATACATGTATCTTAGACCTATGTAACAAGTTCACATTTTAAACTGTTCAATTATTTTTAAAACATTATGTAACTGTTATCAAGGTATTGAACAAAATTGTAATTATTGGTATTGTTTTGAATCTAAGATGTAAGAGAATAAATAAAGACCAGTATAAGCGAAAATGATGGCATACATTTCTTCATTTGTTAATTTATTCATATAAATGTGTTCTTTTCGAAGCAGCGAAACATATTGCTTTCTTTTGATAATGTCTTAAGAAAAACAAGGACGACTGCTAGTCTATTGTCTTATATCATAGTACACACAATATAGCATATGTTGTCTGTATCAGGATTTCGCAACTTATTTGACTAACATTGTAAATGCTTTAACCAAATAGTTAGCCCATTCCAACAATGATCGTTCAAGAAACGATTGTAATAGTTATTTCTGTGTCTATATATAAATATGTATATTGAAAAAGAAATTCTAAGAGTCACAAAGGTTTACAAAGATAAGACAAAAGAAATGTTCTTAAACACGAAGTTGCATGTAAATAATCTATCATTCTTAAATATCGAAAAGCAAACACGACACTTGTTTTGTAATTCAAAGATGATTATATTAAAATTCACCTTTTACCTCAAAAGTATGATTGTTTAGCAGTAAATTAAATAAATTTAGTTCTTTAAATAAATGCTTAAAGTTTTGATTATATTTCAATAATTACATTTAAAATATTTGACAAATCATGAAAATCGATAATTTCAACACAATGTTTGAATGAGGAATTTAATTCCATCTTCATTGGTTACAGCACTATCGTTATCTCACCATTACTTTGTTTCAGATATTTGTACAACAATCAAATAACTACAATACAGCAGGGAACATTTCAAAACTTATCAGCACTGTTGGAAATGTATGTAAATATGTTTATAGAAACAAGCAAATTTGGTGTGAGTGCCAATGAGATAACTCTCTTTCCAAGTCACAATGTATAAAAAGTAAATCATAATAGGTCAACATTCAGTCTAAGCCTTTGTTATTTGCACTCTATCTTTGTTTTAAATAAAAGAAATAACTAAAAATAATTTAGGATAAAACCATGCCTGTTAATGTCATTAGGTGAAATGGTTTTATTATATCTTGAAGATATTTTGTCTTAACATCACATGGTTTTACACTATTTATGATTATGTTGGGAAGATAATATGCTTTTATTCCCCTTTAAAAGTGTACTGTACCAAGTCAGGAAGATGGTCATTGTTATATTATTGTTCGTTTCTCTGTGTGTTGCATTTTAACGTTGAGTCGTTTGTGTTTTCTCTTATTTTTGAGATATTGAGATAAGAAGTGGCACGGTACTTGTCTATCCCAAATTCATGTATTTGGTTTTCATGTTATATTTGTTATTCTCGTGGTGTTTTGTCTTATGATTGGTCAGTTTCTGTGTGTGTTGTGTCGTTGTTCTCCTCTTATATTTAATACGTTTCGCTCGGTTTTGGTTTGTTACCCCGATTTTGTTTTTTGTCCATGGATTTATGAGTTTTGAACAGCGGTATACTACTGTTGCCTTTATTTAGTCTTTACTTAATTTGATATTTTATTTTGATATGAAATGATATGGTTTCGTAATGACCTGGCCTCACGGTCATAAAACTTTCGAGCATGATTTTTGTGCTCAGAGAATTGAGCAAAGTTTTATGCCTTTAAGGCCTGATGTGACTTACTGAATTTTACTTATTACCACATTTGTACTAAAAGGAGCAACATGACGGGTGGAGAAGGATCTGATAGTTGTTTCGAAAAGTAAAATGTGGTTTTGTAACTTCGTATTAATGATGTGGTCGTTCCAGTATTTGATATGGTTTTGTCATTTTTAAACGAGGTTATTACATCAATTCCTGAGGCAATCATTGTAATACCGCTTAGCTTTTTGAAGAACAAATATTTATTTGAAACCGAAGTAATGGTCGTTTGTTGTGTAAGCCTATCGGGTTTTATCTATCGAGTTAAATTTTGCGTTACTATTCTTGTTATATATTCAATTCTAAAAATCAAGCGATAATTATAAGTTAAAGTTTGAGTAAGAGTTGAGTTTAAATCATATTTAAAGGTATAGTTCAATTTGAAATTCGACGTCAACTTTTCAGTAACATTTTGATGTATTTAAAATGAGTACGTATTCTAAGGTTTCGTGGCAGATTCAGGTTTTATGTTGACATTTCTGCAAAGGTCTTGGTGCATAATTAAGTCAGTTGAAATCTGTACACAAAACACCTTTTTAACGTAAAGAAAGAATGTCTTCCAACAAATGATTCCATCGGCTTCATTTTCAATAGTTATTCAATACAAATAGTAAAGATCAAATTTTTCCAGCGTTACAAAAAAACAGGCAAAAGGTAAATAAGAGATATCGAAAACGAATTAACAATGTCATGGCAAAAGAAATGGAAAAAATTTACCTACAAAGTATTTAGATATAAAAAGATGTGCCAAATAACAATTTTTAAAAGTAAAGCATTACAGGTTAATATAGGCCTTCAACACGGAGCTTGGCTCACACCGAACAACAAGCTATAAATTGCCCCAAAATTACTAGTGTAAACCATTTAAACGGGAAAACCAACGGTCTTATTTATATAAAATAACGAATAACGAGAAACACGTATTGATCATTTTAATTACATTAACAAACGACAACTATTGTACATCAGATTCCTGACTTAGGACAGGTGCAAAATATAATTGAGAATGAAAATATGGACGTTAATATAATTGAGGATGGAAATCTGGACAGGCACAAAAGGGCGCGGAGTTAACATGTTTTGTGAGACATCTAGAGTCCGAGTCCGATGTCATAATATGTAAAAGAAAGAAACTCAGCGTATACATAAATTAACACAGGAATACTAGATCCAGATCGGTAAAGATTGATTGTAATGTGAAATTATCTAGAATGTGATGCGAATACACAAAGATAATGATATTTTACGATATCTTTCATCGATTTGTCTTTCTCTAATTGATTCATGATATTACTACATTTGCCAACTGCTTTTTACATTAGTCTATTAATTTTGTTTTCTTCAGAAGTATGAGTGGAAACAATTTGACATTTGTCAAGAATAACACTTTTGAACATAACAACAATTTAATATATATGTAAGTACATACATATCTATTGGATAATTGATAGTTTTCTGACAATACCAAACCGCTGTATTTATGCAGTATTATATTTTTTGGCTTCTACTCCATTGTGAGATAAAGAGAATAATACATGGCAAAATCCGTATCATATGTCGTATCATCCCGAGACATCAATATCAACCCAAGGGCCTTTAGGCCCGAGAGATGATATTGGTCGAGGGTGATACGGCATGTGATACGGATTTTGACATGTATTAAACGCTTTATCACATATTTCAACAGGAGAGTATTATATTTTATGAACTGTTTTCTGATCCATAGCACTGGGTTACCTTCAGTTCTACTTTTGTCTTGTTTCAAAGGCCTTTATAGAACTGCTCAATCACTTATCCGAAGTACATGAGTTACCTAACAATTTGCGTGCTGGAGTTTTAAAAATATTTTGTTTATTATTGTATTTATTTGTGTGTTTTGTATTTTTTATAGTTGCATTTAGTGTGCCAAAAATATGAAAACTTGAGATTCGTGACGTCACATACCAAAACATGATGTCATTCAAAAAACAAAACAAACTGACTTAAAGGGCAGGAGTGTGATAAAGGGTATGCGATAAAGGGTGCGCATCAAAGTTGCGCGATATGGATTAAACAGCAGGCTACTTATCAAATATGCAAAACTACTACTAAACATTTGATAAAATGTGATAATTAGCTATTGCGACATGACCCTAAACATGTGGTTGAATTACATTGAATTTGTTGATTATTAAACATCTTTAATTGTTTACGGGTCGATTACAGTCTGCAAAAAGTATAACATTCAACAATATATGAATACAAGAAGATAAAGGATATAAACACAACCGTATTTGATACAAGAATAACAAAACATCTATATGATACAGATAAGTTAGTACAATGAAACCGTTTTACTTATACACAAAGCTAGTGTAGTTATAAAAAGTGTTACTGTAAAAAATCACTGAAATTTCTATCAATGTATCATAGATCTATGTAACAAAATCACAATTTTTATTGTTAACTCAATTTTAAATGCATACAGTTATGGAACATTTTGCTAGGTATTGGACACAACTGTAATATTTTATATTGTTTTGAATTATGGTAGCTGTAAAAAATGTAAGGATAAAAGTATTGACCAGTATAATAGTGATCGGCATAATTTCTTCATTTGTTAATAAATATATATAGCGAAGACAACTGTAAGAAGCAACGAAACTTATTTGATTTCTTTTGTTTTGCCTAAAGAAAAACAAATAGTACTGTTAGTACTGAAGTTTTGCGCCTGTCCCAAGTCAGGAGTCAGTTAGTTTTGTATGTTTTTTTAATTTTTGTCTTGGAGTTTAGTCATGCCAATTCACTTAGCAAATAAACATTTTGTTAGGAACTTGCTGAAGCCCGCCTCCGATTGCGGAATTCTCTCGCTTTGTTAGAGAAAAATAAAAACACAAAAATACTGAACTCCAAGGAAATTCAAAAAAGAAAAGTCCAAACAAAATTGAAAAAAAAGGTTCAAAACACATCAAACGAATGAATTTATAACAGCTGTCATATTCCTGACTTGGCCTTTGTGGTTTCTGCTATTTGATCTCTTAAACACATTCCATATTTCCATTCTCAATTTAATTTCTTTACAAATAAATCAAGTTTTTCTGTTTCTTTTGCAAGAAATTGTCAGTTCGTTTTCGACTTTTTGAGTGTATCTTAGTTACCTTTCGCCTGTTTGTTGTTACCCTTGAAGAATTTAATCTTAATTATGTGTGACATTCGAATTCACAATCTTCATGATGTGCGACCGATGATTCGTGAAAATAAACTGTTATAACAAATCGGCTACTGAGGTCGTGTAATAGATTTCAGAACAAAGATTAAATATATTTTTAGTTAATAGTATCTTTAAGTAGACCAATGTTTTCGGGATAGTGGTATGTAATTTAATGGGCTAATAATCTAATGGACAGATTTTGTCAAACCAAATGTTTTTGCAGTTACCTGCATGATAAATAAATATAGATCCTCAATATAATTTAATAAACAAAACAAAGAAGAATTTGATGATTGATGTTTAAAAGGGTGGTAATCCTTTTTGATAGTATTAAACGAGATGTTTCATGATATGAATTAAGAAAGTGTAACAAAATCTGAAAGGGAATGATTAATAAACATATACACCATCAACATCACCATCAACATCAGGCTGAATTTGTTTATTGACCCCGAGGTGTAATTATTGACCTGCTGAGTAGCCGAACGCAATAATTGTATTAGGAGGACAATCAACTTACAATTTGACAAATAGCTAGTCATTAAGTGTTTTATTATACCGAAAGAGACAACAGACAATAAATGTTTGGGCTAAAGCGACTATTGTTATATCAAAAGCAGAAACACAACCATACTGTGTAAGCCTCATGTTACCGGTGGGACCCATGTGTCCATACTTGCTGTACCGGAGGGAAACATATGTTCATGTTTTAATTTTTACTAGCTTCTCATCATTGCAATAAATCTTTTAGAAAATAGACCGATTATTTTATAGTGTAATGTTTTTCTTCAATTGATCCCAAATGTGACGGTCATTAATGAGTGACGTCATATATCGAATATATCGCCATTGTTTGGCATGTGATATCCAAGATATCCAATAAACTCATCATAGATATTCTGTCGTATTTTCTGGCACAGAGAATTACAAACTTAAAAAACTACTGGCTGCAAGACGGTAAACGTTTGCTTTTCTGCATGCTGAGGATACGTCACACACTGACACAACCTTAAATACAATAGGTCAAAGACACAGCATAACTCCCTCGGTATAATCAACATCCTCGCATCCAGAAGCTGCAGTTGGAATTTCGTGAAATATTATGACACTCCCGTTCAAATAGTTGCATTGGCGGCAAATAGAAATTATTGCCCGATCAAGTAGCTTGCAATTTGAAAAAAAAAGTGAAATTTTTATGTTCTTATTTTGTATAGAGTATGTTATAAATTATATACCTGAGTGTTTAATTTAGGTTTCGTTGTGTATTTCTACACAAATAAAAAGAGTTAAACATCCCTGATATAATGCATTTTTTTTACCAAAAATGTTAATTTGAATATAAATATTGATTTTAAAAAGACCAATGTACAAATGTACCTTTAAAAAGATGTGACCATACATGTTTGACAGGTCATTAAGATATCGACGTATCGTGCATCGTATAAATTTGAGTATTTAAGTCCGGCCATTTGAAACTTGCATCCACACACTCTGATTGAGAACTGGCGCAAGATTCATCAGTCATAGAGGCTGGTTTCTTCTGAATGTTACAGATTGAAGTTTGAGAGTTTGGAAACATAAAAATGCAGCATATATCCGAAGAAACATCCAAGCAACTGTTCCTTACGGTGGATGTTCTGTGATAGTAAGGGATGCATCTCTCATGAATGCAAATTGTACTCAGTGACTATACCAGGAAACCTTAATGGCGATCAACACGTATACGTACATCAAATAAGTTCTTTAGCCAGTATTTGTTCCTAATTTTGATAACCACCCATCAGCTGCAATACCTATATCTATGGATGACAACGCTAGGTTGCATCGTTCAAGGGCAGTAATAGCATGTCTTTAAGGCGAAGGTAACTGCTCTTCCATTGCATGCCACGATCCCGGATTCTAATCTGATAGAGCATAAATGGGACATGTTAGGC
This sequence comes from Mytilus edulis, assembly GCA_019925275.1. NCBI lineage: Eukaryota > Metazoa > Mollusca > Bivalvia > Mytilida > Mytilidae > Mytilus > Mytilus edulis. Next base: position 104,198,685 of record CM034350.1, on the reverse strand, counting down.
CATGGGGTACCGGCATTCGAACCACTTATACAAAAGTTACGTCAGTTGGAAGCAGCATTGCACCAGGAATGGCGGGAATAGCACAGCAAGAAATCCGATGACTGACTTGAGGGATAAGACGCCGAGTTGAGGCCTGCATCCAATCAGGTGGTGGTTTCACCTGATATTGGATTTGAACTATGAATATCATTATCAGACTTACAGTGGACGTTTTTATGTGAAATGAAAAAAAGTGTCATGCACAACGAACGCAAAAAGTCAATACTTAAAATAGACATGATGAAGCGTTTAAACAGGACTTATGGTTTTGTGGCAATCGATTCAATGAATTATCATTTTTGTTGAGATTGGTTTGGGTTTTCTAATATTTCTTAAACCTAGTTTTATGTTATAACAGGGTAAATTACTTTTTTTTCACCCTTATCGTAATATTTGTCAATTCGAAAAAACGTGAAGATGCTTAACTTTTTTCTTTGTGTATATTTATATTTCTTATTTATTCAAACATCCGTATGTTAATATGTTTACCAGTTTAACAACTTAATTACAATTGTGTTGTATTATGTGTTTTTGAATTGCAATATTGTACTAAGCTAGACTGTAATCACAAAAACATGACGCTAAATTTATTCACATCAAATTCAAACAGAGATCTTGATTTGGAATGTGATTGCAATGTTCCGTTTTGGTCATGGGTAAAATCACAATCGTTTCATGAAGACTTTGTCACCTGTTTGGATCGGGGAAATGTTAAACTGTCAAGTCTTCAAGAAAGTGATTTCGATAACTGTACCTGTAAGTATTTTGATGATAACAAAAGAGCTCTCGGGAGGGAAAGGCAATATAAAAATGAAAAATGATCGCTTATGTGTCATCTAAACCTTTTGAAAATAGTTATTTGACATAATTGCAGAAGACGTTAGAAAGACAAAAATGTAGATGTGGTCATAAAAAAACAAGAAGCAAACTATTTTTATTATATGAGCAGAATGTGACCGTGTACAATTATACTGATGCGTGTATCATGAAATAAATTTTACTGATAACACTTGAATGAATAAATATACACGTCGAGAGAGAGAAAGCTAATTCTCAATTATTTATCTTATTTTCACATCTCTTGAGCAGTGGTGGAAATATTTTTCACCACTAATGTATTATCGGTTCTCAGCAAATGACTGGTCGAAATTTAATTATGACGATAAAATTTCTGGACTTTTTCTTAATTTTTCCTATTGTGATGTCCTAAAAATAGGCGACATGCCTTATGACGTCACATATAAAGAACACAGCTGTCTGCAAATCTTTGAAAAAGGTAGAATAAAAATCGTCTATTCCTACACTCTCAACAGTTAAATTTCAATTATTTAGAAAGCTCAACAAGCATCCCGCTTTGATACTTAGAATTTAGTTGCCTCGACTGGAAAAATATCTCATACACGTGTTGCAGTGATGGAATCTATATTGGCATATACAAATTAAACAAATGGAGGCTGACAAGTATTTTTTTACATTCATAAAGATGATCGTTATATTTGTTAGATAAACGTTAAGATGACTCGTAATTTGTGCAAACAAGAAATTAAACATTCAAACTAGTCTTAGATACACAAAAATAACACAAAAGAAACACAGAAGAGCTATGAATGCAGTATGGATACTTTTATTCTTTATTGGATTGACAAAAACCCAGTTACACCTTTGATAATTGTGTATATATCTTTTAAAAGAAAAGTGATCGGAATATGACTGACAAAATTTCGTTAAGAACGCGCAACTTATATGTAATATAATGTATTTATTTATCTATAGTATTCTTTTTTTCATGCCATACTTACACAAATACATTAGAATTTCGCAAATTCAAATTGTTATTTTTAATACTAATTACAGACGACTCATGTTATCCTGACTATTGTTCAAATGGAGGATCTTGTAGTCAAAACAGCTATGGTGATTTAGTATGCTCGTGTGTCGGTGGATTGACTGGTACTACCTGTACAGGTAAATGGAATATAAACAGTTTGGAAATATTATAAAATTGATAAATGAAATGGGGAAAGCGTCAAAGAGACAACAACCCGACCAAAGAGGAAACAAACAGTGGAAGCCACTAATAGGTTATCAACACGTTCAGAAAATCCCACAGCTGGCCTCTAATCAAAATGTGAACTAGTTCGGCGAAAATGGACGTCAAACTAAACTCTTAAACATATAAATGAACTAAAATTTAAAAAAAAACAAAGGCCAGTGCTCTTAACTTGGGACAGTCGCAAACATGCGGCGGGGTTTCGTCAGATCTCAACCACCCCCCTATAGCTCTAGCTAATGTAGCATGTTATAACATGTTTCTATGTCAAAGATGAAAATACAACTACTATCATTACAAAAATCATATTTATTGAATGCAGATTCATAAAGGAAATGCATACTGCTATGATGTATTCTAATGAAATTCGTTTGTAACAATAATTTGCATTGCAAGTTGACAAATATTTTGAGGGGTTAGATTCCACATTTTTACATTGCGTTACAAAAAAAAATCCTAGTTTTTGGGGGTATGTAATTTCTCAAAAAAAATAACAAAAAGACCCATTTTCAGACTCTACATCTTTTCGTTTGTCTATATTGAAACAATTCTTAAGAGAAGTATAACTACGTCTAGTATTTATTTTTCACATCCGGAGTATACATATGACATCACATGGTTTAGATGCTAAAGACGATGCAGTGGTTTCGCGGAATTTTTGATTGATGGCATTTTTAAGCCAAAATATTTACTAAATAGAATGTATGTCGATATGTGCCATTAGAACAGAAATAATATATTGTATTTTACGCTTGGCCTTCGTAAAACAAGCTGTCGCAAATTGAGTTTACGCGGAGCGTCGCTTGGTAAAATTTATTTGCGATAGTAAAATCTACGTTTTACGGAGGCCAAGCTTAAATACAACACAGCTATCTCCTAATTTGTAATTGAACAGACAATACTTTATATATTTTAAAAGCGATTTGTGTAATTTAAAAGTTTTACATGCATACCTTATTTACTTAATTACTTACAATTTTTATAATAATAATTGTAATGTGTGTATTGCACACCTGCGTTTGATATTATATAGACATGATATATTGCTTGTACAATTTAGATGAGAATGAACAAAACAATTAATGATGAATTCCAGAAATATGTTTATAATGTATTATCAAAAGCGGGTAGGGTAAAGAGAAGTTGTTAGCCCTATCGTTGAAATTTGTAAACGAAATAAAAAATAAAAAGTCTTTGTCTATGTTAAAAGTTCCTATTTATTGCTTCTTTATAGATAAAATTATCATAATGCTTTATACAGTGCAAACATAAATGTTTGCAAATTGCTTTGTTATAACATACGCATTTACTAACTTTGCCTAAATCATGTATATAGAAAACTGCTTTAAGATTTAATGTTGTCGAAATTATATATCAATGAAAATTGCAAGTAATTGCTAATTATTTATTAACTTATTTTGTATTTCAAGTGAACGTATTAAATGAATAATTTATCTTATTTTTCAATATGTTAAATATATTTTTATTACATCCAGGTATATGTAAAAATTATTAAACGTATGCATTGTCATCATCAGATTGTATTTTCACGATCATTGTAAAGATCTAGTAGGTTATTTTTTGTTACTTTAGAAAAGTGTAAGATGTGTAATGAATGTCTAAAAGACAAATCTCCATCCAATTCACAATAAAAGTAAACCAGTATAGGTCACCGAGACTTGGCTAATACAGAACAGCAAGACATAAAGGGCCCAAACTTGACTAGTGTAAAACCATCCAAACAGGACAACCAACGGTCTCATATATAAAATTAAAAAAAAAGGAGAAACAAGAAACACCTATGGACCACATCAACAAACGACGACCATCGATAATCAGGCTCCTGACTAAGAACAAGTGCAAACAAATGCACCAGATGTAAATGTTGTGGTAGGTTCCAACTTACCAGATCATTAGTGTAACATCACAACATAGAAAGACACTCTATAAAGTATGAATTGAATTGGCATTACAATAGATTAACTCAAACAAAAGACATATTAACAAAAGCAAGTGAACATACGCTGAACGAATCAATTTGATATATGACACAATGTAGATACAATGTAAGTACAATATTAATTAAAGTATGCATATTCTTATATTTCATAGGTATGGACGTGGTTGTGATTATGTGAAATAAAATGAAAACACAGTACTTCTGATTCATACATTATAACCTGTATTCAAATTATTTTCAATTTTACAAACTGCAGTTCTAAAATGAAAAAAAAAAACGTGATCTATATCATTAAAGGAAACGCATGATCAATATTATTTCAAACATTATAAATAAAACAAAACCATAGATGCATCAGCATGAATTCTCAGAATTCAGGTGCAGCAAACCTGTTAAACGTTCCTACTTCACTGATAGAAAAAGTTGTTAATAAGTCACTTTTTGTGACGTCACAACCGAGGAAACGTTGACTGTATTGTTACTGCTACATGGAGCATGTCTGTAGTCATATGTAAAAACCAAATCCGTATCGGTTAAATTCACTATCGAGGGAAGTAGTTCGTACATATTTGTATCGAGAAAAGTAGTTCGCAAATAGTACTATCAAAATCTCATTGCATTCATTTAATGTTATGGAAGTGCGATTCCTTTTTTCGCTCTGTTTGAGTGTAGCTTGTTTTAGTCTTAATTATATTTCTAGCTGTATTGAAGTCTTAAAAATATTTGTTTACAATTATGTTTTGTTCAGTTGCAATTACTATGTGGAAGTGAACTGGTCATAGCTGACTGAACATTATGTAGAGTTTTGATTATTTGTCGACAATATCCTGTGAGTCGTTTTTTTTCTCCAAAAATCAAAAGATCAATAACATTTATCTGGGAATAAAAAGAACCAAATCCAACTTTATTTTAACTGTAAATCTATAAAGGCAACTGTAGTAAACCGCTGTTTAAAAGTCAAAAATCAAATTAGATAAAACAAATTCGGGTTGCAAACTAAAGCCGAGGGAATACATCAACTATAAGAAGAAAACCATGAAATAAAAGAACACAGAAATGCAACAAAAACAACAGCAATGCACCATACATATAGAAACGAACTATACGTATAAGATAAAAACTGTCATATTCCTGACTTGATTCAGATATTTTAAGAAACACAATGTGAATTGTACCTGGTTTTGTGGCTCGCCACACCTCCGCGATTTATGACAATGTTAAATATACCGATATATAAGTATGTACTGGTCTAAATTGAAATCAACGTTCAAAGCTATGCATGATTGCGTTGGATAAAACCCCAATTTTTTTTTATACGTGAGCATGTATAACAAATTTCGTTGTAGATGGTTCTAAAAGCAGCACAAACAATATTTACCGAAAGACCAAAAGAGTGAAAAATTATATTTTATCAAAACTGTTTTGACTACAGGTAGCACAACTGATGTTCTTAAACCCTGATAACTACCATTGACGATTGCCAAAGGAATCGATCACAAGATGTAAAAAATGGATCTTTATATTAATTTAATACCAAACAGAAACAATAATAAAATTGAGAATGGAAATGGGGAATGTGTCAAAGAGACAACAACCCGACCAAATAAAAAAACCAACAGCAGAAGGCCACTAACAGGTCTTCAATGTAGCGAGTAATTCCCGCACCCGGAGGCGTCCTTGAGCTGGTAAATAAATAAATATATTTAAATCATCATAAACAGTACACATCTTTAATAGCATAAATTATGTCTTTTCATCTTGTTCAGTCTATATTTCTGTCGAAGATTATATTACTTTGCGTAAGCCTTATTTTAGTATTGGTATTGTCATCTGATAAAGTCATGCCAATTTTAAGTTGCACAGTTTTCTCTGCCTTTAAAATGTTTCTGTTTGAACCCGTCGACCTAGAACTTATCAATTATTGGATATATTAGTTATTTGGAAAACAAAAAGTCCTGGAATGGAGTATTTCTTAAACAGCAGCAATTGTCCTTTATTAGTTAGAAATAAAGTCGAATTCTTTGATTCACTGTTTTACGTCAAACCCGGTAACAAATTGAAAACTGTACCTATACACATTATTTCAAGTCCAGATTTCTTTATATTCGTAGGGTCATCTTAGAAAGTCTTACTGATTAAAATATAACAATAGGGAACAATTTGACAAGGATTGAATTAAGTAGTGTCAACCTTTTGATTATAACCCGTGTATATAGCAAAATCAAAATACAACTTTTGGTGGTGCGCCTGTCAGATGCGAAACGTACATATAGGTAAAGGTAACAGGTGAATATACTATTGGTATCGGTATCGGATTCGACCCAGAACTTGTTAATTATTGGCAATATTATTTCTGTAGAAAACAAAAGGGTCTGGAGTGATGTAATTTTAATCAACACCTTGTCCTATATTAGCTATATATAAAGTTGAATTCTTTGATTTTTCGTTTTAACCCATGACGGCTGAAAAATTTGACTTCGTTATGTTATTATTATAGATATGGCCATAACGTTTTAGTCATCAACATAAAATTCCACCTGCAGAAAAAAAAACAAAATAAGGTTGTGACCAGCATTTGTCTTTAAAAAGACTATGGTTCCTTGCATCAGCGTCATATGGTCTCTGGTTGGTAGTTATATCATTAACACATCTTCTGATTTTAATACATTTGACAATGTCTTACTCATTTGGTGCAAAATTAGAGAATATGACGTTGACATCAGAATATTTTATTTCTTAATAAACACGAAATACGGAATTATGTGACCAATGCATTTGGTCTTGGAGAAAAATTCATATCATACCTAGAGTTTATCGAATGATACCTGTCAACGTTTTAACAAATTGAAGATATCCTTTCTTACTTTTTATTGCAACCTTTATGAGGACATTACTTTGTTCGCTAATCAAAAGGTTTACAAAAGATTGATCTGTTTTGAATCTGTTTTATTATAAGTTGTATCACTACATGCACTATATCATTTAAATTTTACGCAAAACAGTCATGATCCTAGTAAACAAATGTATTGCTATTGGAATAAATTTTCTATAAACATACTTTGAAAAACTTTGTGTAAATAACCTCCTCATAGATACCAAAACTAAATAGTATACGCCGGACGTGCGTTTTGTCTGCATCGGTGACACTCGAAACAAAAATATTTAAAGTCAAAATCAAGTTTTGTTCATATTCTTTGAAGTTTATTTACATGTTTGATAAAAAAAAAATTGTTATTTGGAGAGTTGTCCCATTGGCACTCACACCACATCTTCCTATATCTATTCACTCTCAAAATTTATTCTTACTCATATGGCGGGTTTTATTAAAATTATATTTTCATTTAAAATTAAGGTAGTGTGATACATTACCAGCAACAAGCTCACATTGAAAAACTTGGTGTAAATTTCTGTTACATTTGTTTTTGTAAGTCAATTGTTTTTTTGGGTTTTTTTTTTTATGATTGATTTTTTAATACTTTTTTTTAAGTGCAAGGTAATATTATTAATAAAAAGTACCATGAAAATTCACATAAATTGAAATCAATCTTACCTGAACCAATCAAAAATGTATGCAACGATAGGAAAATATTAAAGATATTTATTGTTAACAGTAAAACGAACCAAAACGTGTTTCTCTAAAAAAAAAATACTGCATAAAGGTATACAGGAGGTTTATCTTAATAAAGTTATAATATTTTGAATAATACTCTCGATAATTGAAATTTTTATACAGGAATGATGAGATTCTATGTGCACACCCGAATCCCAGCATGGACCATTGTGTATCACACCCATAAAGTTATCTAGAACTTGTGTTGTCGCCTTTTTTCAGACTTGGTAAATATAAAGCCTCGTCAAATTTTTAAGCACACAATCTTGGCGTATGTTCAGATTTGGGGGGGGGGGGGGGGGGGGTTTGGGGGCGTTTGAATTCACTTTCATCACAAGAACCCATAAACATTAATGATTGAAAAGCACACTCTACAGTGTCTATTGTTCTAGACGTCATTTATGTGATGGGATTTCAACTGTCATAACCTTAAAAAAAAATACACGTTTATCGGGTGTGGGTGTAGTGTGTTGCTGTTAACGCAGCTCTCGTAGTACTTTACCATTAATCTCATTTTTATGTGAACCTTTATTGATACCTATGTGTCTAATAAGAGTTGGAGTAAGAATGCTGTGGTCGTAGTTCTTTACCATTAATCTCATGTTTATGTGAACCTTTATTGATACCTATGTGTCTAATAAGAGTTGGAGTAAGAATGCTGCGGTCGTAGTTCTTTACCATTAATATCATGTTTATGTGAACCTTTATTGATACCTATGTGTCTAATAAGAGTTGGAGTAAGAATGCTGCGGTCGTAGTTCTTTACCATTAATCTCATGTTTATGTGAACCTTTATTGATACCTATGTGTCTAATAAGAGTTGGAGTAAGAATGCTGCGGTCGTAGTTCGAAGAACTTATAGATGTTTGCATATCCGCCTTAACACTGCTAGAAATTAGCCACAAAGAAATCTGTTTTTCTAAAAATCAGGCGACAAAGTAGATGAAAAGAATAGTAAAAAGAATTACAGATAAACTTGGTGTGACCGTTAAAGAGGGAAACTTCATTTGGAGTGATGATGCTGATACAAAATTGTTAAAATTTAATGAAGCTAACAAAGTTGCATTTGAGATAATGTGTAACATAAAATCTTGTTAATAATTATTATTTTTAATACGAACCATACTGAACCTATCTACTTGAGTAACAATAAAGGTAGTTAAGAACTATTGAGCAGCCTTAAGTTGAACATCATGCAATACAGTAAATATCTCATCATGAAATTTTCTAATTTTACATCAAATAAAGACTATATCATGTAATCCTATTAAACGTAATTGTGATACTATACATCTTTTACAGAAAACGTTTGACAAAATTGGATAAAATTAAAAGTGCTGTTTTGAAAGACTGACGAAACAAGACGTGTTTAACAAAGAGGAACAGCGCTACAACCTTGTCAGATTTCATATGAACGTCGAGCACTTTACACAATCAACTCTTCAATCATCTGAAAAAAGTGAATCAACGTCATAAAAAGACTTTATAGTAAAAACAACCTCAGAATCTAGTAACATTTAAGTTAGTACTTTGGAATGAAAAACCTACATTATCATTCTGTAAATGTAGTTATAGAAATTGAAAACTTCTGGTATAAACTGAAAAAAGAATTAAAAAGTTTAAATATGTTTAAAAAGGAACAAAACAGAAAAAAAGGAAAGTAAAGTAAAAAAAAAGAAGAAAAAAGATTTAAAAAAGCAATGAAAATAAAAGAAGGAAAAAAGAAAAAGAAGGAGAGAGAGAATAAAGAGAAAAGAACGGCTCAAATATGGATATTCGGGATGGAGGTGGGTAATGCAGCCAATATTAACTTGCCAGTCACCATCCTGGATGAATGCAGAGTAACCATCTTAGAAGGAAAGTCCAGAATTTTAAACACTATCAAAAAATGTCTTTCACTCCTTTATCAAGGTTATCAATTCACAATTCTATTGCAACAACGTTTGTAACGTTCATTTTGATTGGATAACGTCACTTATTTACATGGCATCAATTGATAATTGATGCTATGGGACGGCACATTACAGATTTTGAAAACATGTTTTAACGTTGTTTTCTGTCAGTTTCATTTAAATGGAGATAACAATAATGTATTTTAAGCTACGACGGCATCAATTGGGAATTTGATTGTCGCAAATACTCGTTTAATGACTCTTTTTACGCGTCGCCAGTAAACTTAATTTGCGGCCATCAAATCTCCAATTGATGCCGTCGGAGCTTAGAATATAATACCGTTATCTCCTAATTGCATTTTAATTTTACTAGTATCAGGAACATTTTATTTCAAAATGTGCTGGATGAAGCATCAATCTGAGTGGCCTTCATATTACAGGGGGATATGATTTAAACCGTCAACAGTCACATTTTGAATAACAATAACACAGAAGTAAACTCTGTACAATTCCTTACAATATTCAGGTACCAATTGTAGGCAACATTACACACATTTATAAGTCTGCTAAGAATTTGTTATATCGATCATGCTGAATAATTAGAAGCCTCATACATTATGTGTATAAAAGAGGGGCGAAATTCATCAGAGGGACAGTCAAATTCATAGATCGAAAATAAACTGACAACGTCATGACTAACAAAGAAACACACACAATAATAGTACAAAACACAATATAGAAAGCTAAGGTTTATCAACACCGTCCCAACCCAAAAACAGGGGGGTGATCTTATGTGCTCTCGAAGGGTATGCAGATTCTGCTCCATATAAGGCACCCGTCGTATTGCTCCTATTATTACACTCTCGGAAAATTGTCTAATTCAGTACATGTAGGTCAGATTTGTGAAAAGGGAAATGGATTGTAGTTACGATATAAGGAACATATCCGATATTATCTCTGAAACGGTTATCTACAACGGTTAACAAACTCGTGATTGCGTCCCTTAAATTTACGATGGGATGCTTTCAACTTCACTATTTGAAACGCATGGTTTAATAGTTTCCTTATGACGAGAAACCCTCTATAAAAGAGATAATGATTAATCATAGGAAAAATAAATCCGGGAGCTTTTGACTTACAGCAAATGTAGACGAGACACTGGATTCCGCGAAACTCTTATGTAGTTTTGAAATGGTCATTGCAGAACTTATGCTACTTCACCAGGTACACATTTCTACCAGTGCTCCATGAACACATAACACTTGAAAAATTCTTTGTACAATTGAAAAAAAGAAAAAAGAATTAATAGTTAATGTAATGAAGTGTTATTTTATATCAGTATGAAATCAAATATTATATTTCATGATTATAACACTTGTATAATATATATTTCATTACACTGATGGTCAATTTCTATATACATTGACAGTATTTCTTATCATGATTCCTTGAGGGTTACTGCTCACTAGAAAACTATTAAACCAAGTGTTCCAAATGGTGAAGTTGAAACCATCCATTCGTAAATTTTATGCCTCTACGACATTGTTGGCCGTTATGAAACAACCGTTTTACATGTATTATCAGATATGTTCCGAAATATCGTGAGCCTAAATACATCAATTGGAAATACAATTTCAAAATAATGATGGATTCAGTCGAATATAATTATGCCAGGCAATCGGCTAAGCGTGCGAAGGAAGACGTAGATAATCTTTCGGAATTGATTAAGGCTTTGGGGTCGGTGATTCAAATTACAATTAGGAAATTGAATGTGTCCATCAATACCCATGCTACGTCAAGATTTAATTACCCAAATGTTGCAAACATTGTCCTACCTACATAACAAAAATGTTGTTGTCCCCCCAGATAAAAACCCGAACAACATCGTCTTTGTGTGTAAAACTCATTACGTAAACTGCTTGATAAATGGATTAGGTATTGACAATTCACTTGGAACATATATCCTCACCACACTTACCAACAAAGAAATCCTGGATAATCATAGGTCTCTTCTATGTTCCTTTGGAATTACAACCAAAGATGTAGAATTGAATCTTTAATCACTGTATTTGATACCTAAACTACCAAGGTATTCTTACAAACAACGTTATATTGCTTGGTCTTCCAAATGTTCCACGAACCTTTTTTTCTAAATTATTAACATCTTTTTTTTCCTTTTAATACCTTTGTTTTTAAACACCGGAACAACATTTCCTAAAAGCCATATTTCAGGTAAAATATCAGAGAGCTTTTGATTCTATTCAAAGAAATCTCCCTTTATTTAAACTGCTGAATAATATTAATAACGAAAAAAATTCCGAGTTATACAACTATGTATAACGATATGAAATCCCGTGATATTTTCAATAAATCTGACTTCTTCCCTTGCGAAATTGGTGTACGGGAAGGTTAAAATCTATCGCCTACTCTGTTTTTTTATAAGAATTTTCAGAAGAGTTAGATACAAAAGGGTTACAGTCAATAAGTGCAGACCTAGAAAATGAACTAGATGTGTATCGTAATATTGTCTAACTGTTATATGCTGATGATACTATTTTATTAGCGGATAGTAACTGACTAACACTGAATTTCAAAATATATTAAACAATTCTGCCATATGATTTTAACAAATGGCAACTTAAAAAGTACAAGGATTATAATTTTAAACGCCATGTTGATAAAACAAATATTCTTGTTTTTGCAAATGGCAGACTTCCACAAAATTTGAAATTTGTTATTAATGATAATGAAATTGTGATTGTTCAAAATAATAAATATTTAGGAATATTTTTTTTCTAAAAGTGGTTCCTTTTAACAAACTAGAAAATTACTTACGAGATCAAGGAATAAAAGCTATGTATTCTATCTTAAAGAAGAGTAGAATTAATGACTTATCTATTGAATGTCAACTAGATCTTTTTGATAAGGATGTTGTACCCATTTAGTTATATGGGTCAGAAAATTGGGGGTTTGAAAAATTTGAATTATTAGAGGTGCACCTAAAATTTTGTAAATTCATTTTACATTTAAAACAATCAACCCCAGACTGTATAGTTAATGCAGAACTACGACGATTCCCATTATTTCTGTATGCAAAGTTCGTATGATAAATTTTTGAATTATAAACAGTAAAGAGTTAAAAATTTCTAATGTTCTTTTCAAATTATCACTTATAAATTTAAATAAATATGGTTTTGAAAGTAAATGGTTGATTTATATTGAAATCATTTTAATAATTTTTAAATGTCAAATATTTGGAAAATGGATTTTGCTGACAAATGGGTATTAACAAGTGATGAACAAAAGCTTGAGGATCAGTTCACACAATTATGTTTGTCACAGATAGAAACATTACTTAAATGCCATATGTTACAGAATTTCTAAAAATAATCTGATATTTGAGAATTATTTCAACATATTGCCTACTAATTTATTATTTGTATACTGCATATTTAGATGTGGTAGTCACCGTTTACCAAATTGAAACGGGGAGATGGCGAGTTTTCTCACGAAACGACAGACTTTGTCATCTTTGCAATTCAAGTGAAATCGGTGACGAATATCATTATATAATGACTTGTAAATTTTTTAGATTTAGAGAGAAATAGATTTTTACTTAACTATTGCTGTAAAAATCCAAGTGCATACAAATATAATAGTTAATTAATTCAGACAAAACTATCATTTAAGAAAAATTATGTAAGTTTATAAAAACAATACAGGTGAAAGTCAGTCCTCCAAGTCAAATTACGGTTTTTTTCACACATGTGCATGCTTATATAAACATATATGTAGTTGTTAATTTATATTTTTTCTATTACTATGCCATGTAGTTTTGTGAGAATAAATTTCATTCATTCACAAAGGTACCTTGAATAAAATTTGAGCACCAGAGAACAATACATAAATGGCTAAATGAACGAGTTTCATATATTGCTTATTTAAAGTCATTGTTTTAATAAGTTTTCTAAGGCCACATCAATTCAATTTCTTTTCTAAGGATTTTTGGACTCCAAAATTTGGGGCGAGCGAGCGATTTGAAAAATTAATAATAAAAAATGTTCAATTTGAATTTTTTTGAGGCGAAGCTTGCAAAGACAAGGCGAGCGATTATGTTTTTTTTTGTAAACATAAAATAGAAGGTTTTGAAGTTATTAAAACTTGATTTGTCACTTGTAGTTTATTCTAACAACGTACATTGTTTTATAGGGAATATAAGTAAGGGAAAAGAAACCTATTTTCTGTTCTTTACAGGTATTTCCGCTATTATAAATTTATATCGGAGCACTCCCACTTTGGATAAATAGATTTCATGCTGAAACAAATATTCTCACAAATATTTACAAAGTATGGTGGGGTGCTTTTATGTTTAAAATCGTTATATACAGGTTAGACCGTGATTTGAAAAACAAATGTTGATATCTGTTTATAATATTTACAAAAAAAACAGTGCGGGAAATGGACATGATTATATTTTTCGGATGCGAGAAGCGGGAATATAAAAAAAAATCTTTTTAAAAAAAATTAGGTTCGGGCGGGTCCGTTGAACAAAGAATCAATCTGGTTTGGCCTAAACATTACATTTTGACAATATTTACATTTGTTCATTTTAAAATTTAATTTCATTTACATGTCGTTGGTATCATTTTTTACATTTATTAAACATTATTTCTGATGAATTCCAATGTACATAGAAAACTAAATGTAGAAGAAATGGTTGTAGGAATCATCACCTGATCGTTTTTCATTTTGGCCTACCCGTCTATCAATAAATATTGTACGAATAACTCTTTGTAATCGCTTTTCAGCTTTAGTGAAAAGAGTAAGGATAATAATTTGTAGTATGGTAATATTTCATAATGCATAGGTAAAAATCCACAAATTCATGTCCGTCCTTACAAAACATACAAAAAAAGAAGTATATATTTTAATCAAAATCGTTCCTACGCATAGCTATTTCTTTGTCAATATGTGAAATATTGGGAAACATTTGCTCTGTTGTTCAGATCAGTAGTACCTGTTTTTGTACTATCACTCTTCGGGAAAGCGGTACACTCTTATATACAAATAATTGTATGTTGAATATTTCAGTACAAGTCCGGATAATGTACAGTTTTGACATGAAATGTCTCCCACCTTATTTGAACTTAATCCTTGTCGTGCGGGGACCGTAATATTACGACCGTACACAGACAACCGTTATGATGGCATCAATGACGCGCCATGCATTTAGAGGTCATCGAAATGCCATTTAATTCGTAGTGCATGCACGTTTTCGAAATCTGACACTATTGATTGTCATGTTTCTAACTTTTAATATTCATTATGAGCTCAAATACGAACTTCAATATTTGATATCAGACAAAATGTTTAAGACATCAGAATTGTATACTTATATCTAGCCGTAACGTTCGACCGTCAAAAGACATGCAAGTGCTTTCGTTATGGTTATACCTTCAAGGTCTAAAACACGGAGTTAAGAGAACTGAAACCTTGACAATTACCGTGAACCTAAATGCATATAAAGACTGATCGTGTTTATAATCAAAATACGCCGAGGAAACAACTACTTCCGGTTGCAGGTCCAGTTAAAGTTCAAAATCGAAAATAATCGGAAATTTTGTGAATTTTGGTGCAATTACCTTCTTTACACTGATGAATCCCAGTTCAGTTTCACTCTGACCTAACAAATGATAAAAGTGTTCACTGGTGTCCACTTTACATGAAAACTACAGATGGATGAATCTATTAGCATCTCTAGGACTTACAGGTCGTGAAGAAGAAAGAAAAACCGTCATCATTTGACGCTTTTTGCACCTGAGGACCAACTCAGCATAGTAGGGATTAAGACAAAGTAACCATATATGCTTGAAATTGCCAAATTTAACACAGAAATCAACGGGGCTATGCATTCATGTGTTATACCTTCACTGAAGGCCTGTGAAATTCAAAATATCATACCCATTAAAGTAAAACTTGGTCACATTTGTTGTTAGTAATCATGTTACGTTATATTTCATATTTATATATATGACAATTATGTTGGTGTCAAATTACAAAGCTCTAAATTGCTATCATAGGGTATTGTAACATCTTTTAATCATTAAGCATGCACAGAATAGGACTTTACGTGTAGTTTTATTTTTTGCATTATTTAAGATTGAAATTGATTAAACATGTATATCATGTATATTATGAATTGTTTATAATCTAAATAAGCTTTTGATCAAGTTTTCTAGTGAGAGTTTATGTTTTGTTGGCTTTCTAAGTGTATAATTGAATTCCAAGGAAATGGATGAACACTTAGTCTAAACATATTTATCTATTATAGTGGATTGGGAAACAAGTTATTGCAACTTATATTATCCCTTTCGACTTTGCGGGTTCGAGTTCTGCCTTGTAGCGGCATTAGCCGAAATCTATAAGGGTGTCTTTTACGTGCACTAAGAACGTTTCCTCAAGACCATACTCGCAAATGGTGCCAAGGGAGAGCTAAAATTCAGTCCCTGAAATTTTCTCCCAGGAACGGGGTTCGAACCAGGAACACTTGTGGTAGTAATCCGATGCAATAACCCCTATCTTACGGCTCATTCAAGTAAGATCACTGATATTTCAGTAAATATCATGAGTGGGAACTGAAAAAGTTTTTTTTTTAAATCATATCTGTCACTTAAATATTCATATGGAGATTTCTGTGTATAGCAAATTTGTTACTACATTAGTACGACTCCAATTTGAACTTGAATTCAGTGACATAGTGCTTTGACAAATGTGTTTTCTATAGTAGAAATAAGTCATAGAAGGAAATTAAGTAAAGCAGAAATAAGTTTTACAATTTTGATGTTGATACATGTGTAGAACCAATAATGCAGGCCCTGTCGGAAAGAACATACAAGACCGAAGCTTGGAGATTTGGGAACACTGTATAATCCTTGTTGATAGTTAAATAATATAATTTTGGTTGTAACGCGTCTTCTGATTGGCTGACGTTATTTTGTTATAAGCCCATAGATATAATTAAGTCATGTGACCGTGACGTCATCAACGTTTTTTCGTGGTTTTCTACGGTTAAAAATGGAATTTAGAATAATTTATAAGAAATGACTGTAATCTTTTTTTTTGTCTATTCGAAATAACATAACAAATGTGGTGGACACTGTAAACAACACGCTACGCGCGTTATAAAGTGTGCACCAATTTTTTTAAATTTTCTTTCTTCATAGACAGAAAAAAATATTACAGTCATTTCCTAAATAAAGAAATATATAACATAACAGCTTTAAATAGAAAAAAACACCCTAGTTTAACATACATATTCAATAGATTTATCCTTCTTTTTTTATATAAAACAATCACCAAAGAGAACAATGATTCAGATAAATGTTCTTAAATGTTTGTGAAAAGTGCATTCGAGATAAAATCAAATCATTATAGTCCTAACTGTACGTAGGAAAACATTGTTCTTGTATTTCTTTTTTGTCTGCATGAAATACTAGTACATGTTATATCATTCAATGATCCTATCCATTTTTGTTATATGAGTATAAGTAATGAAAACTCTTAGGATCAGAATTTCATTTAAAAACACTATACTTATGCCTTTTCAACAATTGTCTATACCTACAGTTAAGAACAACTACGATACATGTAAGTAAGATGTGAGGGGTCGTGTTAAAAACAAAAATTGAAAAAAATAAAGTATTGATCGCTATTGATTTTATTGCTTGAAATTTATTTGATTCACAATAATACAACTTTCCAACAGAGTCAAAATGGCATGTATGTTTTTAATAGGTAAGACGAAAAGGATGGACTTGAAATCACCTTCACCTTTTAATGCATTTAGTGCTGAAACAAATTAATCGTTGTTGGCATGCTGCAAAATCGTTTATTAAAGACTCGCATAATCATTAAAGTGACGATAAAGCTGTAATAAATGTAATAAGAATATTAGATGACAGCGAAATATTTTTAATTATTTTTTGTTTGATACATCTTCTGTAGAAATATGGTCAAAACAGTATATAACCGCAAAATCAAATATGCATGCGTAATGATAATCATTATAGTTTCTGTCTATGAGATGACTCATCAGTTTCACCTGTCAACAGTAGGTGGCTTTAGTCGGTGTCGAAAGTTGTTGAAAGGTTTTCAGTTTTAAATCGACTTCACAAATTTGTACATTGATTCATACCATTTAGGATTTACAAAAATATTTATACTTCATAAAAATTGCTAACCAATCTTTTTTATATAGAGCAAGGTCACGTACATTGTACTTCTTAACATGAAAAATTACACTGCGCAGTAAAGGTGATCCGTCATCTGAAAAGAAAATTCTCTATTGAAATATTTGATTTAATTGGATTACAAATATTATGTCGTCTGCATAACTTGTGTAAATGTATTAGCGAATTCAATTCATGTCTGATTAAGCAAGAAAACACTTCCCGCTTACCTTTCATTTTTATGATTAAAAGTAATTAGAAAACGTGCACCTTTTTAAAATTTAAAATTAAAGTTTGAAAACACTTCCTTCATATTGTTCATTTTAAACTAACTGATGAAAGAAACAGACAAAAATAAATAGTACATTCAAACGGATTGAGAAAAACATCCTTATAAAGAAGGTTAAAAAATATACCACGCATTTTATTCGTGCAAACTAACACTTTTGTAAGGTTGTATATTTTTTAAATAAAATTTTTTTTTACAGTGCATATATGGTTGTCCTGATACAAAAAATGTGTGTTTAACCCTGTTTTCTAATATGCTGAGCATGTTTGTATTTCAGTCTATATCATTGCAAACGGATACAAATATATATTGTTAGACTCAGATCGATGTCCGTTCTTGAATCAACGTCCCTTCCTCAATCTGATGTAACATTCTCAAAACAAGGATCTAATATTTTTACCCCCGAATTGATGACAAAATTAATATAGTTGACTAAGAAAAAGAAACAGAAACAAACAACGTTTGGCCCAAAATAATCAACTCAGATAAAAGAAACCAACCTGCTTGGTAAATGGACAAAAAAAAACACGATCCGCTGACATTATAGAAACACTAGCTGTCAATCTCATGTTCACAGATTTGACTCAAATCTCCTATTTGTTGTATATCCATGTTAAACATTTATCGAAATTATAAATATGATTAAAGCCTTAAATAAACTGTTTACCAGGCATGGACATAATAATATGAAGCTTCGTTTCGTATGTATTTTACTCTAGTCGCAATCTAACTAACTGTCGTGTTGCCTTTCCAAATACCACCGATCCCAAATAAGCGTTATAAACACAAGTTTCTGTAGTACAATTTGGTTTGGAAATTAGTATGGCGTTCATTATCACTAGTATATATTTGTTTAGGGGCAAGCTGAAGGTTGCCTCCGGTGCGGGAATTTCTCGCTACATTGAAGACCTGTCGGGGACCTTCTGCTGTTATTTTTTTTAATGGTCGGGTTGTTGTCTCTATGAAACATTCCCATTTTCATTCTCTATTTTATAAATATAGATATAAATAGATAGCGGAACTCGTGGAATTAGATTCTTCATAATCTATATAATTTCATTTATGGACTAAAGATATATGTTCATCATCATTGTTACCTGTATAAGAATGATTTTTTGAGGATAGAATCAGTCAATAAAATAATTTACCTTTGATTCACTTTCAGTGTTTACATTTTTGTCCTATAAATAACGAAACACGCACGAAATCCATGTGTAATCCATCTCTAGCTAAGGGGTCAAATTGAAAATCACATGGATAGGGATTCAATTAGGTCAAATTATTCACTTGCAAGTGGCCGTGTGTTACCTTTCCTAGTCAGTTTTAATCTAGCGACGTACTACAGTACATGATATATAAGGCATGAAGATGTTATTGTTACAGATCAACTAAATTATCTATAGTAAAGGATACTACAAATTAATGTAAGATTAAGTCACAGAAAATAATTATATTTATAAGTACGTCTGAGTCAGTGACAACTCTACAACAGATGTATCCATCGTACCATGGGTTCGAATCCCGGCGAGGGAAAAATAAAAAAATTGCGAAAGCAAATTTACAGATCTAACATTGTTGGGTTGATGTTTAGACGAGTTGTATACATGTATATGATTATATATATTATCTTCGAGTACATGCACTGTTTACTGTTTATTTCAGACTTTGGATATTTGGATATTCCTGTAGTATTCTATCAAGCAAATATTTGTATTTTAAAAAAATCGGTGAACATAATTTTGACAGTTTATGCCCCTTAAAAAGACCTCTCCTGTCTATTGTTCATATACAAACACATAGATTCAGATTACTGATAACAAGTGCCAAATACAATTTGCAGGTTAAAAATACCAAAAACATCCTGTTCAAGAGTAGATAAAATATTACCGGTTCATATGAAAACATTAAAGCAAAAAAAAAAGATTATGTTTATAGTGGACGCAAAGACATATCCTTATATAGACCTAGTATGAAACTAAATATTTTGTTGGAGTGCTAAGGTATGGTAACATCGACGCGATTTCCTATATTCACTTATACATTTTTGTAAGCTTACGAGTATCTTTTAAAACTTTTTTTCATCGGTATAATAAAATTAGATGCGCTTTGCAAACCCCTACATACACACTATAAACCTTTCTTATGTATCGGTGTGAACAGTATTCAATGGTATAAACTATATATTTGTTTAGGGGCCAGCTGAAGGACGCTTCCGGGTGCGGGAATTGCTCACTACATTGAAGACCTGTTGGTGACCTTCTGTTGTTGTTTTTTTTGTTTGGTCGGGTTGTTGTCTCTTTGACACATTCCCCATTTCCATTCTCAATTTTATAGTGTGTTGTCTTAAAGATAAAGAAATTAACAACGTTTGTAACAAATAAAAGCATAAAGGATGTGTGTTTGTGACCAAGTTATCATAAGGTATGGCTGTTACAAAACATATACATGTATACACCGTCATACCATATATATAATAGCCATAGATAAAGACCTGGTCATACATCAAAAGCAGATATTATTTGCCGAAATTTTATCACCCCCTTGTTATATACATGTTACCTCACATGAACGACAAACACAACGTAGAAGACACTCCTGAATGGTAATCTCTCAAAGTTGATGTTTTAATAAAGCATTGCCAGAAAGATAAAGAACAACAAGAAGGTGAGACATACGTTCAAGAGACACTTAACACATTATCTTTTGGTATTTATTAAACACTACTCGACATGTAAGTAAAACGGTTATTTGAAAAGTTGTTATTGTGTATATCACTTTCATTATACAAGATTATACAAGAAATTCCTTGGCATTTTGTTTCAAATGTGTATGTGCGTGCTTAAAATAGAAGTTGAGGTGATCGATGTTTACATTGTTCTTATTAGTCCTCAAAATAATCAAATATTTCCAACTTAACGTTGTGAAATGAACGATCATGCTATCAATTAATGTAAGAGAAAATACACGAAATTAGTTTAATACCATACCATATAATTTATAAGTAAAGAAGGCAAAAAGTACGTTGACAACTAGTCGAGCAGACTTACAGAGGGATAAATAGCTGTATTTATAAAACGAATCACTCATATAACACCCTTGTAAGAAGGAAGGAACAAAAACCATGAATGACACAGGACAACACTCCTATAATTCCATTGTATCATAGCCATTATAACGCTTAATCTTGTTATTGTTTACTACAAAAAGTAAATTGACAATCAGATTATACAACCAGCTTTTTAACATCAAATCAACCACACACATGGTTAGCGGAAAGGTTTGTAGAAGTAAACATTGAAAGACATGATAACTGTGCTATCCCAATTATTTAATGTATTCTCTATGTCCACCACATACGTTGTCTTCACCAAACGACGTTTTATAAGTTGATAATGTACTAGAACACACCCTTGATATCGCGGGTCCGTGAGTGAATTCAAGTACATAACTATGCGTTAGCCTTATTTAAGTACTGGCATTGTCATTTGATAAAGTCATGTCCATTATAAGATGCACAATTTTCTCTGCTTTCAAAATCGTTCTGTTTGAACCCGTCGACCTTGAACGTATCAATTATTGGTAGTATTTATCATTTGGAAAACAAACGGACCCGGGATGGAGTATTTCTAATCAACAACATTGTCCTATATTAGTAATAAATAACGTTGAATTCTTTGATTTACTGTTTTACGTCCTGCCCGCTAACAAATTAAAAACTGTACCTATACGACTTATTTTAAGTCCAGATATTTCGTATTCGTATTGTCATCTTAGAAAGTCTTAGTGATTAAAATACTACAATAGGGAACATTTTGCATTGATTCTATTTAGTAGTGTCAACCCTGTGATTATGGCCCGTGTATATAGCGAAATCCGAAATACATCATTTACTGGTGCGCCTGTCAGATGCGGAACTTACAGATAGGGAAATATGCAACAGGTGAAGAAACTATTGGTATCGGAATCGGATTCGACCCGGAACTGGTTGATTATTGGCAAATATTTTTAATAAGGAAAACAAAAGGAGTGTTGTAATTTATAATCACCACAATTGTCCAATATTGGCTAAATATAAAATTGAATTCTGTGACAAATTTGACCTCGTTATTTTAGTATTATAGAATCCTTTTCCCTCTTTATTTAAAAAAAAATGTTTCAATCACAATTTACACCACTGCGTCGATACCACCAACCAAGTAGTCAGCACTGGTGTTGAGATGAATATCAATTATATGGTCATTTTTATAAAGGAGTAGGCCCGGTAAGGGCCGCTTTTGGCCCCAAATTTCAGGTTCATCTAATGAAAGATTTTGGACACTTTTTAAACACTTAAGTGTCTATTTCAGTTAATTCAATCAGTATATGTGAAAGATTTTAGCTGATTAAGTCATTAAAAATCTTCCGATTCAAGCAAAAATATGCAAAATCTACTAAATATGCATAAAATGCCAAAAATTAAAGTGGCCGCTTCCGTGTTCATCCTCAACCTTTATATATGTCATGTTTTATCATTAAATACAACTTACATTTTGAGACGGGAACCCTCTAAAATTTAACTTAAATGCTAAAATTGTGAAGATTTCAGTAATTAAGCATGGGTTAATAATGTTACTACCCGATACATGTATATGTGAATTGTATTATCAAAAACAGACCATTTTTGTGTAGAAGAATCATTCTACTTAGAATTATATTTTTACAATTTTGCAAAACTGCTATATTTTGGGGCCAAAATGGGGTCTTACTAAACCTACTCCTTTCCTGTTTACAAAACTGATTTTCTTATCTCAGGAATAGATAACCTTAGCTGTAATTGTCACAACCTTTTTGAATTGCTTCAAATTTGTACTTGTTTTGCCTTATTACTTTTTTGATCTGAGCCTCACTGATGAGTTAAATGTAGACGAAACGCACTTCTGGCGTATTAAGTTATAATTCTGGTACCTTTGATGACTATTTATCGTTATGAAGACGACAGAAAGTTTTAACACTTGTAAAAATCTGTTTCTGCCTAAAAAAAAGTAATAAATTATTTTTCCTTGCATAAACCATGATTACACTATTTAGAATCTCCACAAAAAAGAAATCTTCAACAAATCATCGAAAATAGCCCCCAGGTTTGACCTCTTTACCACGTATACCATCAGGTAACGACATGTCTCCTAGTGTCAATCATACAGATATTATTTCCCCGAGTGCAACTAATGCAATTGCTATAGTAATTTAAGTCCAATATCCCGGTTTTATTATTTTACCAACACCATAAAGGTTCGTTTGATATTTCAAAGGAAACTACATGGGGCTCAGTATAACATATTCTTAGTACTTTATATATATTATATCTCTGGTCATACTTATTAAAAAGTCTGAAAAAAAATCAACGGTCTAACTCAAAACAATCAAAACTGTCTTAATTGCAAAAGATTACTACGCTGAACATGTTCAAACAAATGAATTAATTGGAATGTATACACTATAGTCATGCCAATACGGAAGAACTGAATACTTGGTATTTTACCCTCCGTTATATTTAGGACAGAATAGCCGTATGCATTTACTATGTGGTGTAATGCATACGTATTTCACTAGCCTTTTACAATTACAATATGTAAGTACATGTAATATGCTACCAGCAAACTGTTGGAACATCTCATAGTTCAATTTATATAACTATATAGTGCTAGAACTCATACATTTGTTGTATTGTGTACTTCATGATTTAATATTTTTGATGGTATTTTTCCTGTTTAATATTGTTGCTGTATTTTCTGCCTTCTATAAGAATCAAACAGTTATGTTAATAAATGGGTTCATCATATATTAAAATCGATGAGTTTATAGGATAAATTGTAGAATACATTTATGCAATCGACATTTATTCTTGTCTCAAATCCTGCAGCTTTTATTTAAAAATATATATTTGACTAATTCACGTATTCATGACACCTTTCAACGGTTAACTGATCAAACTAAATAGATTTGTTATCTTCCCTTACAAAATGTAGGGGTCGTTTCATATCAGTATTATAAAGCTACACACAATACTTTTAATGACATAACGTTTAAGGAAAGAGGTAATGAAGGTATGTTTGATATTTTAATTTTTAATCTAAATAAAAAATAATGTACGAATGTTTAATTGATTAGAAATGACTTAAAATACATTATACATGTTATACTAGTATACACGAAAACTTTTAATTTCAATAAAGCTTTGAAACATAAACTGTACAAAGGAATTCTTTTGAACTTGAAATCAGTCAGATAACTTGAGTTTTGAAAAACAAAGTTCTAGCACAAATGTTTATAAATGAGTTATTGCAGTTATAATATTGAAATTAAATAAGTAAAAAGTAAGACTATAAGAATATGACAGATACAAAAATTGATAATTGCTATCTAGGCACTTGTATATGTATATGTCTAGCTTTTTGAAGAAATAACCTTTCTATGATTCTTTTCATTTAAATAACACTATTTGATTGGATAATGCGATGCGAGGGATATAATCAAAGCCACGATTGACAGTGTTTTCTCTGGGTAAAACTCTGCTCTTTTATTCTCTCATCTATTTGATATTTAGAAAATACCTTGTCCATATGATTACATATGATAAAAAAATATCGGGCGTTATAATATTTTTAAAGTGCCTAGATTATCACTGCAATCTAATAATGTAAGAGTTGATCTATATATTTACCTTCTCCATGACTGGAGCAGGAACCTGTAATATGTATATGTATGAATAATGCTATACACTACTGTTCGGGTTGTTCCTTATAGCATAATGCAATTTTTCTAAAATAACCCTAAATAAAACGTACCTATTTCCCACTTCCAAAATGTCGCTGAAACCTATATAAAATGTTTGTCTCATTGTTACAAAAGCGATTTCAAAATGATTATCCATTACACAAGTTTTTGAACAAGTATTAAATAATGTCGTCTAGGTTATATCCGAGCATGTTAGCCGTTCTTCATTTGTCAATGTCAAATGTTGTAATGTCCGAATTTATTTATGACAAATACATGTAACCTTTACAGAATTGAGCTTTGTTCTTTAGGATTATGTTCGTATTTCATAATTTTGATTTAGCTATTACGAAACTTCTTGAAAATGTTCCCTTCTTTTGTTTTTGAAAGAAAAATTAGTACATCACATGATAACAATTAATATTAGTTTTGTTATTGGTTTGTATCTTTTTAACAAAACATTTACGTCATCATGTAAGATCTTGACGGCTCAATAGTTGTCAAAGGTACCAGTAATATAATGTTATACACAGGACGCGCGTTTCGTCTATGTTAGACTCCTCAGTGACGCTAAGATAAATAAAAGTTAGAAAACCAAACAAGTACAAAGTTGGAGGGTATTGAGGACCCACAATTTCAAAAAAGTTGCGCCGGCTAAGGCAATACATGCTTAAGATAAAAAAAAAATACTTAAGTATTTCAAAATATTTCATACTTTTGCAAATAGTAATTTAAATCTACGCCCTGAAAGTTTGTAAACACTATGCCAACATTAGTAAACTATAGGTATATGCTTCGATAACTTCATGAAAATTTATGAAAATGAATTTACAATTCATATCACAGATTGCCCTTTCTTGTGCACCCGATTACTGAGTATAATAGGGCCTAAATATTGTCACTGAAGAGAAATTAATTGCTGAAATGCACATTTGGGGTCGAATAATTTGATTTAATATGTTATCAATTGACTAAAGCTGCCAATGCTCGTGTTGAGTTCTAAGGGTTTTCGACAGGTACTCAGACTTCCTCCATCCATATTATTGACAACAACATAATAGCCAGTAGCTCACTACAAGCTCTTCCAAGTCTGAAAAGACTACATTTTGTTCTAGACCAGTTAGTCGATCACCAATATAACTCGACTAGTCTCGTCATTGTCTTGACAGTACTAACCTGATCATAACTTAACTCGACATTCAAATTTATTCTTGACTGGTTTTCATCAGCCCATCTACCTAGATTAATTACAGATCAAACAAATTCCAGTTTATTTGGTAGTTTGGTCATTGCTGTGAATTAAATAATTTAATTAATAAGTTGTTTTTTTTAAATTCAGACAGTCATCTTTAATTATTTCTTTTATTTTTCAAATGCACTTGGATTTTCTTTAAGCTCTCCATCTACTCAATTATTGTTTGCTCTTACAAAATGCCAGGTTGTTAGTAGTTTGATGCATTGCTGTCAAATTAAAGGATTAATTCAACCTCTGTCATAAACGCTAGAATTTGCGGTTTGGACTAACTTCAGATAGTACACTTTAATTTTTGTTATAATTTTCTAAATCAACTTTCATTTTCATCAAACTATACAACTTTCTCTGTTATATATTGATCTTACTGATTCCCAGTTAGATATGTTTTTGGTTGTATTGCTGTCCTATTTAAGAATTGTATTAATCTAGGTAAAAAAACTAGAATTTGCATTTCGGACTTAATACAGATAGCACACTTTAATTTTTGTTTTATTTTTTTTCAAATCAACTTTGATTTTTTTCAAACTATACAGCTTTCTCTGTCACATATTGATCTTACTTAATCGGACTGAATTCAGATACAGTAAATTGGAAAATTTTGTCGTCGGGATATTTTAATGTTTTTTTTTCTTGAAAAGAATCTATTTGATTTAGTAGTGTGTAATTTTGGCGGGTTGTCCAATTGATATGTTAAATTTTGGCACAACGGCAGTGCCAAGCTCATTCATATTTGCTTTTTAATCGTTTATTGAAAAAATATCATTAAAAATCTCAAACTAGAAATTAGAAGTTAACGTATTGAAGGATACGGATGCAATTGCACATAATTCTGTATATCGTGGTTCAAAAACAGTTTTTTTAACATTGAAATTACTTTGAATAAAGATTATTTATGTTTTACAAATATCCTATAAAAACAAATTAATTATCTTTATTGCGGTACATGTTAATCTATTGTCGATCATGGATTTGAATTTTAATCCCTATGCATCTGGCAGTACATGTTTATTAATTGAAGATAAAGGATTACAAGCAGTTTTTTGTATTCTTATTACCAACAACGTCGTCTTATCAGCAATAGCTTGGCACATGTATGATATATGGGAATCAAAATTCATGTTATGTTTTCTTAACAATTTCCGAACATTGACAATTAATAAAAAAAATGTATAGTAATGCTGTCAAATAATATTGGGTCTTTATTTTCTGATTTGGCTATGTATATAATTGTAGTAAATATACGGAAGATATGATAACATAAAATGTTTTCCCTAACAATTAACATAACGAAATTGTTATACCGGTACGCGATTTTTACGTTTCAATTTTCAGTGTTAGATTTATTTTCGTATGTGTTATTTTGGTACTTTCATTGGAGACACCAAATAACCAAAATAAAACTACAACGAAAATAACCCAATTTACGGTACATGCGGTAGTACACTTTAATTGTTGTTATAACTTTTTCAAAACAACTTACAGTTTCATCAAACTATACAGCTATCTCTGGTATATATGTTACAGTAAATAGGTGTAATTAGGAATTACACGTAATTACTAAACATTTTAGTAAATACTTGTAATTACTAGCCAATTTAGTTATTACACGTATTTACTAAATGTTTCAGTGATTACTGGTATTCAATGACTTTCTTTGTCATTTTTTACTCAAATTTAGCTATTTACTAATTTGATATTTTTGTTTTAAAATTAAAGATATAATCCAAGATACAAAATAAGAAAGTAAAAGGGTTGGTATTTTAATGCTGACTTATATTAAGTTTATTAATAAACCCTTAGTGGTTGTGAATTGAAACTGACAAATTGTTGTTTTAAAAGTATTGAAACTCCCTAAATATCATTTGCAGCATGCAAGACAATGATATCAATTCAAAATTGAGATATACATTGGTGAGAAGTTTATAGGCAACTTTGTCAGCTCTTTTTGATGATAAACATTTGGTTGAATAATTCTTAAAATCTCATAAATTCTTTATATTGCAATCTTTGTCAGGCATACTCTGCTTACTTCATTTGCTTTAATATTTTATATTATAAATTATCAATTTAATCAAAATCAATCATGTTATGTTCTTTTTAACCTATTTTTAATTTACTTTACATTATGTTTGAAAATTACATTGTAATTACTCTGCTCATTTTGGGCGCCGTGATTGACAAATAAAATATTTGTTGTTTCTGTTGATGTTGCATATAAATTTGCCCAATGACATAAGTCAAATTCCTTTTACAAAATAGTAAAACGTGAACAGAAGCTTGACTTTAGTTATGAGATTATTTTCAAGAAGTAAATTTTGTGAAAATAAAATCAAGTTTTCCCGTATTTTACTTATAAATGGTCTAATATGCCAGTTAACATTACATTCACATTGTGGTTAAAGTTTTTAAATTTTGATAACTTTCTCAGAATATTCTGGATTTCTACCAAACTTGGACAGAGGCTTGTTTATGATCAAAAGTAATATACAGAAGTAAAATTTGTAAAAAAAAAAAAATCCTTTTCGTATACATGGTATATTCCTTATAAATGGACTTGGTTTTTATCCCCAGTTAACATTACATACACTCTGCGGTCAATATTATTTTTAAAACATTTCTTAGATTTCATAAACCATCCTAGATTTTACCCAAATTTGGACAGAAGCTTCTTACAGCACTAATCAAAAGATTTGATATTTCCCCCCATTTTTGTTGAGCCTGCGACTAACAGCTAAAGTAGGCGAGATACTGGGTTCTGCGAAACCCTTACAATTTTCAATTTGAATACATCGGTAACCTATCTCCAGCTAGGGGTTAAATTGAAGGTCACATATGAATACGTATTCAATGAGGTCCAATTAATCACTTGCAAATGCAAAAATCATCATCCATGTTTCTCTGCTTATTTTAGTAAAATAGAACCAGATTGACTGCTAAAAGTGAATTATAATTTCACTATATAAATTCCAATACTGATTAAAAAACAAAAAAATCATGTTTAATTTTTTTTATATCTCGTAGCTAATGCTGTTATAACAAAATAGGTACATTTTAGACTGATAACTTTTTAAGAGTACTCACTTATCTTCTATAGCTAGAAATATCATAACTTTTGAACAGCTTACCACATTACATCATTGTTTTAACTGTAAGTAAATAGGTGAAAAATTCATTTTAAAATTAGTAATTACTGGTAATAACTGGGTCGTTTCAGGAATCACTTGTATTTACTAAGTACACCGGGGATTACATGTATTTCCTAAATTTTAATAATTACATGTAATTCCTAAATTTTAATAATTACATTTTATTCCTAAATTTTAATAATTACATGTAATTCCTAATTTTACCTATTTACTGTAACATGTATTAATCTTACTGAATCCCAGTTAGTTATATTTAATTTGGTGTATTGCTGTCAAATCAAGTTAAAATAAGCTATAATTTGCAGTTTGGACTCAAATCTGATTGAACACCTTTTGTTTATAACTTTTTCAAATCAACTTGGATTTTCATAAATCTATACAGCTATCTTAGTTATATATTGGTCTTAGTGAGTCCGAAGTTGTTATGTTGTTTGGTGTATTGCTGTCAAATTTTAGGATTAAAATGATTTAGGTAAAATAAGGGAAGTTTTGCAGTTCGGACTTAATTCAGATATATTTTTTTTAAATTATAAAAGAGTGACAGAAGATACCAGAGGGAGAATTGAACTCATAGCTAGAAAATAAGACGCAACATAGAAAACCGAAGACTAACCAACACGAACCCCACCACAAACTCGGGGTGATCTCATGTGCTCCGGAAGGGTAAGCATATCATGCCCCACATGTGGCACCCGTCGTGTTGCTTATGTTATTACAAATACAGTAAATTGTCTAATTCGGTAGGTCATGTTCTTGAAAAGGGAAAGGATATTATAGTTACTACATAAGGAACATATCCGATATCATCTGTGAAACTATTATCACTATTTAAAAGTAACTTGGATTTCCATAAAAAATTACAGATTTCTTCATTATTTATTTATTTAAAAAAGAACAGGTTAATACGTTATAGTACATGTATGATGTAGTAATTTGGTTTATTACTATCAAATTTAGCTATTTATTATAGGTATCTGGATTTTGTCAAAACTGAAAATATTAGCTTTTCATTAACCTATTAACTAAGTTCTTTATATACTATATCCTAAATTATAATAAAAGATATATTTCTAATATAAGGTAAAATAACAGTGATTTTGTTTGCTGATGACATTAAAAAGATATTAAATAACTAGTGTATGTAACCATGAAACCTATGTAGTTTTTTTGGGGAATGTAGATTTTTTTTAAACTAAAAAATGCCAAGCAAGAAGCACCTTAAGGGCATCCGATACAGATGCAAGGAAGTTAAATCTTGGCGCGACTTTAAGCGTTTCAATTCCGGCAAAACGTCACTTTTTGCAGCGTAATGTGTGTAATGTTCCGTAATAAGAAACGTTATGTGGAATTTCGATGCTCCAATTTCTGTTTCTCCCACATGCTAACTTCTACGCCATTAATATTTATTTAGTGCATTTGATTCTAACAGGATAACAGTGTGATAACATTATATACATTATAAGAAATAAAACAAATTACTGTTTCTTTGATATCTCAACAAAATATCGTATAGTGAGTAATCTCAAGACGACTGACCCTTTTGGTGCATGTCAATTATCATTTTTATTATCATTCATCATCCATGACATTTTATTACAGCACAGGAAACCAATGATATTCTAATACCGAAAATGTAGATACAGGCCGCTAATTTAAACAATGATACAACTTTAAAAAAAGAACAAAGTTCTTGTTTCTTCCACGTTGTATAAAAAAAATTCTGACGTCAGACACTCAAATCAGTCCATGTGTTCGTAGATAGTAGAGGTTTTTGTGTCCTGTTAAATTGTTCCTTTTAAAATTGTTATACGATGATGACTGATGTATCCATATTTTGACTATTTTATTAATTGTGACTGTTTATTTAACGCATCATGTAAATGTAGCGGAATTTGATGAGACTGTTCTTAAAGTGAGAGGGTTAGCGCTATAGAACCAGGTTTAATCCACCATTTTCTACATTTGAAAATGCCTGTACCAAGTCAGGAATATAACAGTTCTTGACCATTCGTTTTTGATGCTTTATGTTTTTTGATTTTGCCATGTGATTATGGACTTTCCAAATTGATTTTCCTCTGAGTTCAGTATTTTTGTGATTTTACTTTTTGCACGTATTTTATCTAACAAAAGGCAATAGCCAACATTATGTTAATACACCCGTGAAAATTTTGACGGGACGTATTATGGTATACAAAATGAAATGCCAGCGTCCGTCTGTCCGTCGTATACATGGTGCAGCATATTATCCAAATTTCATTGAACTGAACATGGTTCTTTTTTCAGTCATGATGGTCAAATGATCTGTTTAATTTTTGGTGAACTCTTTTGAATTACAGGACTCTGTAACTTAAACAGGTTGTTTCACAGTTCGCGCTGTATCTCAAATACGATTTATGACTATTGCTTAAAAATTTACACACTTCTTAGTTATATTAATCTGACGAGATGCATATACTTTTTGAGGATGATTCAAAATTGTGATTATAGAGTTATTGAGTTTATGACAAAAAAGGGGTTTTCACATGTCGCGCCGTATCTCAGAATCTATTTATAATTATTACATAAAACTTCACATACTTTTTAGTTAAATTATTCTTAAGATCTGTATACTTTTGCGTGATGATTCTTTAATTCATTTTTGAGTTCTTGAACTTTTATTAAGTTTCAATTTTGAGATCATATAAACATGTTGTGATATACAAACTTCCTATTGAGGAAGAATAATGAATGAGTCAAGATATACTTAGCATGACTTACTGTACAACCCCGTGTTATTTTAAAAATATGTATTATGTTTTTTCATAAGACGATGGGCATATCATGCGCTCGAAGCGCAGCTGTTTACTTTGTTCTTTATATTTTTTATAAATATATAAGAGAAATGACGGAATGGCAGGAAATACAATGCAATTTCCAATATAATCAAAACTTCCAAATGGCATAACTCTTTTAAAAAATAATTGATATGCACTGATTTTCGAGCGTGTCCATACGATATCAGTGTTATAAAAAGTTAGCAAGAATTGTACTCTTGTAAATTTTAATTAACCAGAAGGACCCGAAGGACGTGCGATATTTTATGTACGCGCTATATGGTGAAAAATATATATAGTTATTGACCAATAAAATTACGCTATGAGAGAAGGATTTTAATCGCAACTAATCCAATCGTTTTTGCCAAATCAAAAAATTCAAAGTAATAGTTTCATTGTTTGGACAAAAGCATTCTTTATCAAATTGAAGATTCTCCTTTATAAGATTTTGCTTTTGTTTTCTCATTATCTTTATTTGAATACTTTAGATATTTTGCCATGCACTGGTATGGTAAAAAGCTTGTTGTTGTTGTTTAAAATTTTCTTGATGAAATTTATGTAGCAAGGTTTAATCAACATTATGGTTTGCAGCGTTTGTAATGCGAGTTATCCCGTCATATGATTCAATTTTTAAAAATAATTGTCTTGCTTGTAGCTTTTCTTATTGCAAAATATACCAACACTCAAATTGGTAGGAGAAGACATAGATCGAGTTAAAAAGTGACTAAACTGTCCTGTATTAACAGTCCGCTAAGTCATTCTCTTGTCTCTTAGTAAACACCGCAATGGTATGTTCACTTGTTTACAATTTGTAGGAACTTTTACATATTTTATGATATACCATTTCCATACTTTCGTTCGGTAAATCACTGAATGAATCACATTTACTTATAAATTTCGTGTAAATTTGACTTTAACGCTTACCATCTGCAGCCAAAAAAAACGCGTTGTACTGTTTTTAGTAAATAGAACAACTGTTTCATTGCTTCTTTTCTGGAAAATTATACGTTTTTCTAATATTTAACTCGGTTTCCTAAGATTTGCAGAACGAGGGGCCAATTTTCAACAAACTTCCCTGTTGTGCCATCTTTTGGGTTTGGCCAGATCTCAATTTCTAAATATAACTTCCAACTAAAAAAAATGTTCTTCTTAAATGCATCAAACCTTATCAACCCAACCTTAAAATAGAAAACAACAAACAAAATAAACTATAAAAAAACAAGAACCTTAAGTTATTACAAGTAATATCAAGTAATTATTGCTATATAGTAATTAGTGTTGCCAAATCGTACACTTTTGCCTAACCAGTTACTCGGATAACCGGTAAACCGATTGTTTTAATTGATGTTTGAAGGCCTCATCTACATAGATATAAGAAGCTGTGGTATGAGTGTCAATGTGACAACCTTCCATTCAATTTCAAGTCATACATTCACGTTTTTATAATACGATGAATTGAAAAACATAGAAAACAACACGTTTAATAACTTTTTGCGTCCGAAGCGCTTTTCTGGATTTACCTTCATCAGGAAGGCTGAATATCCGGAGATGTATAAGTACCGAAAATCGTTGAAAAGCTATATGTAAAAAAATACCTAAAATAAATAAACAAAAATTCCTTTGCCATGAATTTACCTTAATTTCAAAATAATTGAAATTTCTCCTTTGGTATTACAAGTAAAGGCAACAGTAGTATACTGCTGTTCAAAACTCATAAATCCATGGACAAAAAAACAAAATCGGGGTAACAAACCAAAACAGAGGGAAACGCATCCAATATAAGAGGAGAACAACGACACAACACCGAAGGCTTGTCTGTGAATATTCCTGGCGAAGTCTGACTTTTAATATTCAAATACCGTATTAACTATGGCGTGTGTACTAACTTCAGATTAATAAATTAAAATAAATTGTCTTGATCACGTAGAATTGAATAAGTCTGAAACCGATTATTCTTTTATTTTCTCTTGTTGTCTCCCAAAATAATGTGGAATGCTTCAATTTGAAATGATTAAGCCTAAGCTTGTTACTCGTACTATCAAGTAAATACTGATAACATTCACATATGTTTGCATTTTTCAATTTTTGAGTTGTATTTTATTTAAAGTATGACAGAGTTTTGCACGACGGAAATTGCACATTCAAATATAGGTCTACACAATATAAGAACAAAGATGAAATAATGAAGTGCATCGCATTACTGATTTAAAATTATAATCCTGGTACCTTTGATAACTATTGACACCACTGGATCGATGCCACTGCTGGTGGACGTTTCGTCCCCGAGGGTATCACCAGCCCAGTAGTCAACACTTCGGTGTTGACATTAATAACAATAATGTGGTCATTTTTATAAATTTCCTGTTTACAAAACTGAATTTTGCGAAAATCTAAGGATTTTCTTATTCCAGGCATAGATTACAGTTTGTACCTTAGCCGTATTTGGCACAACTTTTTGGAATTTTGAATCCTCAAAGCTCTTCAATTGTGTACTAGTTTGGCTTTATAAATATATTTTGATATGAGCGTCACTGATGAGTCTTATGTAGACGAAACGCGCGTCTGGCGTACTAAATTGTAATTCTGGTACCTTTGAGAACTTTTTACACCACTGGTTCGATGCCACTGCTGGTGGACGTTTCGTCCCCGAGGGTATCACCAGCCCAGTAGTCAACACTTCGGTGTTGACATGAATAACAATAATGTGGTCATTTTTATAAATTTCCTGTTTACAAAATTGAATTTTTCGAAAAACTAAGGATTTTCTTATTCCATGCATAGATTACCTTAGCCGTAGTGGCACAACTTTTTGGAATTTTGGATCCTCAATGCTCTTCAATTTTGTACTAGTTTGGCTTTATAAATATTTTGATATGAGCGTCACTGATGAGTCTTATGTAGACGAAACGCGCGTCTGGCGTACTAAATTATAATCCTGGTACCTTTGATAACTATTAAAGTTACTGCTAAACAACATGTATACTCTTAATGCTTCCTTACGATCTTGTCACGAGCTGAGAGACAAGTTTTAATATTTTTATATTTTTGGATTAACGATAAAAATCAATACACTGGATAATTGATATGTCAATTTAATTACCACGACGAAAATTTTTAAAGGAGACAGAACTATTTAACGATTTCAATATAAATTTATAATCCTGGTATTTTTGATAACTAATTATATCAAATCTATCAAAATTAAACAAAAGTCCGGTTAACCGGTTAGCGTTTTGGGTATTCGATATACGGTCGTTCAAACGGTAAACCAGTTAACCGGTTAACCGTTGACAACACTAATAGCAATCCAACATTTGGTGCGCTCGAAGTTCAAAATCAATAAGGTTAATAATATTAGACCTGATTCGTACATGACATAATTGTCCGGTAATAAGTAAAATTGTTCGATAGATAATATGTTGGATGCTGCTTTACGTCTTTTTGAGAAATTTTATTATGATCAAAATTAGTCCATATTTTAAAGAAACAAAATAACCAAAGTGTCAGAGCTTTGTATCGTCATATTTTGTACAAAAGACTTATTATGTTAGTTGTATGGCTTAATAGATAACAAATATATACATGTTATATTTAAATCCAATTTTTTTTTTACATATATGGCAATGTTTAAACAGCAAAAATTACATGCCTCGTAGAGTTTATATTTATGTCATTTTTACTAACAAAACGATAAATTAAAATAAACTGCACCATACGACTTTTTGA
Organism: Mytilus edulis; assembly: GCA_019925275.1. NCBI lineage: Eukaryota > Metazoa > Mollusca > Bivalvia > Mytilida > Mytilidae > Mytilus > Mytilus edulis. The sequence goes on along the minus strand of CM034350.1, from coordinate 104,162,924 downwards.
GAACCTATCTAAAATAATGTACTAAGTAACATAATTTTTTAAAGATATTTACCAATTTTTAGCCGTAAACCATAAAGTTAAATCAAACTTAAACTCTTACACTCTGTTAAGAATCGCCTTTTTACTATTCCGTCAGAGCACTACTACATATGTTTTTCTTTAAAGAGTTTTATCGTTGATGTAATATATTTAGAGGCAGCCTGATATTTTTTCTTGTTCTTTCTTGGGCAATTCATCTTTGTAATGATAAGGTCGTTGAACAAATTCATACATTATTTCTGTTGCAATTCATAAGTTCAGTTATTGCAATATAGGTTACGTTTTTGAGCTTATACTGTAAAATTCCAAATGCAGTTTATCTACGTTTCTGCTAAAATCAATGTAACGATTGTGTCAATCACTTGCATTATGACATGATCATATACAAAAGAAGATGTGGTATGATTGCTAATGAGACAATTGTCCACAAGAGACGAAAATGACACAAAAATTAACAAATCTTGTTTAGAATGAACATTGTCTCAATCAAGGGATTTTGATAAACGTCTGACGTCAAATCGTTGTTCAGAGAAAAATTCCAAATTGTTGTCGCACCCCAGCTTCCCCACTGTGTTGAAAACCCAGACAGTAACATATGTTTTCGTTTTAATTCACACATCCAAACGTTTACGTTATCATTGGCTATTCTAATTTCTCCGACAATCTATTGCACTTTCACAAATCCAATGATATGTAGAAATATGACGCTGTGGTATGAGTGCCGACGACACAGCTGTATACTACAATTCAAACTGGAAAACCAACGGTGTATTTTTTCTTAAAAAGAGAAATACGTCAACAAACGACAACAACGGAACAAACAAGTTCATAAAGTGGTCCTTGCTGGTGTATTCTAACTATAAGTTTTACAGACTGTTGATCACGTTTTTTTTTAATTTCAGAATGAAGATGATTTACTATAATGTAGCAGCTTGTATACTTATCATCGCAGCGTCAACTGAAATTGTACTATCATGTCCCAGCGAATGTTCCTGCTCCACAAATAGCAATGGGGTTAATGTAAATTGCAAAAACAGAGGACTTACTGCTATTCCACGAAACTTTCCAAATTCATCATACTACATGTAATATGGATTTTTTTTATTACTAATCGCCATTAATTATTTTTGAGAAATATTTCAATACTTATACACTTTTGATCAAACACAATGTTTTAATGTGGAACTTAGTTTATCCTTTACTGGTTTCAAGATCACTAAAGCATTATGGTTATCTCACCATTACTTTGTTTCAGAGATTTGGAGGACAATCAAATAACTACAATACAGCAGGGAGCATTCGAAGCCCTAACAGCACTGCAGAGACTGTATGTATAAATGTTTATAGAATTAAGCACATGTGGTATGCGATCCAATGAGACAACTCTCTATCCAAAACACTGTGACAAACGTAAATCTTTAATTACAGGTCAATTTAACGTACGGCGTTATAGAAGGAGCCTGGACTCACATGGAACAGCAAATTATAAAGGGCCCTTAAATGACTAGCTTAAAACAATTTAAACAGGAAAACCAATTGTATTATCTATATCATAAGCTTACTTGTGTATGCTTTGTTTTATCTTTTTTTCTTCTTCAGGTATATGAGGGGAAATAATCTGACATTTATCAAGAATGATACTTTTGAACATAACATTAACTTACAATATCTGTAAGTACAAAACATAGGCTTTGAACGATTAATAGTTTAAAGTTGTTAACAACCGACTTTGTTTTTGTAGTTAAGAATTGAATGCTTCTTTTTGTAACTTCATTGGGGTGTAAAAGCGTTGATCGAAGTACATTGTGTATGAAGCGCGGAAGCGCTTCATACTACAAATGTGCGCACTGTTAACGCTTTTACAACCCTATGAAGTTACAAAATGAAGCATTCAATACTCATAATTACATTTTTTTTAGCTATGATCATGAAAACACGAATTTTATTATTGTTTTATGTAATTCACCTGTGCACTTTATTGTGGGACCAGGTGTTATCATGACTGAAAAGTTTTATTGAGCAATGACCGACCGTGCGAGGGCTGAAAAGCCAGTCAAGGTCGTTAAACACTTCCATATATTGAGCAATGCAATTGCTCACGGAATAATACGTGACGTCGTGTAGTTAGCAAATCAAAATAAAGTAACATAATGAAATATAAATCTTATGTTACTATTATTAAATTATTACATGTAGGTTCTTATGTAATGGTGAGATAAAGTGAAATTTAGCATTTGGGATAAAAACCAAAACATGAGGTTGAATGGGATTTGTTGGTTTTTTTCAACATACAAAACTGATTACGAGGTAAATTTCAGTCGTTGAAATTGGCACATTAGTCAAAGTATGAATTTAAGATGATGAAGACTATACACATCAAAGTGTGTGATACAAGATTAACAAAATATTTTCAGTAATGTTAGTACAATAAAAAGTTATATGTCAACTAGTTTTACCTAAAAATCGTGTAGTGTAGTTATAAAAGATGTTATTGTAAAAATTACTTGAATTTTCACAAATGTATCACAGGGATACATGTATCATAGACCTATGTAACAATGTGTAACAAGTTCACGATTTAAACCGTTCATTTCTTTTAAAAAAAAACATAATTATGTAACTGTCAGCAAGGTATTGAACAAAACTGTTATTGGTATTGTTTTAAATTCTAATAGCCAAATAAGCTGTTAGAGAAAAAAACCGTCCAGAGCGAAAACAGACAGCATAATTTCTCCATTTGTGTATTTCTTTATACTGATGTCCAATGTTAGAAGCAGCAGTATTTGGTTTCCTTTGATAATGAAGTAAAAAAAAAAAGCAAATAGGACTCTTAGTCCATTCCCTATTATCAGATTTCACACAATAGAGCACGCACATGCAGTAACTAGCCAAACCCATGCATTACCTCATATTTAAGATTTTAAGAGCTAAATATTTTTTTTTGTCTAAAAGGCTTTTTTTTAAGCACTAAAATGAAGTGAAAAATGGTTCTTGTAATTATCCTTTTCAAGTTTGAATTATATTTTAATAATTACATTTAATTAAGTGATGAAATTAGATAATATCATCACAATGTTTTAATGTGGAATTTAATTCATCTTTCACTGGTAACAGGATATCAAAAGCGTTATCGTTATCTCGCCATCACTTTGTTTCAGAGATTTGCACAACAACCAAATAACTACAATACAGACGGGAGCATTTCAAAACTTAGCAGCACTGCTGACACTGTATGTATGCATGTTTATGCAGACACTGTATGTATACATGTTATGTTCTTCTCATATAAATTTTGATAGTATGATACTCAACTCCTAACGGGAGGGATTGTGCCTGAAATTCATATGATGAAGACATATCAGTTTAATTGAGTTCTGGAGCTGGCATGTCAGTTTACTGCTAGTAGTCTGTTTTTTTTATGTATTATTGTCATTTCATTTGTTTCTTTATTTACATCTTCTGACATCGGACTGGGACTTCTCTTGCACTGAATTTTAATGTGCGTATTGTTATGCATTTACTTTTCTACATTGGCAAGAGGTATAGAGGAAGGGTTGGGATCTCGTAAACATGTTTAACTCAACCGCAAATTTTCGCCTGTACCATGTGAGTCTTGTCTGATTTTTAATTTTAGTTTCTTGTCTATAATTCGGAGTTTAGTATGACGTCCATTATCACTGTACTAGTATACATTTGTTTAAGTGGACAGCTGACGGATGCCTACGGGTGCGGGTGTTTTCGCTACATTGAAGACCCATTGGTGGTCTTCGGCTGTTGTCTTCTCCATGGTCGGTTTGTTGTCGCTTTGACACAATCCCCATTTCCTTTCTTAATTTATTATAGGAAGAAGCACATGTGGTATGAGTGCCAATGAGGCAACTCTCTTTCCAAGAGACACTAGGAAAAACGTCAACGTATGGCGTTATAGAAGGAGCCTAGACTCCTATTGATCAGCAAGTTACAAAGTGCTCCAAAATGACTTACATAAAACAATTTAAACAGGAAAATTAATGGTAATATCTATACCATTAGCTTACTGCTTTTACTTTATTTTTTATTTTTTTCTTCTTTAGGTATTTGAGTGGAAACAATCTGACATTCGTCAAGTATGATACTTTTGAACATAACATTAAATTAGAACATCTGTAAGTACAAATATATGTATTGAACGATTGATAGTTTTAGTCGTTAACAACCGACTTCGTTTATGTAGTATTAAATTATTTGGTTCTTATGTAATCGTGAGATAATGTGAAATTTAGCACTTGTGATGAAACTTAAACATGTACAGATGGGTGCGGTTCTAACCTTGACAAAAGTTAACTTAAAGCAGACTTGTTGACTGCTTTCTTAGTTAACTTAAGAATTTTTAAGCAGTGAAGCAGGTTAACTTTGTCGTTGTTGGACCAGACCTACGGTCTCCTTTTTGTGGACTGCTGCAGACCTATTGACAGGTCTGCACCAGTCTTGGCCTGTGGACAACTCTGCTTTATACCAGTCCTGATGACAGGTCTGCCCAAGACCAGACCTGTGGACAAGTCTGTTCCTGACCAAACCTGAAGACAGGTCTGCCTCTTACCAGACCTGTGGACAAGTCTGCTTTTGATCAGACCTGAGGACAGGTCGGCTTATGACAGATTATCGTTATAAGAGTTTTCATATCAGACTTTATTTTAATTAAAATATTTAAACAACAATGTCACAATGTTTTTCCACAGATGTCAAATTTAATTATTAACTCCACTAGATATTATACAAAATTCTCTTTTTTCATTTGATATACATGTATTCCTATATACATAAAATAATGGTTATACAATCACATAGAGCTACTCATAAAGGAAATGAGAGTGTCTTTTTTTTATTAGAAGGGCGGATAGAAAGGTTATCCAACGCATCGGAACAATATTATTATGTCACGGGATATCAACAACATTGTCGACGTTGCTTCGTTCCCCGTTTTTCACCTGTCCCTTCCTCAATTTTACTTTATGCATAAATTTATACATGTATTGATATTTCATTGTTATTCAACTTGTTTGCATTGGATTTACTATTCTATTTTCCGCAGACTACTCTTACAGAAATTGTATAGTGTCCGTAAGCATACGGTGCGGTAAAACTATCAAAAATTTCGTGAAATTCGTCAGATGTGTCGAGAGATTTGTCTTTGCCGACTAATTGATTTATTGGACGTCCCAACTTTATACTGAATGTGCACTTGAATGAAATAGTTGCCGCTTGACGTTTAACTACAAAAAAAATCAATCAACCGACAATATAGATTAACAGTATACATACTATTCCCAGAAGAGAACCTCATATGATATACTTTTTTATTATCAAACAGTACAAGTGAATTCAGACATGTCAGTGTTGTTACTTTGATGATGCGACCTAATAGTTTTACACACAATCATGAACTACTATATCTAGTGATTGTTCAATGTTATGAATAAAGAGATGAAATTGGGACTCTTACAATTTATGCAGTAATTGTTTTCCAATATTATTGATTACATGTACATCTAAGGTCCTACTAAAATGTGCACAGGAGCGCAAAACGAAGACATTAAGGCACTCGGTACAATACTATGCGGGCATATAGATTTACAAATAAAAGTGCACATATGGTCAGTTTTGGTCTAATAATTTTGTTGTACAAGTCAGCATGAGGTATCAAAACTACTCAAATTTTGTTACGTATCAATATTTTTAATCAAAGAAGGACATGCTGGCACCCTAAATTTATGTGAACAATAGTTGATTTTTATTGTATAGCAATATTGTTGTCCAATGTATTATACATTGAATCCTGAAATATAAAATATGGCTGACTTACTATGCGGGAATATAGATTTACAAATTAAAGTGCACATATGGTCAGTCTTGGTCAATGCGGTAAAATAATTGTGTTATACAAGTCAGCATGAGGTTTCAAAACTACTGAAATTGTGTTACATATCAATATTTTGAATAAAAAGAGGACATGCTGGCACCCTAAATTGACGCGAACAAAAATTTGTTGTTATTGTATTGCAATATTGCTGTCCAGTGTTTTATACATTGAATCCTGAGATAAAAAAAAATATGGCTGATTTACAATGAGGATATATAGATTTACAAATTAAAGTTAACATATGGTCAGTTTTGGTCGATGCGGTCAAATAATTGTGTTGTACAAGTAACCATGAGGTATAAAAACTACTCAAATTTTTGTTACGTTTCAATGTTTTGAATAAAAAAGGAGGACATGCTGGCACCTTAAATTTATGCAAACAAAACTGTTTTGTTATTGTATTGCAGTATTGCTGTCCATTGTATTATTCATTGAATCTTGATATACAAAATATGCCGGTATATAGATTTACAAATCAAAGTGCACATATGGTCAGTTTTGGTCGATGCGGTCAAACAATTTTGTTGTACAAGTCAGCATGAGATATCAAAACTATTGAAATTTTGTAACGTATTTAAAATATTTTGAATAAAAGGAGGACATACGTAGTCATATATTTAAATGAATTAAATTATTGCTGATTGTGGCTGCATAGTTCAAGGATGTATACAACTAACATCAAATATACGTCTTTTCAAAGATATACATAATAAAGTGCAAAAAAAAGGTATCGGAATAAGTAATAAGTACCCGTTATCATTGTAACCAAGATCGCTTTTATAATTGATAGATTGTCAGATCACATATAAATTTGTGTTACAAGCAACGTTTTATGCGTACTTTATTTTCAAATATTTGTTTTTAATCCTGTTTATATAACGAAAGTATTAATTTTACTTTATTTTCAATGTTTATACTACGAAACAAAGATATAACAAAATATTTTGAAAAAATCGATGTAAAGCGGTCCTGGTTACAAGTTAACTTAGTGTTGAGCAGACCAGTCAAAAGTTAACATGGAAACTGGTCTGGTTTTGTCAAAGCAAAAGTAAACTTATGTTAACTTTGTGGTAGGACTGGTTTCGAAGTGAACTTATGTTAACTTTACGGCAGGACTGGTTCCGAAGTTAACTTATGTTAACTTATAACAGGACTGGTTCGATGTTAACTTATATTAATAGCGGACCTGTTACCAAGTTATCTTCTTGGCAGACATAAAAACAGTCCTAGGACCAAGTTTGCTTTTCAAGTTAACTAGATTTTGGTCCTTTGACTGGTAAGATCAGTCCTAAATCCGGGTATCAAGTTAACTTGCAGTACAGGTTAGAACTGCACCCATCTGTAGTTGAATGTACGTTGTTGGTTGTTTTCAACATACAAAACTGAGTACGACGTAAATTTCAGTCGTTTAAATTGGCACTTTATCAAAATATGAATGTAGCACGACGAAGACTTGTGTGATACAAGATTGATAAACAACTATACGTTTAATTTCAAAAAAGTTAATACAATAAAAAGTAATATATAAACTCGTTTTACCTTAAAATCATTCGATGTAGTTATAAGAGGTGTTACTGTAACAAATCCCTTGAACTTTTACAAATGTATCACAGAGATGGATACATGTATCTTAGACCTATGTAACAAGTTCACGATTTAAACTGTTCAATTATTCTTAAAACATTATGTAACTGTTATCAAGGTATTGAACAAAATTGTAATTATTGGTATTGTTTTGAATCTAAGATGTAAGAGAATAAATGAAGACCAGTATAAGCTGAGCGAAAATGACGGCATACATTTCTTCATTTGTTAATTTATACATATAAATGTGTTCTTTTCGAAGCAGCGTAACATATTGCTTTCTTTTGATAATGTCTAAAGTAAAACAAGTACGACTGTTAGTCTATTGTCTTATATCATAGTACACACAATATAGCATATTTTGTCTGTATCAGTATTTCGCAACTTATTTGTCTAACATTGTTAATGCGTTAACCAAATAGTTAGCCCATTTCAACAATGATCGTTCAAGAAACGATTGTGTTAGCTATTTCTTTGTCTAAATATAAATATGTATATTGAAAAAGAAATTCTAAGAGTCACAAAGGTTTACAAAGATAATACAAAAAAAGGTTCTTAAACACGAAGTTGCATGTAAATAATCTATCATTCTTAAATATCGTAAAGCAAACACGACACTTGTTTTGTAATTCAAAGATGATTATATTAAAATTCACGCATAACCTCAAAGTATGATTGTTAAGCAGTTAATTAGAAAAATTAAGTTCTCTAAACTATATGCTTAAAGTTTTGATTATATTTCAATAATTACATTTGAAATATTTGACAAATCATGAAAATCGAAAATTTCAACACAATGTTTGAATCAGGAATTTATTTCAACCTTCATTGGTAACATGATAACAAAAGCACTATCGTTATTTCACCATTACTTTGTTTCAGATATTTGTACAACAATCAAATAACTACAATACAGCAGAGAATATTTCAAAACTTATCAGCACTGTTGGAAATGTATGTAAATATGTTTATAGAAATAAGCAGATGTGGTGTGAGTGCCAATGAGATAACTCTCTTTCCAAGTCACAATGTATAAAAAGTAAATCATAATAGGTCAACATTCAGCCTTCGCCTTTGTTATTTGCACTTTTAAAAAACAAGAGGCTCTTAAGAGCATGTGTCGCTCACCTTGGTGTATGTGAATATTAAACAAAGGATGCAGATGGATTCATGACAAAATTGTGTTTTGGTGATGGTGATGTATTTGTAGATCTTACTTTACTGAAAATTCTTGCTGATTACAATTATTTCTATAGATAATAAACTTAGCCAAATAATTTCAGTGGAAAATTTAGTAAAAATTTACAAATTTTATGAAAATTGTTAAAAATTGACTGTAAAGGACAATAACTCCTTAGGGGGTCAATTGACCATTTGTAGGTCTTACTTTGCTGTACATTATTGTTGTTTACAGTTTAAATCTATCTATAATAATATTCAACATAATAACCAAAAACAGCAAAATTCCCTAAGATTACCAATTCAGAGGCAGCAACCCAACAACGGGTTGTCCTATTCATCTGAAAATTTCAAGGCTGATAGATCTTAACCTGATAAACAATTTTACCCCCATTGCAGATTTGCTAATAATGCTTTGGATTTTGAGTTATAAGCCAAAAACTGCATTTTACTCCTATGTTCTATGTTTAGCCATGGCTGCCATCTTGGTTGGTTGGCCGGGCCACGCCACACATTATTTAAACTAGAAACCCAAAAGACGATTGTGGCCAAGTCTGAATTAATTTGGCACGGCAGTTTTAGAGGAGAAGATTTTTGTAAAAGATATACTTGATTTACGAGACATGGTTAAAAATTGACCTTAAAGAGCAGTTACTCATTAGGGGGTCAACTGACCATTTAGGTCATGTTGGCTTATTTGTAAATCTTACTTTGCTGAACATTATTGCTGTTTACAGTTTATCTCTATCTATAATAATATTCAAGATAATAACCAAAAACAGCAAAATTTCCCAAAAATTACTAATTCAGGAGCAGCAACCCAACAACGGGTTGTCCAATTCATCTGAAAATGTCTGGGCAGATAGATCTTGACCTGGTTAACTTCTTGTCAGATTGCCCTAAATGCTTTGGTTTCAGAGTTATAAGCCAAAAACTGCATTTTACCCCTATGTTCTATGTTTAGCCATGGCGGCCATCTTGGTTGGTTTGGCGGGTCACGCCACACATTTTTCAAACTAGATACCCCAAGGATGATTGTGGCCAAGTTTGGTCCAATTTAGCCCAGTAGTTTTAGAGGAGAAGATTTTTTTTAAAGTTAACGACGACGACGACGGACGACGGACGACGAACGTAAATTGATGGGAAAAGCTCACTTGGCCCTATGGGCCAGGTGAGCTATCTTTGTTTCAAATAAAAAATAAATTTAAAATAATTTAGGATAAAACCATTCCTGTTAATGTCATTATAGGTGAAATGGTTTTATTATATCTTGAAGATATTTTGTCTTAACATAACATGGTTTTTACACTATTTATGATTATGTTGGGAAGATACTCAATATCCTTTAGTCTTTACTTAATTTTATATTTTATTTTTATATTAAATTATATGGTTTCGTAATGACCTGATATGACTTACTGAATTTTACTTATTACAAGATTTGTACTAAAAGGAGCAACATGACGGGTGGAGAAGGATCTGATAGTTGTTTCGGAAAGTAAAATGTGGTTTTGTAACTTCGTAATAATGATGTGGTCGTTCCAGTATTTGATATGGTTTTGTCCTTTTTAAACGAGGTTATTACATCTATTCATGAGGCATCCATGGTTGTACCGCTTAGCTTTTTTGAAGAAAAAAATATCTATTTGAAACCGAATTTATGGTCGTTTGTTGTAAGCCTATCGGGTTTTATCTATCGAGTTAAATTATGCGTTACTGTTCTTGTTATATATTCAATTCTTAAAATTAAGCGATAATTTTAGTTAAAGTTTGAGTAAGAGTTGAGTGTAAGGCACATTTAAAGGTATAGTTCAATTTGAAATTCGACTTCAACTTTTCAGTAACATTTTGATGTATTTAAAATTAGTACGTATTAAGTTTCGTGGCAGATTCAGGTTTTAGATTGACATTTTTGCAAAGCTCTTGGTGCATGATTAAAGTCAGTTGAAATCTGTACACAAAATACTTTTTTAACGTAAAGAAGAATGTCCTCCAACAAATGATTCAATCGGCTACATTTTCAATAGTTATTCAATACAAATAGTAAAGATCAAATTTTTCCAGCGTAACAAAAAACAGGCAAAAGGTAAATAAGAGATATCGAAAACGAATTGACAATGTCATGGCTAAAGAAACGGAAGAATTTTACCTTTTTTAGATTTAGAAAGATGTGCTAAATAACAATTCAAATAAGTAAACCATTATATGTCAATATAGGCCTTCAACGCGGAACCTTGGCTCACACCGAACAACAAGCTAAAAATGGCCCAAAAATCACTAGTGTAAACCATTCAAACGGGAAAACCAACGGTCTTTTTTATATAAGATAACGAGAAACGAGAAACACGTATTAATCATTTTAATTACATTAACAAACGACAACTATTGTACATCAGATTCCTGACTTAGGACAGGTGCCAAATATAATTGGGAATGAAAATATGGACGTAAATATAATTGAGGATGGAAATATGGACAAGCACAAAAGGGCGCGGAGTTAAACATGTTTTGTGAGACCTCAAGAGTCCGAGTCTGATGTCATAATATGTAAAAAAAAAAGAAAAAAAAAGAAACTCAGCGCATACATAAATTAACACAGGAATACTAGATCCAGATCGGTAAAGATTGATTGTAATGTGAAATTATCTAGAATGGGATGCGAATACACAAAGATAATGATATTTTACGATATCTTTCATCGATTTGTCTTTTCCTAATTTATTCATGATTTTACAACATTTGCCTACTGCTTTTTACATTAGTCTATTAATTTTTTTTTCTTCAGAAGTATGGGTGGAAACAATTTGACATTTGTCAAGAATAACACTTTTGAACATAACAACAACTTAATATATATGTAAGTGCATTTATCATTTGGATAATTGATAGTTTTCTGACAATACCAAACCGCTGTTCTCATTGTGAGATATATAGAATAATACATGGCAAAATCCGTATCATATGTCGTATCATCCCGAGACATCAATATCAGCCCAAGGGCCTTTTGGCCCGAGAGGTGATATTGGTCGAGGGTGATATGGCATTTGATACGGATTTTGACATGTATTATACGCTTTATCACATATTTCAACAGGAGAGTATTATATTATATGAACTGTTTTCTTATCCATAGGACTGGGTTACCTTCAGTTCTACTTTTGTCTTATTTCAAAGGCCTTAAGAGAACTGTTCACTTGTCCGAAGCACATGGGTTACCTTACAATTTGCGTGCTGGAGTTTTAAAAATATTTTGTTTATCATTGTATTTATTTGTGTGTTTTGTAATTTTTATAGTTGCATTTAGTGTGCCGAAAATATGAAAACTTGACGTTCGTGAAGTCACGTACCAAAAAATGACGTCATTCAAAAATCAAAACAAACTGACTTTATTTAAAAAAAAAAAGAAAAAAAAGTAGGGGCGTGATAAAGGGTAGAGGTATGATAAAGGGTATGCGATAAAGAGTAGGAGTGTGATAAAGGGTATTCGATAAAGGGTGCGCATCAAAGTTGCGCAATATGGATTAAACCACAGGCTATTTATTCAATATGCAAAACTAATACTAAACATATGATAAAATGTGATAATTAGCTATTACGACATGACCCTAAACATGTGGTTGAATGAAATTGAATTTGTTGATGATTTAACATTCTTAATTGTTTACGAGGTCGATTACAGTCTTTAAAAAGTATAACATTTAACAATATATGAATACAAGATGATGAAGGATATAAGCACAACCGTATTTGATACAAGAATAACGAAACATCTATAAGATACAGAAAAGTTATTACAATGAAACCTTTTTACTTATACACAAAGCTAGTGTAGTTATGGAAAGTGTTACTGTAACAAATCACTTGAATTCGTACCAATGTATCATAGATCTATGTAACAAAATCTCTATTTTAATTGTTAATTCAATTTTAAATGCAGTTATGGAACATTTTGCTAGGCATTGGACACAACTGTAATTTTGTATTGTTTTGAATTATCGTAGCTGTAAAAGATGTAAGGATACAAATAGTGACCAGTATAATAGAAATCGGCATAATTTCTTCATTTGTTAATAAATATATATAGCATTTTTGCGCCTGTCCCAAGTCAGGAGCCTCTGACCTTTGTTAGTCTTGTATTATTTTAATTTTAGTTTCTTGTGTACAATTTAGAAATTAGTATGGCGTTCATTATCACTGAACTAGTATATATTTGTTTAGTGGTCAGCTAAAGGACGCCTCCGGGTGCGGGAATTTCTCGCTACATTGAAGACCTGTTGGTGACCTTCTGCTGTCGTTTTTTTTTCATTTGGTCGGGTTGTTGTCTCCTTGACACATTCCCTATTTCCGTTCTCAATTTTAGTGAAGACTACTGTAAGAAGCAACGAAACGTATTTGATTTCTTTTGTTTTGCCTGAAGAAAAACAAATAGTACTGTTAGTTCTGATATCACTGATGAAAAACAGGTATCAGAAAAGTTGAGATCTTACGAGACATGTTTAACTTCACCGAAGTCAGGAGTCTTTGTTAGTTTTGTATGTTTTCTAATTTTAGTCTTGGTGTTTAGTCATATATATGCATGCCAATTCACCTAACTAGTAAACATTTTGTTAGGAACTTGCTGAAGCCCGCCTCCGATTGCGAAATTCTCTCGCTTTGTTAAAGAAAAATAAAAACTCAAAAATACTGAACTCCAAGGAAATTCAAAAAAGAAAAACCCCAAACAAAATGGCAAAATCAAAAGTTTAAAACACATCAAACGAATGAATTTATAACAACTGTCATATTCCTGACCCATTGTTGGCCTTTGTGCTATTTGATCTCTTAAACACATTCCATATTTCCATTCTCAATTTAATTTCTTTACAAATAGATCAAATTTTTCTGTTTCTTTTGCCAAGAAATTGTCAGTTCGTTTTCGACTTTTAAGTTTAAGTGTATCTTAGTTACCTTTCGCCTGTCTGTTGTTACCCTTAAAGAATTTAATCTTAACTATGTGTGGCATTCGAATTCACAATCTTCGTGGTGTGCGACCGATGATTCCTGAAAAAAAATATTTTAACAAATCGGCTTCTGAAGTCTTGTAATAGATTTTAGAACAAAGATTTAATATATTTTTAGTTAAGAGTGTCTTTACCGATGTTTTAGGATAGTTTCATGTAGTTAAATGGACTAATGATTAAGGTAGCACAATACAAAGATTTTATAAATCCAACTCCCAAGTTTTAAAATGCTGTAACTTTCTTAATAATGCTTGAAAATTTATAAAAGTGGTTGTTTTGGATAGCTAACATAATACACTTTCAAATTAATGCAATGTTAGTATTATGCAACAATTATGTAAGCAATTATAATGTTAGCTGTGTCTAAAATATTTGTTTACCAAATTTCCACTTTCAAATGAAATTAGCTTCTGCATATGTATCCCTAGAGGGTTGATTTTATTATATGTTGTTCCTATGGCCATTACCTACAAAAGAGTGTCTCAGATTTCAGATAGAATGTATAGAACAAATTTTACACCTAATTAAACATTATCTTCTTTTATGTGGTTAGGATGTTTACACTAATTATAGATTTATAAGAGAATGGAACACCATAGAGACAATCATCTGAGACACCCTTTTGAAGCCCATGATGTTTTGATTAAGATTTCGTTAAAATTTTCTGTATAGTTAAAGAGATGATAGAGCTAAATTCATTTGAGTGAACTAACCAAGATTTTGACGCTAATTACATAATAAATGATTACATAATGATTGCATAATAAAAATATTGCATTAATTTAAAAGATTAATCTTTTACCTATCTATATATACCTCTTTTATTATTTTCTATGCATTCATAAGAAAGTTACAGTATTCAAAGGTTAGTGATTGGAGGTAAAAAAATCTTTGTATTGTGCTACCTTAAATGGACAGATTTTTTTCAAACCAAATGTTTTTGCAGTTACCTGCAATATTAATAAATATAGATCCTCAATATAATTAAAAAAAAACAAAACAAAACAAAGAAGAATTTGATGATTGATGTTTAAAAGACTCGTAATCCTTTTTGATAATATGAATCGATACTTCTCATGATCTGAATTAAGAACGTGTAACAAAATCTGAAAGGGGAATGATTAATAAACATGTACACCATCAACATCAGGCTGAATTAGTTTATTGACCCCGAGGTGTAATTATTGACCCGAGGACCTGAACTCAATAGTTGTATAGGAGGACAATCAACTTACAATTTGAACAATAGCTAGTCATTAAGTGTTTTATTGTACCGAAAGAGACAACAGACAATAAATGTTTTTGCTAAAGCGATTATTGTTATATCGAAAGCAGAAACACAACCATACTGTGTAAGTCTCATGTTGCCGTTGGGACCCATGTGTCCATACTTGTTGTACCGGAGAGAAACATATGTTCATGTTTTAATTTATACTAGCTTCTCATCATTGCCATAACTCTTTTAGATAATAGACCGGTTATTTAATAGTGATTTTTTTTTCTTTAATGGATCCCAAATGTGACGTTCATTAATGCGTGACGTCATATATCGAATATATCGCCATTGTTCGGCATGTGATATTCAAGACATCCAATAAACTCATCATAGATATTCTGTCGTATTTTCTGGCACAGAGAATTACAAACTCCAAAAACTACTGGCTGCAAGCTGAGGATACGTCACACACTGACACAACCTTAAATACAATAGTTCAAAGCAACAGCATAACTCCCTCGGTATAATCAACATCCTCGCATCCAGAAACTGCAGTTGTAATTTCGTGAAATATTATGACGCTCGCGTTCAAATGGTTGCATTGGCGGCAAATAGAAATTATTGCCCGATCAAGTAGCTTGCAATTTGAAAAAAAAGTGAAATTTTGTGTTCTTATTCTGTATAGAGTATGTTATAAATTATATACCTGAGTGTTTAATTTAGGTTTCGTTGTGTATTTTTACACAAATAAAAAAAGTTAAACATCCCTGATATATTGCATTTTTTTACCAAAAAATGTTGATTTGAATATAAATATTGATTTTAAAAAGACCAATGTACAAATGTACCTTTAAAAAGATGTGACCATACATGTTTGACAGGTCATTAAGATATCGACGTATTGTGCATCGTATAAATTTGAGTATTTAAGTCCGGCCTTTTGAAACTTGTATCCAGACACTGTGAACAAGGTACACAGACGAATATAGGTGTCTCAAAGATGGCAGAGTATCGTCATACATTCATCAGGATTATCTTATAAAGCTGTTGGGCGACAGATGGGCTACCATTATACTGTATTCACCAGGCTTGTGCGGAAACAGATCCAAACAAATGACGTAAAAGACTCGCAAAGATCCGATAGACCACTGGTGACATCGCAGCGTAAAGACAGGGCACTGCAACGCCTGATTAGACGAATGTCATTCACAACAAGTCCTGTTCTTAAAAGAGAATGGTTACCGTAAAGACAGCTATCAACAAGAATCTTGTGAAACCGGTTGAAATCAGAGGGACTAAACTCAAGGAGGGTAATTTGACGTCATATTTTAAATGAGCGACATCAACAACTGCCTTTGTCATGGTTCTCGTCATAGTTGGAACTTTGAGAACTGGCGCAAGATTCGTCAGTCATACGAGAGCTGGTTTCTTCTGAATGTTACAGATTGAAGTTTGAGAGCTTGGAAACATAAAAATACAGCATATATCCGAAGGAACATCCAAGCAACTGTCCCTTACGGTGGATGTTCTGTGATAGTAAGGGATGCATCTCTCATACATGCAAATTGTACTCAGTGACTATACCAGGAAACCTTAATGGCGATCAACACGTATACGTACATCAAATAAGTTCTTTAGCCAGTATTTGTTCCTAATTTTGATAACCACCCATCAGCTGCAATACCTATATCTATGGATGACAACGCTAGGTTGCATCGTTCAAGGGCAGTTATAGCATTTCTTAAGGCGCAGGTAACTGCTCTTCCATTGCATGCCACGAGCCCGGATTCTAATCTGATAGAGCATAAAAGGAACACGTTAGGTCATGGGGTACCAGCATTCGAATCACTTATACAAATGTTACGTCAGTTGGAAGCAGCATTGCACCAGGAATGGCGGAAATAGCACAGCAAGAAATCCGACGACTGACTTGAGGGATAAGACGCCGAGTTGAGGCCTGCATCCAATCAGGTGGTGGTTTCACCTGATATTGAATTGGATTTGAACTATGAATATCATTATCAGACTTACAGTGGACGTTTTTATGTGAAATCAAAAAAGCGTCATGCACAACGAACGCAAAAAATCAATACTTAAAATAGACATGATGAAGCGTTTAAACAGGACTTATGGTTTTGTGGCAATCGATTCAATAAATTATCATTTTTGTTGAGATTGGTTTGGGTTTTCTTAATATTTCTTAAACCTAGTTTTATGTTATAACATAATATGTTTTTACCCTTATCGTAATATTTGTCAATTCGAAAAAACGTGAAGATGCTTAACTTTTTTCTTTGTGTATATTTATATTTCTTATTTATTCAAACATCCGTATGTATATATGTTTACCAGTTTAACAACTTAATTACAATTGTGTTGTATTATGTGTTTTTGAATTGCAATATTGTACTAAGCTAGACTGTAATCACAAAAACATGACGCTAAATTTATTCACATCAAATTCAAACAGAGATCTTGATTTGGTATGTGGTTGCAATGTTCCGTTTTGGTCATGGGTAAAATCACAATCGTTTCATGAAGACTTTGTCACCTGTTTGGATCGGGGAAATGTGAAACTGTCAAGTCTTCAAGAAAGTGATTTCGATAACTGTACCTGTAAGTATTTTGATGATAAAAAAGAGCTCTCGGGAGGGAAAGGCAATATAAAAATGAAAAATTATCGCTTATATGGAACAACATGTGTCATCTAAACCTTTTGAAAACGGTTATTTGACATAATTGCAGAAGACGTTAGAAAGAAAAAAATGTAGATGTGGTCATAAATAAAACAAAGAAGCAAACTATTTATATCATATGAGCAGAATGTGACCGTTTACAATTATACTGATGCGTGTATCATGAAATAAATTTTACTGATAACATTTGAATGAATAAATATACACGTCGAGAGAGAGAATGCTAATTTTCAATTATTTATCCTATTTTCACATCTCTTGAGCAGTGGTGGAAATATTTATCACCACTAATGTATTATCGGTTCTCAGCAAATGACTGGTCGAAATTTAATTATGACGATAAAATTTCTGGACTTTTTCTTAATTTTTCCTATTGTGATGTCCTAAAAATAGGCGACATGCCTTATGACGTCACATATAAATAACACAGCTGTCTGCAAATCTTTGAAAAAGGAAGAATAAAAATCGTCTATTCCTACACTCTCAACAGTTAAATTTCAATTATTTAGAAAGCTCGACAAGCCTCCCGCTTTAATAATTAGAATTTAGTTGCCTCGACTGGAAAAATATCTCATACACGTGTAGCAGTGATGGAATCTATATTGGCATATACAAATTAAACAAATGGAGGCTGACAAGTATTTTTTTACATTCATAAAGATGATCGTTATATTTGTTAGATAAACGTTAAGATGACTCGTAATTTGTGCAAACAAGAAATTAAACATTCAAACTTGTCTTAATTTCACAAAAATAACGCAAAAGAAACATAGAAGAGCTATGAATGCAGTATGGATACTTTTATTCTTTATTGGATTGACAAAAACCCAGTTACACCTTTGATAATTGGGTATATATCTTTTAAAAGAAAAGTGATCGGAATATGACTGACAAAATTACGTTAAGAACGCGCAACTTATATGTAATATAATGTATTTATTTATCTATATTATTCTTTTTTTCATGCCATACTTACACAAACACATTAGAATTTCACAAATGCAAATTGTTATTTTTAATACTAATTACAGACGACTCATGTTATCCTGACTATTGTTCAAATGGAGGATCTTGTAGTCAAAACAGCTATGGTGATTTAGTATGCTCGTGTGTCGGTGGATTGACTGGTACTACCTGTACAGGTAAATGGAATATAAACAGGTTGGAAATATTATAAAATTGATAAATGAAATGGGGAAAGCGTCAAAGAGACAACAACCGGACCAAAGAGCAGTGGAAGCCACTAATAGGTTATCAACACGTTCAGAAAATCCCACAGGTGGCCTCTAATCAAAATGTGAACTAGTTTGGCGAAAATGGACGTCGAACTAAACTCTTAAACATATAAATGAACTAAAATTAAAAAAAAAAAAAAAAGGCCAGTGCTCTTAACTTCGGACAGTCTCAAACATGCGGCGAAGTTTCGTCAGATCTCAACCATCCCCCTATAGCTCTAGCTAATGTAGCATGTTATAACATGTGTCTATGCCAAAGATGAAAATACAACTACTATCATTACAAAAATCATACTTTTTGAATGCAGATTCACAAAGGATATGCATACTTATATGATGTATTCTAATGAAATTCGTTTGTAACAATTATTTACATTGCACGTTGGCAAATATTTTGAGGGGTTAGATTCCACATTTTAACATTGAGTTACAAATAAAACCACTATTTTGAATTCCTAGTTTTTGCGGGTATGTAATTTCTCAAAAAAATAACAAAAAGACCCATTTTAAGACTACATCTTATCTTTTGTCTATATTGAAACAATTCTCAAGAGAAGTATAAATACGTATAGTATTTATTTTTTACATCCGGAGTATACATATGACGTCACATTGTTTAGATGCTAAAGACGATGCAGTGGTTTCGCGGAGTTTTTAATTAATGGCATTTTTAAGCCTAAATATTTACTAAATAGAATTTATTTTGATATGTGTCATCATAATAGAGATAATGTATTGTATTTTACGCTTGGCGTTCGTAAAAAGCTGTCGCAAATTGAGCTTGGTAAAATTTATTTACGATAGAAAAATCTACGTTTTACGGAGGCCAAGCTTAAATACAATACAGTTATTTCCTCATTTTTAATTGAACAGACAATACTTTATATAATATGTTATGGTCAATAATCGGTTGATACAATAAGGTTAATTTTAAAAGCGATTTGTGTAATTTAAAAGTTTTACATGCATACCTTATTTACTTACTTACTTACACTTTTTATAATAATAATTGTAATGCGTGTATTGCACACCTGCGTTTGATATTATATAGACATGATATATTGTTCAATTTGGATGAGAATGAACAAGACAATTAATGATGAATTCCAGAAACATGTTTATAATTCATTATCAAAAGCGGGTAGGGTAAAGAGAAATTGTTAGCCTTGTCGTTGAAATTTGTAAACGAAATAAAAAATAAAAAGTCTTTGTCTATGTTAAAAGTTCCTATTTATTGCTTCTTTACAGATATAATTATCATAATGCTTTATACAGTGCAAAAATAAATGTTTGCATATTGCTTTGTTATAACATACGCATTTACTAACTTTGCCTAAATCATATATATAGAAAAATGGTTTCAGATTTAATGTTGTCGAAATTATATATCAATGAGAAATGCAAGTAACTGCTTATTATTTAATAACTTATTTTGTATTACAAGTGAATGTATCGTATAATTCATTTTTTCTAATACGTTAAATTTCTTTTTATTACATCCAGGTTAATGTAAAAATTAATAAACGTATGTATTGTCATCATCAGTGAAACAAATCTATATACTTCAACCAGATTATATTTTCACGATCATTGTAAAGATCTTGTAGGTTGTTTTTTGTAACTTTAGAAATATGTAATAATGAATGCCTTAAAGACAAATCTCCATCCAGTTCAAAATTTGTAAAAGTAAACCACTATAGGTCACGGAGCCTTGGCTAACACAGAACAGCAAGCTATAAATGGCCACAAAAATTACTAGTGTAAAACCATTCAAACAGGAAAAACCAACGGTCTCATCTATAAAATAAAAAAAACGAGAAACGAGACACACTTATGAACCACATCAACAAACAACAACCATCAAAAATAAGGCTTCTGACTAAGAACATGTGCAAACAAATGCACCAGATTAAAATGTTGTAGGTACCAACTTACTAAGACATTAGTGTAACATCACAACATAGAAAGACACTCTATAAAGTATGAATTGAATTGGCAATGAAATAGATTAACTAAAACAAAAGACATATTATTAAAAGCGAGTGAACATAAACTAAACGAGTCAATTTGATCTATGACACAATGTAGATACAATGTAAGTACAATATAAATTAAAGTATGCATATTCTTGTATTTCATAGGTATGGACATGGTTGTGATTATGTGAAATAAAATAAAAACACAGTACTTTTGATTCATACATTATAACCTTTATTCAAATTATTTTCAGTTTTACAAACTATAGTTTTAAAATGAAAATAAAACGCGAACTACATCATTAAAGGAAATGCAAGAACATTATCATTTCAAACATTATAAATAATACAAAACCATAGGTTGATCAGCATGAATTCTCCAAATTCAGGTACAGCAAACCTGTTAAACCTTCCTACTTCACTGATAGAAAAAGTTGTTGATAAGATACTTTTTTGAAGTCACAACCGAGGAAGCGTTGACTGAATTGTTACTGCGACATGGAACATGTCTGTAGTCATCTGTTAAAACCAAATCCGTATCGGTTAAATTCACTATCGAGGGAAGTAGTTCGTACATATTTGTATCGAGAAAAGTAGTTCGCAAATAGTACTATCAAAATATCATTGCATTCATTTAATATTATGGAAGTGCGATTCCTTTGAATATTTTGAATAATACTCTTGCATAATTGAAACTTTTATACAGGAATGATGAGATTCTACATGTATGTGCACACCCGAATCCCAGCATGGACCATTGTTTATCACACCCATAAAGTTATCTAGAACTTGTGTTGTCGCCTTTATTCAGACTTGGTAAATATACTAGTCAACAAAAGAAACGATACAAGACTTTTTTTCAAATTAAAGATAAAGTTTTCCGTTCATTGGAACAATATTGAAGGAAGTAATACTTAAAATCATTATGGAAATATAAATCCGTTAAAAAATTTTTTTTTTTGCTTTTGTGACGTTTTTTTCGCGAATTTGTTCTTTTTACAAAATTTACATAAAACGACAATTTTAAAAACAGAAGTTCCAACTAATGATGCCAACCTCTCATTTAAAGGTAAAGACAGTGTTTGCCATCAATTTGTTTTTAAAAATCGTCCGGTTTCTTCGTTTATTTGTTAAACAAAGTTCGGCCCCACGAGAAATCGTTAAAATGTATACAGTATCAACTGATTTACCATAGACAGTATGTGTAGAGCGATATTCAAAAAGCGGTAACAATCTTAAAACTAATCCGAAAGGTTCGAAATTTACTATGTGTTGTTTTCATATCTAAAGCATTGATTTGAGACGAAAGTAATTTTTTTTGTTTGCATTTTTTGAGATTTCAAAAAAACCTTTTTTCTCAAAAATTTGAATTCAATTTCATCACAAGAACCCATATACATTAATGATTGAAAATCACACTCTACAGTGTATATTGTTGTACACATATTTTTCATTCTTTGTGTTAAAGGCATCGTGTCATAGTATTTCAACTGTCATAACCTTAAAGAATTACAAGCGAGACAATGCCTTTTGGCATTGTTTATCGGGTGTGGATGTAGTGTTTTGCTGTTAACGCAGCTCTGGTAGTACTTTACCATTAATCTCATTTTTATGTGAACCTTTATTGATACATATGTGTCTAATAAGAGTTGGAGTAAGAATGCTGCTGTCGTAGTTCGAAGAACTTATGGATGTTTGCATATCCGCCTTAACACTGCTAGAAATTAGCCACAAAGAAATCTGTTTTTCTAAAATTAAGTGAAATCATCAGGCGATAATGTAGATGGGAGGACCAGTAAAAGGAATGACAGATTAACTTGGTGTGACCGTTAAAGAGGGAAACTTGATTCAGAGTGATGATGCTGATACAAAATTGTTAAAATTTAATGAAGCTAACAAAGTTGCATTTGAGATAATGTCCAACATAAAATCTTGTTATTAATTATTTTTATTGATACGAACCATACTGAACCTATCTACTTGAGTAACAATAAATGTAGTTAATAACTATTGAGCAGCCTTAAGGTTAACATCATGGGAAAAAAGATTGGAGTAGAGTGAACCCACACGAGCGGGGTTCGAACTCACAACCACAGTGTTTGCTGGCTGCCAAGGACCTTCTATGAAAAATGTCTTTTAATCCTATAATCGAAGTTAACAATTCATAGTTACAATTTCCCTATACAAGAATCTTGAATATTTAATGTCGAAATGTGATGGATTTTTTATGAATCGGAGTGCTCTTGATATATCAGGGAAGATGATTTAAACCGTTCAGTCACTATAAATAAAAATCAGCACAGCGCTAATACCGTATATCTGGGGTTGTTTTGCGTGTATTTAATTTTCGCTTTGTTCACGGTAGCTAAAGAAACGCGTTAAGGTTTTCTGTTTAAGGTCTGTCGGCCTTTGACCAATCCTCGTTGCGATCTATGATTGTGATGGTAAGTTGTGTAAGATCAGCTTGGGTGTGCCCATGTGATCTTAAATGACGACTTACGGGGAGGTCGGGATTGCAAGTGTAGTCACTACGATGACCATTCATGAGTTGGTTGAATGGCTGTCTCGCCAACATACTGCATGCCACATCGACACTGAAGAATGTATACAACATTCTGGGTTTTGCAAGTTACATTACAAAATATTGTGTACAAAGACGCAGTGGAGTACTAGTGGAAAGTAGATGTTTGAGTATTCAGTATGTGTTGGCAAGTCAGACATCTACTGTTACCACACGACTTGCACCATCCCGTAGTTCAGCAGCTTGTATTTTAGGAGACGGCAGCTTCACAAATCAGTTTTTAAGACTTGCTGATCTCCGAAAAGCTAAGACAGGAGGATCGGGAAAGATTTTGGATAATTTAGGGTGATTGGCAATACTTTGCCCATTGGCACGGATCAAACGTGAAAGGTAATCAAAGGCGGGATTGTATGGTAAAACAAATGGAACTGTTTTGCTGCGCCTCTTCTTTTTGTACTTTAACAGGTCATTGCGGCTGTTGTTGTTAGCACGCGCAAATCCCTTATCTATGTCCCATTTTTTATAATGGCCTCTGGGTTACGTTGACGCCTGGACTGATTCGGGTGTGTCTATTTTGTGATCAACTCGGGTTTTGTTTTCTGTAATGAGTTAACACTTCAGTTTCATTATGTATATCTCTTTCATATTCATTTGTTAAAATTTACTGTTTGCAATAGCATTAAGTGTTCTATATAATAAGGATGTTCTTATCCCGTGCATAAAAACAATGCCGTATTTGGCATACAACTTTGTTCTTTTTTCACTTTCGATCTTTTATATCTGGGCGTCACTGGTGAGTCTTGTGTGGACAAGGCGCGTTTTTGGCGTATTGAATTTTAAACCTGATGCTTTTTGTTATCTATTAATAATGTTTTTCTTGTCTAATATGTTCTCCTATTTATTTGTATTGTAGTCCTGTAATATTATGTTGTCATTTCATGTTATATTTAACTTTGCCATTAAAGTGCGAGGTTTGGCATGCCATAAAACCAGGTTCAACCCACCACTTTTATTCCCCTTTAAAAGTGTCCTATACCAAGTCAGGAAGATGGCCATTGTTATGTTATTGTTCGTTTCTGTGTGTGTTGCATTTTAAAGTTGAGTCGTTTGTGTTTTCTCTTATTTTTGAGATATTGAGATAAGACGTGGCACGGTACTTGTCTATCCCAAATTCATGTATTTGGTTTTCATGTTATATTTGTTATTCTCGTGGTGTTTTGTCTGATGCTTGGTCCGTTTCTGTGTGTGTTGCATTTCGATGTTGTGTCGTTGTTCTCCTCTTATATTTAATGCGTTTCCCTCGGTTTTGGTTTGTTACCCCGATTTTGTTTTTTATCCATGGATTTATGAGTTTTGAACAGCGGTATACTACTGTTGCCTTCATTTATAACCTCGTTTAAATAAAAAATCCGCGAAGTTCCTGTAACCGTTGAGTGAACGCCTCCTCAGAGGAGCAAATCCGCTTTACTCTGAGAGCTTGACTGTACGGGGAGAAAGGTACTGATGTTTATATGTAGGTTTACAGTAGAGATCTGTTGATATGACACCGTCCTTTACAGATTTAGTTGTGTCTAAGAAAGATATCTTAGAGTCGGATATTTCATATGTAAATTTAATTGACTGGTGGGCGTTGTTTGCATGTCTGATAAAAGCATCCAAATTTTGTTGAGATTCAATCCATTTCATGTCAACATCATCGATGAAACGGAACCAAGACAGAGGTTTGGATAAAGATGTTGAAATAATTTGTTTCTCTAATTTGACCCTGAAAATATTGGCGTAGGACGGTGCCATTTTCGTCCCCATCGCTGTCCCGTTTAATTGAAGGTAATTATCACCATTAAAGGTAAAATTATTGCATTTGAGGACCAGAGTAAGTAACTGAACTAAACATTCGGTAGGTGGTTCTAAAGTGTTGCGAGAGTCCCATATTTCCCTACACGATTGTATTCCGTCATCATGAGGTATGTTGGTATACAATGAGGTGACATCTAAAATTACAAGGAGGGTTTCCGGAGGTTGAGGGTTCATGGATTCCATGTTGCGAAGGTAATAGTTTCTTGAATGTGAGAAGGAAGACTTTCTACATTAGATCTTAAATGTAAGTCTACAAATTGTGAGATTTTTTTTCAGTCCGGTGGCCGTTAGCGGATACAATGGGTCTGTCAGGGTTGTTAACTTTGTGTATTTTAGGAAGAAGATACAATCGACCAGGCTTGGCGTTCTCTGGTTTTAAGTATCAAATTGTATCCTCATCTATGTGACCGTCATTGTGCATGGTTTGTAACGCAGTGATAATTTTGGAACTAAACTCGAAAGTAGGGTCATAGTCGAGTTTCTTATAAAATCTCTCATCAGAGAGCTGACGCTCTGCTTCTCCGATGTAGTTGGCTTTGTCCATTATCACAACGGCACTTCCCTTGTCTGCTGGTTTTATAACAATGTCATCTCAGTATCTCAGCGACAGTTTCTCGTCAGAAGAGGTGTTATAAAACGACGAGTACTTGTTGCTGGCTTGATGTACAACATCCGATTTGATTTTGTCAATAACATCTTCCACAGTAGCAGATTTGCCGGGCTTTGAAATCCATGAACTCTTCTTTTTAAAATTCGGAATGATGATTTCGTCCTCCGAGTTGGACGTGTAAGGTCTTCCTCATTATCCTCCCCTTTATCCTTGTTACCAAAGTATTCTTTAATTCTGAGGGTTCTGGCAAAGTTATTGAAGTCATCCTCCAGTTTCATATTATATATGTTACTTGGAGTAAGGCAAACATTCAAACCCTTAGATAAGACTTTGGTTTCATCCTCAGTTAAAGATACTGTTGACAAATTGACAACTGTGTTGTTGGAAATGGCCATAATATGAACTTTTTCTTCGAAATCTACGGTTGCGAGGCCTTTTACTAGATTTGTTTGAAGGACTGTTTAAAGGGTGGGTAACTTTCACACCATCACGGTTAAATTTGTCTATCTGCTTGACGTGAAGCTTATGTGACTCAATACGTTTAATATCACTAATAGTAATCAAAAGTACCAGGATTATAATTGTATACGCCTGACGCGCGTTTCGTCTACATAAGACTCATCAGTGACGCTCAGATCAAAAAAGTTAAAAAGCCAAATAAATGCAAAGTTGAAGAGCATTGAGGATTCAAAATTCCAAATAGTTGTGCCAAATACGGCTAAGGAAATCTACTCCTGGGGTAAGAAAATCCTTAGTTTTTCGAAAAATTCAAAGTTTTGTAAACAGAAAATTTATTAAAATGACCATATAAATGATATTCATGTCAACACCGAAGTGCTGACTACTGGGCTGGTGATACCCTCGGGGACGAAACGTCCACCAGCAGTGGCATCGACCCAGTGGTGTAAATAGTAATCAAAAGTACCAGGATTATAATTTTATACGCCAGACGCGCGTTTCGTCTACATAAGACTCATCAGCGACGCTCAGATCAAAAAAGTTAAAAAGCCAAATAAATACAAAGTTGAAGAGCATTGAGGATTCAAAATTCCAAAAAGTTGTGCCAAATACGTCTAAGGAAATCTACTCCTGGGGTAAGAAAATCCTTAGTTTTTCGAAAAATTCAAAGTTTTGTAAACAGAAAATTTATTAAAATGACCATATAATTGATATTCATGTCAACACCGAAGTGCTGACTACTGGGCTGGTGATACCCTCGGGGACGAAACGTCCACCAGCAGTGGCATCGACCCAGTGGTGTAAATAGTAATCAAAAGTACCAGGATTATAATTTTATACGCCAGACGCGCGTTTCGTCTACATAAGACTCATCAGTGACGCTCAGATCAAAAAAGTTAAAAAGCCAAATAAATACACAGTTGAAGAGCATTGAGGATTCAAAATTCCAAAAAGTTGTGCCAAATACGGCTAAGGAAATCTACTCCTGGGGTAAGAAAATCCTTAGTTTTTCGAAAAATTCAAAGTTTTGTAAACAGAAAATTCATTAAAATGACCATATAATTGATATTCATGTCAACACCGAAGTGCTGACTACTGGGCCGTACTTGAATTTCGTCAAGTTCAAGACCAGAAAATTGGTCACGAGATTGACAGTGCAAGTTTTCACTGAGTTTGTTTAGATTATTAACTTGATGAATTGCTTCTTGACGTAAAAGATCCATCGGGCTAAAGGAACTGTTGTATAGAATAATGTTCCATCTATGTAATTTTTTTTCGACTTTTCGCCTGTTGTGAGTGGGGAAGCTTTTAAAACTAGCCCTTTTTGAATAATTCATTGGTCAATGTATGTTTCTTAATTTAAAATATGATGTTCTGTTTCGATAATTTTGATAGTAAAAGGTCTTAATTTCCTAAAAAAAAAAATGAAAATGCATGATGGAATAAGCAGTAAGAATATCTTATCCTTAGTGAAAACAAGAATGTTTCCATAGTACACGGATGCCCCACTCGCACTATCATTTTCTATGTTCAGTGGACCGTAAAAATTGGGGTCAAAACTTTAATTTGGAATTAAAATTAGAAAAATCATATCATAGGGAACATGTGTACTAAGTTTCAAGTTGATGTAACTTTAACTTTATCAAAAACTACCTTGACCAAAAACTTTAACCTGAACTTCGCACTATCATTTTATATGTTCAGTGGACCATGAAATTTGGGTCAAAACTACATGTATAATTTGGCATTAAAATTAGAAAGATCATACCATGGGGGACAATTTGTACTAAGTTTCAAGTTGATTGGACTTCAACTTCTTCAAAAACTACCTTGACCAAAAACTTTAACCTGAAGCGAACGGACGCACAGACGGACGGACGAACGAACGAACGGAGGCACAG
Organism: Mytilus edulis; assembly: GCA_019925275.1. Classification (NCBI taxonomy): domain Eukaryota; kingdom Metazoa; phylum Mollusca; class Bivalvia; order Mytilida; family Mytilidae; genus Mytilus; species Mytilus edulis. The sequence goes on along the minus strand of CM034350.1, from coordinate 104,134,752 downwards.
ACCAAAAACCATAATGCCCCTCTACTATCGTAGGTGGGGCATAAAAATTATTACTCGTTTTTCTTATAATCAAATTAATATATTTTTAGATGTTTAAAACGTAGTCTCTGTTGTGACTGCTCTGCCGTTGTCATATGTTAAATATTATACCAGCTTAGATCGGTCAGGACTGTTTATTGGGACTATATTCCCTCGCAGTTGTGTAACATCTCAACTGTCACCACCTTTGGGAGTTTAGAGTTGTGCCACATTTGTGTTCATATCGTAAATAACTACTTTTTATTTTGATATATCTTTGTGTCTTTGCACCGTGTTTGGGAATTTTATAATTGTTCCAGCGTCCGTTTAAATTGTATCAATTCAAGATTTTGTTAGAGACTTAATTTGAATTGACATGATTCATTTGTCATCGTATAATTACCGAGGAAGGATATCTGTTATCCGAAATATCTAACATATTGTTCGTTTATTTGTGTTTTTGGTGATGTTTTACACTTTTAGACTTGTTATATATAAGCTCTTTGTTTGAGAGCCCAAATGGTCGTGTGGTCTAGCGGGACGGCTGCAGTGCAGGCGATTTGGTGTCACGATATCACAGTAGCATGGGTTCGAATCCCGCGAGGGAAGAACCAAAAATTTGCGAAAGCAAATTTACAGATCTAACATTGTTGGGTTGATGTTTAGACGAGTTGTATATACATCATGTACACAGCCATGTATCACAATCATTGATGGCGATCCGATGGATACATCTGTTGTAGGGTTGTCACTGACTCAGACGTACTTATGAATATAATTATTTTCTGTAACTGCATCTTACATTAATTTGTAGGATCCTTCACTATAGATAATTTAGCTGATCTGTAACAATAACATCTTCATGCCTTATATATCATATACTGTAGTACGCCGCTAGATTAAAACTGACGTGGAAAGGTAACAAATGGCCACCGAAAGTTTTTTTGAGACCCCAGGTGGTCGTGTGGTCTAGCGGGACGGCTGCAGTGCAGGCGATTTGGTGTCACGATATCACAGTAGCATGGGTTCGAATCCCGTCGAGGGAAGAACCAAAAATTTGCGAAAGCAAATTTACAGATCTAACATTGTTGGGTTGATGTTTAGACGAGTTGTATGTTTATATAGATATATAAACGAGTCTAAATTGAAAACTACGTTCAAACCTATGATTGCGTTGGATAAAAACCGCAATTTTTATACGTGTGCATGTCAAACAAATTATGTTGTAGAAAGGTCTGTAGAGCTTTTCGTGTATAACTGAAAAAATTGTAATCTAGATGTACGTTACCTGCTTTACATAACAAAAAAATCATAAAACTATCAATTAATTGCAAAAAATTGTACTTACAACTATTTAAGTAAGTGATATTTTCAAAAGTGTTATTTTTGACAAGTATCATTTTTGGTGTTTTGTCGTTCCTGATGAAGTTTAATCAAGAAAAGCCCTTTGTGCGCATCGGATTTATAAAGTCTTATTTGCAATAGATCGTTGACATTATGTAATGAAATAGAATTTCCGTAACAATATGGATGTCAAGTTGAAAATGTATTTTTAATATTATCCTTACAGAATAAAGGGTATAGACACTTTGTTACAACAGGAATAGCTATTATGCTATTGTGTATAACAAAGTTTCCAGGGAAACTTGCATGAGGCAGAACAAATATACGTTAAAAGTACAGCATACTACGAATTAACATGGTAGTGGCTATTTCTAAGGGGCATTCAACAACAACAAGTCAACCAAAATACAAAACAACATACAAAAAAGAAACCTGATAAAAAAAAGGCAATTGATGATTGCCAAACATTACCTATATCAAAAGAGTATTTCCAAGAACTGGATGTTAACTGATGTTTATCAACATTACTTAGCATCGGAATTTTGATATTTATATTTAATCAGTCAAGAAATACACAAATACATTAAACATTAGGTGACGTACTAAAATAAAACTGGAGTCCCCACCAGCGAGTTTGACACAAATGAATTTGGCTTTTTATTACAGGTCCATCCTTTTCATACAAACCCTCACATATCCATATAGTAAAAAATCCTTGTCTCATATTTGAAGATCTTTTTTGGTTTTGTTGTTCTTGAAAAAGGTTAATCGAGAAAAACACTTGGTACGAACCAGATTTAAAAAGCCTTAGCTGCATTAGAACGTTGAACGATATCATATTATTTGGAGTAATAAGTAATCAGAAAAAATGTTATTGTTTATGTTCTACTTGCAGCAAATATTTTATTTCTTTGAATTCCCTCGTATATGTCTACATTGATGCATTACTATTGTATATCCTACAGTAGAATACTTATTTCATAATCGATAATATATTTTCCAGTTATATATAAAAATTCGAAAATGTATCTCTATTTTGTTTTTAATATTACATATACGTTGAAGATCTAAATTTCAATCACGGGAAGAACTAAAAGACTTACTTTGTGTTGCTTGGGATGGTTTGTAAGCTTCTGAATGTCAACGAAACATCATTGTCAATGTTTTGCAAATGTCCCAATTAAATGTCGATTAAAATATATATCATTTCTTATTATAGTATTCGATTTTCTAAGACTGCTTCCAAACTTGAAAACTTGTTATATTCTGTTGACAAACACAAGTAATTTTACTCTAACAAATAACCAAAGACGGTTACTGGTTTGTTGTTGTTGCAATGTTTACCTGCATTGTTTTCATAGATGCAAGTTCTTTCAAAATGTAAATAATTTGACATTGTGTTTCGTCAAAACACATCTGTATCCAAATCTTATAACAGAGATGCTTTAGAAAAAAAAAATACTTCTCGCTTTATTAAGGGAACAAATAATATATCAAGACGATAGCTGCATATATTTGGTTGTAATTTAGAGTAAAATGAAGAGACATAACTATCAGTTAACACAGTTGTAAATGAATTTCAATTGTTCACAAAACGGCAACATTGAAACTTATTTTTCTTTTAAATTAGTTCTTAATTCAAACCTTGCTTTTTTATAAATCTAACAGCCACTCACACTAAATAAATGAAAGGTCACAATAAGATAAACCAACACTGTGTAAGGTCAATTTTGCCCGAAGGAAAGGGAAGCAAGTTGAAATATAATAACATAATTCTTATAACTGGAAATAAGATGATAATATCATTTCAATAAAGTTTAATAGGATATATAGGCAATGAGCTAAATACCAACACGGTATCCACCTTATCAACATTTGATGATAAGTCTTTGTACAAGGTCATTAAATTATCAATCGCTGTAAGTTTTAAGATATTTCGCCTTGAAAATTAGAATAATAAGGTTAGAACATACAAAATTGGAAAGAAAAACTGACTTTCACAACAATTTTGTTCTCCTGTAGGAACGGAATAAAGATCTTTCTAAAAGAGTTATATGGAACGCCAACACTGTCTTGTTATGACCATTTTCATTATATGATGGGCATTTACCTTTATATGAAGTGCATTTAGCTTTATATGCTGTGCTTTAACCTTTAGATGATGTGCACTTGTCATTATATGATGTGCAAACACCTTTATATGATGTGCAAATATCCTTATATGATGTGCAAATATCCTTATATGATGTGCATATATCCTTATATGATGTGCAAATATCCTTATATGATGTGCAAACATCCTTATATGATGTGCAAACAGCATTATATTATGTGCAAACATACTTATATAATGTGCATATATACTTATATGATGTACAAATATACTTAATATGATTTGCAAATATACTTTTATGATGTGCAAAAATTCTTATATGATGTGCAAATGTACTTATATTATGTGCAAAGATCCTTATATGATGTGCAAGTATACTTATATGATGTGCAAAGATCCTTATGTAATGTGTACATATCATTATATGAGGTGCAGTTTCCCTTATATTACATGCAAACATCTTTATATGATGTGGTTGTGTCATTATATTATGTGCTTGTAATCTTATATGATGTGGTTAGGTTTACTTCATTATGTGATGTTGAAACGTCATTATATGATGTCCTTTTATCGTCGTTATGGTCAATGAACATGATTACGATTAGAATGATTACTGTCTACGTCATAGCTGAGTCCGATCTGCTTCTGTAAACTATTAACCCGGCTCAAACATGTGTCTATCGATAGCGAAAGTACAATTTATAGGAAAAATTAGACATAGCAATTTAACAAAATCAACGTTTCAAACATTTCGGTTGAAGATTAAGATCATTTAATACAGGAGCTACTTGAAGAAATTCCCGGCTGTGGAAAAATGATAAAACAAATTTAAGAACTTGCTGTAGCTTGATATTCGGTTTAAGCATAGCCTCCGTGTTGAAGGTCGTACTATGACCTATTATAATTGTTTCCTCTTACAAATTATGACTTGGATAGAGAGTTGCCTCAATGGCTCTCATACCACATCTGCTTTTTTCTATTCATTGCAAAGGACACCATTGAAATCTTAGTCAGTTTCAAAAATATTTCATAACAATAGCTATAAAATTATCTACTGATGTATATGGTGAGATGGTTTGTTTTATAAAATGTTATTGATTAATATTAATCTGTAAATGGTAAGATGTATAATATAGTATTGAATATGTACAATGATATTAAATCTAGTATATAATATAATCTATGCTACTAAAGGAAGAGACCGATTTCATTGAGCCGCAACTCCTCTTAAAACATACAAAGTCGGAAATATTTGTGATATGACGTTTACACGTAGTGTTTTTTTACCTTTGATTTGTCTTTGAACCAATCTTTTTTTCACAAAAAACGCCTGGCCAGTTATGTGAGAAAATATTTACCCAATTTCGAAGACTGTAAGCTTTGTCAACGTAGTGCCCGCGAAATGCGAAATGGCTATGTGGATATTATAAAAAAAGAAAAAGTGGTATCTTTGCTAATGAGACAACTCTTCACAACAGACCAAATGACACATAAATTAATAACTATAGGTCACCGTACGGTCTTTAACAATGAGCACATATTTGCATAAAATTATACAGATTGTTTATTTTTAACTTATTTTAATGGAGATTGTTTTAATTGCTAATAATATTCTCAAACATGAGTACTAGTATGTCAACAGATTTGGAGTAGCGTCAACGATTTCTGAGATACAAGGGCTTAATTCCGGATGGAGTGTTTTCGATTGAATTTTTCGTCCGATTAGATCGGAGGTTTTCCCCATTGTGGTACTTATTTTGATCCTTTTCGGTAATGGCAACGGATTTTATGTAGACGATACAGACTTGAGTTATTGGGTTAAAAGATGGGGAAAAGCCACTGAAAATCACACTTTGCAAAGGAGAGGGACAAAAGACACCAAAGGGACAGTCAAACTCGTAAATCTAAAACAAACTGACAACACTTGCAACACTTTTTCAAATTTAAGTTTTAAATATTTTTATTTTCCAACCGAGATGAATGGGGTGTCGCCCGTCTTTTGCATTTTGTTCCTCTTTTTCGTCTATTTAAAAAAATAGAATAAAAACCATAAACCTTGTCATCGCTGTGTCCACCTTATTATTGTGTCATCACTCTTTGTTTCAACACTTGCCCACTCGGTGGCATCTCCGTGTATCATCGGTACAGCGGATATAGGTACTAACCAAGGGGTCGTGATCGATATTTCTTCTGACACGGTACAAAAATCTTTGTTTTGTTTACATTATATCAATGTGTACTTCAATCTACACATATTTGTTGTTTTAAAAATTAATTTAGACGTAGATTGGTTATTATAGAAGTCTCTCTATTTGCCCAAAACAAGAACGCTTACTAAAAACATGTGCAAGTACTTGTCAAAGAAGTTGGCGCTCGTCTCATCCGATATGATTCTATATTCATAACTCTTTTTATGATAGAAGGCCACTGTTTGTGCGTAATAAGTATAGCTGTTTCAATAATTGGCATTGAAATATTTTATACATATGTTATTTTTCGATATTGTATTCCGACAAGAAGCGTTGTGTATAGCTGACCACATACATCCTTCTGTACGGTGCATAATTAAATGAATGTACGGTATATAGTTTTTCACGCTTCGAAGTACCTATAAAGCTATATTCGCTCCACCGATGATACACGGTGGTAATTATAATTCGGAATACTTGCTTGTGACAATGGTGTTCGACAAGGAGAAAACTTATCACCTTTCCTATTTTATTTACTTTTGATTGACTAAAATAATTTCTTAGTGACTAAAAATATTACAGGACTTAACAGATCTATACCAGAAGATCTGAAAAGAGAATCAGAAATATATCTTCAGTGTTTTGTTATATTGTTTGCAGATGACACGGTGTTGTTGGCTGAAACAGCACAGGACCTGCAGACTCATCTCAATGCTTCCCGTGATTATTGCAACGCTTGGAACTTGAAAGTAAAGTTGACAAAATTAAAGTCTAAGTGGTTGTTTTTTTTATGACAGAAGCCAAAAATCTCTGATTTTCTTACAATGATAGTACTAGCATTGAGATGATAATACAATATAACTATTTGGGAATTGTTGTTATTAAAACATATTTAATATGACAAAAAACAGTTATCCGATAAGCCTTTCAGCCATGTACGAAAACTTGAAAACAGGAAGGGTGTATAAGACTTCTCTAAAATGTCATTTTCAGCTTGTTCGTTTATAAAAAAAAAATATAAACACGTGCGTTTGTCCTCCAGCAGGCTTAGTAATTTTGAAACCTCTCTCTCTTGTTTTGTATATACTGTAAATAGTTATTATTGTTATCTCTGAATACTGATGTCATACAGTGACTTTGTGAGCTTAAATATATGGATTTAGAGGCCATAAATATACCGGCATGGATGATTGATTGACTGTTATTTAGCGCCACTTTCAACATTTTCATGCTATTTTGTGGCGTTGAGTTTATACTGGTGGAGAAAGCCGAAGTGCCTGGAGAGACCCCCTGACCTTCGTTTAGAAAACAGACAATTTTGGTCATTTAAGATTGGAGTCGAGCTTACCTGCCACGTGCGGGATTTTAAATCGCACACCTAAGTGTTGACATGCTAGTGATACAGCAGTTCGACTACTTATAAAAAAGAAGATGTGGTATGACTGCTATAGAGGCAACTCTCCATATGAGGTCAAAATGACACAGAAGTTAACAAGTATAGGTCACCGTACGGCCTTTAACAGTGATGAAGGTCCATACCGCATAGGCAGCTATAAAAGGCCCCGAAATGACAATGTAACCACTCGAACGCCTAGCGCCAATCACTTTCACCCGAAATGGATTAAAGGAGATATGGAATGAACCTGAACTCGGTGCATTACATTCACGTGCAGCTTTTTATCATGTTTTTGTGCATATATTTTACAGTTTCAACTATAATAGATGATTATGTTGGATTCATGAGGTCCAACGGCAAATTGATATATGCATATTCGTACAAGAACATGTTAATGTGATATGAATATTATCCCTGTTTTGTACTAGACCGACACCCTGAGCCAGATTTTTTAACATGATAGTTCAAAAGGTAGCATTCCGAAGGAAGACATTTATGTCACCTTACCCAGACATATTTTTCTAATTCCGAGCCGACCAGCTTTTGCTCTTAATCCTTAATCCCGCGTGCTTAGCTGGGAAGCAGCATGTAAATATGAATTTTAAAGTCTTTGGTTTTGACCCGGCCGGGGTTCGAACCCACGACCTCCCTTACTCAAGGCGAACATGCTACGACGAAAGTACCACCACTAGACATGCAGTAACCCACAATATAAAAAGTTTCGTGGGTAGCCGCTCGTATACTAGTATACATCTCTAGACTCAATCAAACAGGGCTAACGTACCGACCATTGATATTTTTATGTGTGTGTGTGGGGGGGGGGGGGGGTAGTTGTTTTGTAAATGTTTAATTCAAAATTAAAAAGGATGTTATCTATTTCAGAAGGGAAGCGAAATAGTTTGTTTCCATTTAAAATGAGGAAAAAATAAAACAATGATGAAAATTATAAAAAAACCAATAAACCATGTTTGAAAAAAAAAAAAAAAAATCTAACAAGGAAATACACGTGCTCCTTCCCTCACACTAGTCAATGTCTAACACTTTTAGTTATTAATATATGATGTACAGATCATCTGTTTAAGCTTTGGATACAAGGATCTGACAACACGTTTATTTCACTTTCTGTCCTTGTATATATTACTTCAGCCAATGAAATGTCAGCCTTCAAATTTTTGAAGGTGTGTATCAATCCGACAAAACCAGAGAATTGAGCGTTTTTAGATCGACGTAAGCAAAGCTTAGTCACACAATATCTGTAATATGGTGTCTAAATGAACATAAAACACTGCATTTATTTATTTTTTACTGATACCTGTTGTTCTCTTACAGATAGAGAGTGATGTTTTGAGATTTACAAATTGAAGATTTACGACAGCGGCTTTTGATATTTTGAGTTTATCCTGGAAACATAATAGATTTAAAAAAAAAAAAAAAAAGGATAGAAGTTGTCGAAATATTTAACTTGGATACTCCATAAAGACAAGGCCCCGGAGTTATAATAAAGAAAAAACTTACTAATGACCACACCCCCACTTTATAAAAGCAAGATGCATTATAAAAGGAAATGCAAACAAAAATGAGACCTTCTTAATTATCCTCATCAGCCAAAAAAAATTAGGCAGTTAGTATTCTCGTCTAAATTGTTTAACATTTCGGGCCATTTATAGCTATATGGTATGGGCTTTGCTTTTGAAGGCCGTACAGTGTCCTACAGTTGTTAATTTCTGTGTCATTTTGGTCTCTTGTAGCATGTGTAGAGAGTTGTCTAATTGGCAATCATACCACATCTTTTTTTTCTTTTTTTTTATATTTCAACCATTTAAAAAGACATTAAATTCTTATTTTGTGTTATTGTTGCATCTATAATTCTTCTCAACAATTAAAAATTGTTTATGTAATTAAAATTTTGTTCAATTAAATTCAATGGAATTTTGTATTTGCCACCGGCTTGAAAAAATAAAACCTATAAAAGAAGCAACTTCGAAAATCTCTGTACTTTAAGCGGCATTTCACATGAGTAGAATGAGATCAACGTTTGAAACTTTCCGTGGAACAACGTCAAAATCGTCGTTTTATTAGGTTTCATTAATATTTACCACACCTTCATTCAATAATAGCATCAGATGAAAAATTCTCTGCTATTAGAAATTTTTGAAACTAAATTTTCAGATTTTAACAATTCAGGTAAGCGGAACGAGACGAAAAGATTGATGCCTACGGTTGACGAAGAATTCGCCATAACATTATACCGCGGCAAATTTATAACTATGTAAAATTGAATGCCACTTTTCCATTCCAAAAATGATAACATGAAAGGCCCCCTTTATTTCTTCCTATCTCCTCTTTTTTTGGATACAAATGACCGGTTCCTTATATGAGCCGTTACTCTACCAGAGTCTGATTTTTTACCATTCGGCAATTGTTTGTGTCTACAAATGTATCTTGAGAATATATAAAGAGAAACTTGAACAGCTAAAATGATCAGCAAGGGTACATTAACATAAATGAAAATACTAAAATTCGTGTATTAACTTCTTATAGAGAAAAATGCTAACGTTAGGTATACCGAAATTGACAAATATAATGCCTTTCCTCGTTAAAACAATCATAGAGTATAACATAAAAGAATTATTTTTTTTAAATTTAATAACCCAAACCGTATTGTAGACTCCGTATGTTAATTATTTAAAGACCCGTCGATTTAAACAAACTTTGCAATTTATATATATTTTTACAATTTTCCAACAATATCAGATGTGATTTTTTGCATCTTAAAACGAGGTACTAACATGCCAAGGTTTATCTCAAGTCTCAACCATTTTCCAAACAGTAGCTACAGATTTGATCCTAATTAGTAGTAACGGTAATTCCGCAGAAGCAGATCGGAATCAGTTATGACGTAGACAGTAATCATTCTAATCGTAATCATGTTCCTTGACCATAACGACGATGAAAGAACAACATATAATTAAGAAATAATTCCTTCATGTCATGCTCTATGCTCATTTTAACATGGGTAGGCATTATATTTGTCGATATTTTACACTGAGCGTTAGCGAGGTGTAAAATGTGGTCAAATATAATGCCTACCCATGTTAAAATGAGCATAGAGCATGACACGAAGGAATTATTTCGATTCTTATAGGGCAAATACAGTATTTTTATAGGTCGAAGCGTACGAAACTACAATAAAAATGTTTGGCTTTTCCCGTTTCCTCCCCGAGGAGTCTGTGCATTACATTTCATATTTGATAAGTTTAAAAACTAGGAGCAGGGTAAATATATGTTGTTTTATAAAAAATATATAATAAAAGTTTATGCTAGCTGCTTAAATTTATATATTTTAAAGGATAACGATGAAAATAGCGTAAATATACACAGTAAGTTCGTGCGCATGTGTCAAACATATTTTGTGCTTATTATAACACGGCTTTGTTTACAAAGCGTAACAAGGATGTCATATTAGAATGAAATTTCGACATCATATAATGAAGTAAATAAAACCACATAATATAAGATTACAAGCACATAATATAATGACACAAACACATCATATAAAGATGTTTGCACATAATATAAGGGAAACTGCACATCATATAATGATATGTACACATCATATAAGTATATTTGCAAAGCATATAAGTATATTTGCAAAGCATATAAGTATATTTGCACACCATATAAGGATCTTTCAATATAAAATAAGTATAGTTTCACATTATATAAGAATGTTTGCACATCAAATAAGTACATTTGCACATCATATAAGTATATTTGTACATCATATAAGTATATATGCGCATCATATAAGTATATATGCGCATCATATAAGTATGTTTGAACATCATATAATGTTGTTTGCACATCATATAATGATGTTTGCACATCATAAAATGATGTTTGCACATCATAAAATGATGTTAGCACATCATAAAATGATATTTGCACATCATATAAGGATGTTTGCATATCATATAAAGGTGTTTGCACATCATATAAAGGTGTTTGCACATCATATGATGGCAAGTGCACATCAGATAAAGGTAAATGCATATCATATAAAGGTAAATGCACAACATATAATGAAAAATGGGCATAATAAGACAATGTTGGCGTTCCATAGAGTTAACATTCAATTTGATAATTACTGTCACGTTAAGCTAATTGTGGCCTTTATGGTTCAGTGGAGAGATCAACTATGTTTTATTTCTAAAGAAGAGCGGATTTGGCATAACAACGGACAGATGCTGGCTGCAATTTATGTATGATAGATCAAGGTAGCAAATACACTGCAATAACACAACTGTTTTTTTTTAAAGTGTTTTAAATTTTTAAAGTTTATATATTACAGATTCACATAACGATGTGAATGAGATTTGTTTGATTTTTGTAACATATATTTATCATATACATGTACCTATGATGATAAAATGAATAAATAATAGACCACTTTCGAGTTCATCCGTCACCGGCAAAAACTCGTCAATTATACACGCCTTTATGACGTCATTTACCAGATAGAGGGGCTCGCCTGTATCCCTGCATTATTTACGTTCATCAAGCGTCTTAGTGATCGTCTTTGTGCAGGATAAACTAGAAATAATGGTTGCTCTGTAGGTACTTACTGACATTTCCCTAATGACAGCAGTGTTGATTGTCAATTTTGAGAATTCAATTTGCCGAATAATTCGTACCATATAGAATTATAGTTTTCCAACCACTCGCTCAACATTGGAAGGAAGTGACGACGCCCCTAAACGCACAAATGACGATGATAAAGGCGCGTATAATTGACGAGTTTTTTCCGCTGACGGATGAACTCGAAAGTGGTCTATTGTATCTCTTGAATAGTATATTTAAAAGGCAGAACAATTATATTCGAAGTTAAATCAATATGATGTATTGTTCAATTCAATAAATCAACTGAATAGAAGACATTGTTTAAATTTTAAAATTGATTCGCAATTGTTTTATGTAGCATAAGATTTAAAACGATCATTGTTTACAATAAGGTTGGGCGATACAGATATCTAAGGTATGTCTATTCTTTATGATCGAATTAAAACAAGAACTATCTTTAATAAAGATATCCGACGTATTTCAATTTGAGTATAAGTCTGGTTATATTAAGGCAATAACCAACAAAAGAACGTTACAAATCGTTTTGTGAATATTCCGATTATATTCAAATTAGTGATTTACCATTTAAATAACGTTTTCTCTGTTTTTGTTGAGTATTCTCGGTCCTCGTATTATTTCGTTTCTTTCTTTTTACATTTACCAAAACCCCGCGGAAATCTCCATGCGTACATTGTAGGTGCGATCTAAAAGTCATGTACATTTGTACAACAAAGTTTTAAATTACATTAAAAATTGTATAATTGTCCCGAATAAACCGCTGTCATGGATGTAAAGAGCTATAATTGGAGAAACAATTATTTTAATAAAAATAAAAATCTTTGTAAGATCTAGTTCAAATATTTATAGTTTTTCACTTGCTTTCAATCACGATAAAATTTACGAGACGTTTTTCAAACACAACCAAATCGCCCACCATGACAGCATTTTGTCTAATCACAGTAAGAATTTTCGAGCATGCGTATTCTGTTGCCATAGCAGCGTCCTTATGTTCAAAGGACACAAACCGAAACTATACCGACTACGTCGGAAAAAAAGGAATCCAGTACTAATTCAATATGTTTTGTTTAACTTATTGAAAACGATTTGTATATGTTACAGTAAATAGATGAAATTAGGAATTACACGTAATAACTAAACATTTCAGTAAATACCTGTAATTACTAGCCAATTTAGTAATTACATGTATTTACTAGTTGTTTCAGTGATTACTGGTAATCACTGATTTTTTTTGTCATTTTTACAGCTATTTACTAACTTGATATTTTTGTTTTAAAATGAAAAACATAATTCTAGATATCAAATAAGAAAGTAAAGGGACAGGGATTTTAAGGGAGCTTACTTAAGGATGAAGGAATATAGACACATTAAAAGTGCATACTCTTTAGTGTTTGTGCATTGAAACTGGAAAATGGTTGTTTTATAGGTTTTGAAACTCTGTAAATATATGCATGCAAGACAATGATATCTATATCAAATTGATTTTCATAATTTGGTTAAACTAAAATCTCCATCATGCACTGTGGTTGAAAACTTTGGATTTAAAAGTTTAATTTAATATCCAAAAGTTTGTGAAGAGTCCTTTTTTTCGTATATTATTTATAAATGAACTAGATTTTTTTCCCAGTTAACATTTCATACACTATGCAGTTAAAGTTTTTAAAACATTAGGTTTTTTAAACCATCCTGGATTTTTACCCAATTTTGACAGAAGCTTCTTACAGTATACTAGTCAAAAGATAGTATCTAGAGGAAAATTTTAATATGTTTTCCTAATTTTTTGTTGAGCCTGCGATTAACAGCAAAAGAAGATTATTTGTTCCGCTAAACCCTTACAATTTTAACTAGCTGTCAGATAACTGTGAGTACTATCAGATCTGTTAATTGTGTCTTTTTGTTATTTATTTATGTATGTGCCTGTCCCAAGTCAGGAGCCTGTAATTCAGTGGTTGTCGTTTGTTTTATGTGTTACACATTTGTTGTTCGTTCATTTTATTTACTTAAATTAGGCCGTTAGTTTTCTTGTTTGAATTGTTTTACATCGTCTTATTGGGACCTTTTATAGCTGACTATGCGGTATGGGCTTTGCTCATTGTTGAAGGCCGTACGGTGACTTATAGTTGTTAATGTTTGTGTCATTTTGGTCTTTTGTGGATAGTTGTCTCATTGTCAATCATACCACATCTTCTTTTTTTATAATACATCGATAACCTATCTCCAGCTAAAGGTTGAATTGAAGGTCACATGAATACGTATTCAATGAGGTCCAAATATTCACTCGCAAGTGCACAACTCATCAACCTTGTTTCTCAGCTATTTTAACAAAATATAACCAGATTGCCTGCTAACAGTGAATTATAATTTCACTATTTCATTTTTATTAATGATTTAACAACAACAAAAATATATTTAATTTATTTTATATCTCGAAGCTAATGCACATACATGTAACAGTTCATTTCAGTTCTTAACCTACATAACGTTATCTTATCTGTATAAAGTAGTAAGTCTAAATATTCTTAAAATTCATAGTTTTCTTTAAAAAAAAATTAAACATAATGCTTTAGGAGAATTTTCCATTTCTGATTTCCATGTCTGCTTAAATTGATCAAAAATTATCTGTAAAACAGTATAATGCTCAACTTGAACCATTTTGGATTAAAACTATAGTTACTCGGATTTAACCAAATATTTGAAAGTCCATATTTATTCAAGATATTTTTATAGAAATCAACCATTTAAAATTTACGTTACTGTACTAACTGATCTTTTAGTTAGTATTACCATAACTTTTGATCACCTGACCATAATACAGCCTTGTTTTAACAGTCAGTAAATAGGTATAAAAAATTCATTTTAAAATCAGTAATTACCTGTAATAACTGGGCCGTTTCAGGAATTACTTGTATTAACTAAGTGCATCGGGGATTACCTGTAATTCCTAAATTTTAGTAATTACATGTAATTCCTAATTTCACCTATTTACTGTAACATATACATTATAAGAAAACAACCTTCGACATATGTTACAACAAATGCACGTTTTAATTTCAACGAAAAATTATCAATGTGACATATAAAGGTTACACAACTGCTACAAGTGTGTTTCGATATTTTTCCACTCGAGACAGTAAATATATAATGTTTAAAGCGCGTAACTTACTGGGCTTTTTTAATAATTAATATTCAACAGTCTAGAGTGGAGAAATATCGTAATTCACAAATTATAGTGGGGGAATCTGTTTCTCCAATGATTTTATCCTCTTATTTAAAGATTTGAAGAAAGATGTGTAGTTTATGAGGCGTCTTCCGGTATGGTCGCCTTTTTCATGAAGACACAATAGGAAAATTCATAAGAAACCAAGAAACTTTAACGTCACATTAAATTTTGACCAATTGTTTCCCGAGAACTTATTTACCCGATGTAGGCCTTCAAGTTGGGGTTCAATTTACTTAAAGTTAATCGGGCATGACTAATAAGATACGCCCTCTTAAAGTCAGGGGGTCCGAAATAGGACCGGGGAAAAACATACAGCAAAATACCTTAATTCACAATTTAAGAATGTGTTTGATTCAACGAGGATTTGGTTACTCCGATCTCCGATCAATAATCAGGCGGTATTTTGTGGAAATAATAACCTGTCCCGAACCAGGAAGGAAATGTTGGCTCCAATAGGAATTTATTTATAAAAAAAAATCCATATCTCATTTACTTATAGGGGCCGTTACTGATTGGAAATTCGTGATGTTTTATTTATGGCTTTCGTATACCGTGGAGCAAAAAGTGGAAAATGTAGGAAGGAGGGCTAATAGCTTAACTTACGGGTTCTATCATTATGGTTCAAATCTATTTTATTACGGCATACATTTTACCTCTAGCGAATGCTCTGCCTTATTGTAAAAAGTGCCACTTTAAATTTGTAAGCATTTGATTCAGATTGATCCTCTTTGAATATAGTCGTGAATATGCATGACATATTTGCCACTTGACACAAAGGAGCAATAAATTAATAGCTTCATTTAGTGATGTATAATCCTTTGTCCTCAGTTGATTATAGTCTCAAACATTTTTCCAATTTTTATTTATTTCATTATTATTTACATTTGAATTTGTATGCGTTAATCTTAGCATTCCTTACATCATTTTTCTCTGTGCATTTTATCTTTGTTTTTAAAATTAAATAAAACGCTGTCGTAGTACACATCAGGGGTTACATTGTATAATTACCAGCAAAACTAATAGGGGAGGGACTAGAACAGAAAACACAATCTTCATTGAGTGGCAATAACTCATATAATGAAGCGTACAATGACGGCTGTCTCGTCTTAGTGACATCATTTGCTGTTTCAAGTTCATTATATCTCAGACTGGTATAATAGTTGTCATAAAAGCAACAAAAAAATGATAAAAAAGGTTGACAACAATTTATAAAAAGATTCATCATATTTTGGGCATTTCATTTTTTTATATGTCTTGCTGATTGGTTTTGTTATATTTTTTTTTCATCTACTATTGTTCTAGCAAAAGTCCCCAAAATTTTGTTAAAATCAGCCATGCGACTTATTTGAACAGAATATAGATGACCTTTCTTGTTGTTTACACATTTCAATCATTCAACTTAGATCATCTTTCCCTCTAATATTTAAGGTAAATATAGCGTGAAATACATTCCTATTATATTTTGATCGGACAAAGCTGCGTATTTATATAACCAATAAGCCAAACGAGTACACCCATTTAGCAAAGGTATACTGTGGGACGGGAGAGGTCCAGAGATGTCAATATTTATATACCGAAGCGAATCATTTAGTTTTGAATAAAAGGAGATAAAGGTATACATTAATGCGACAGCAACCCGAAGACACAGATAAATAAAAAATATTAAGAGTCAACATTCGGTCCTTTTTTATAGAAAGATGCGTATACGGAATAATAAGCTTACAACCGACTCATGACACAATACTAGCTATACAGAGTAAAGTCCATTATATTTTGAACAGATACACATGTAGCATGTTAAGGAGGGGTAGTTACGAAAAATACCTGTCGAGAGAATGTTAAATTTCGCAAACTGTGAGGCGAGGGAAATTCATTCTGAAGACTGGTATTTTTCGCAAATACCCCTCAAGAACATGCTATATTTGTTTAATTACACTGAATGTTAACTTTCAAAAACGCATTGATGATCGTGACGTTACAAGCGCCCAGTCGGATAAAGTATTTTCTAGGAAATACCACGGCAGGGAGGGTAAAAAAGGCATATCCTTTTGCATATACCCCAGCGTCGCTAAAAAAAAGAACAATATTCATTTGATAAGAGAAAATCGGTGAAAAATACACTGGCTATCAACCAAGCAAAACCCAGGATTCTCAATATACAATGTATAAGGTGTAAGTATCTGTAAAATATTATATGTATCCGAAAAGGCACATGTGGTTTAATATCATTTATCGTCAAAGATATCCCAACAATCACAAGTGTTTGATTGACAAATTTCACCTGCAATATTTAAATTTTGATCGCTGAAAATTTAAGAAGTTGTAATATAAACCAGTTAAAGAAAAACATTTCACTGTATAATAAAACGGTAAAATATTTATATATTATAGTTCTTGATAAACTGGTCACTATCGTGATATATGGACTGCCCACAGGACAGTGGTATTGACTAAGATAATGATAATGACTGAGCCGAAGGCGAGGTCATTATCGCTGTCGCAGTCAATACCTCTGTCCTACGGGCAGTCAATGTATCACGATAATGACCGGTTTTTCAAAAACTATTATGTTTATTTCATTGAGAAACCATGTTTTGGAAAATTCTCAAAAATTCGAAACGCCTAAAGCGAACTCGAGAAGTTGTACGATTTCTATAGCAAAGAGTGAAAACCAGTCGTAGTAATACTGCCATTCATTTTAGTGCAACTTTTCAGTATATAAATATAAAACTAAGTTCTCTTTAATTTTACTATTAACGAGAAAAAGTAATAAACAATTCTAAAACTTAAATGTAATATTAAAAACAGGAACATGTTTCATAAAAGGTACATCTTTCTAAATGAGAGAAACCACGCCCCATCGGTCATTAACAGAGAAACCACGCCCCAACAGTCATTATCAAACGAAAACCACGCCCCAACGGTCATTATTAGACGTAAACCACGCCCCACCGGTCCATATCATGCAAAAGTTCATTAACGACCGGTTTTCTGGTCCGTATTGTTCTGTTAATTACCGATGGAATTTATAACTGACGATTAATGGATGTCATGTGACCCCTATTTTATCCAATAAAAGAATCTTATTCTCAACCGATGTGAAATAAATAATGATAATGCCCACGTCACACTGTCCCGATTTTTAAGCCGATGGTAACACGATTATGGAAATTTTCAAAATCGGGGCTGATCGTAGCCAGATCGGGCTATTCGTAGTGCCATCTTTAACCATCGTAGAATCATCGGACACTTTTTCTAGCCTTCAGGGACAACTTCGGAAAGGGTTCTAAATTTTTTAACATGTTAAAAAATCCCCGAAAGTACGCCCGACGTTGAGGGTTCGTATTGAGTTCGTTTCACCATCCTCACCATCGTAATGTCAACGGGAATGCATCTTTGAACATCGTATTGCATTCGTGTTTCCATCGTTTCCATCGGGCAGTTTTGACATTACGATGTCTACGCGAATGAATCACGAAGCTACACGAAGGTCTTACGATGGCAACACGACTTCGTGAAGACCTCGTTGAACCGTCGTGTTGCCATCGAATAAAAGTACGAAGGCGACAAGATGGAACTACGACGGCAATAAATCCAGCGAAATGTAAGTTAATTTTCGCGCTGTTCAAAAACATTTAAAGTGCCATGCGCAATATGCACTGGGAAGACGTTCACAAAACATGGAGCTTATATCATATGATTCTATGAGAACAAGAGAGGCGACAGCGTTGATTCTAACAATTCAAATGGAACAAGAAGAACAGCTATT
The DNA here is from genome assembly GCA_019925275.1 of Mytilus edulis. Classification (NCBI taxonomy): domain Eukaryota; kingdom Metazoa; phylum Mollusca; class Bivalvia; order Mytilida; family Mytilidae; genus Mytilus; species Mytilus edulis. The sequence continues at coordinate 104,116,065 of CM034350.1, read as the reverse complement.
TTTTATCAGGATTTACTTGTACAAGTAGATAATATTTTTTGTCAATTTTTCATATCAAGTAACATAATGAAAATCATAAACGCGCCTCGTACACCAACACTGCTGGTACATGTATATTGGGAAACCAACTTTTTCTTCATTATTCTGCGGATTTTTTATGTATCGTCTGAGTTGTTATCACACGAATGTTTACTCCATAACCATTCTGTTTTCTATATGTCATATTTTGCCGCATTTGTTGCTTTCCCAACATCCTTCCTTTTGTGTTTATTATTATGTTAACACATGGCATGAGTAAAATCGCTTTGTTCTGACTGTGCTATAATCTGGATAATGCACAGCTAAGGTGTGTATTAACTACCTCAGATATACTGCACAGTTCAAATCTATTTTTACCTTTAGGGGCGGTTCCTAGATTTTGAAGGGGCGTTATTCTTTCAAATTAAAAAAGATATCGCCGAGTGAAGCGAGACCAAGAACAAAATTGACTATTTTTAGCTAAAACACGATACTTTGTCCAATACTAGGGTGACGACATGTTAGCCCCCCCCCCCCCCCCCCCCCCCCCCGAATCATCCATCTGCCGTGAAATTACGACAAAGTTGAACTTTGTACAAACATCGTAGTTTCAAAATAGAAAAAATGAAAGGTTTCTAATTCCTTTCTTTTCATCTTAGCTTGAACATAAAATGTATTATTATATTTTGTGTACAAGATAAATCTTAAATCAGTGTATTAAATTCAGAAAGATGGTTAAATTTATTTTTTGTAATTTCTGCCAAAAAAGAAATGTATCTAAGAATATCCGTATTAAAGAATTCTGATTTGTATTATTTTTAGACTTAATGGAAATTTTAACGACTTTTTGAATATCTATTCCCCATATTTTTGGATCGAATTTAAAGGGGGTCATGTTAACGGTTTTCTTTTAAAACAGGGATATTAGCTGGAGATCAAGCAGACTTCATTTAGATGGATTTGTTTTAAAAAAGTAATATAGAAGAAACAAAGCAATTTTGGGGAGGGGGAGTAAAAGATTGGAAAGAGAAACGTATTTTCTGTTTATTCAACATTTAAAATTTAGGTAATCTTCCTCGATTTATCTTTCTCTTTTAAAGCATATCATTGAGGGAAAGAAATTCAAAAGCTCAATAATCCTTTCAGTTATATTTTTTTTTCATACAACATTTTGAAAGTACACAACTTGTCAAAGTCTTAATCGTCACTTATAAAAAATGGAATAGATTTAACAGAAACATTAAAAAAAATGTACCATTAAATCGCAATTTTATAGTTAGTCTAAACCAAAAAAAAGTTATCTATTTAAAACTTACCAAAGTCGTATTTCCCCCTTTCTTTACCCTACAAGCCTACAAGAAACTTTCATAGGATCCGTGGATTGCGGAACATCGTCCACATCTAAAACGTTCTCGTAAATTAATGACGTCATGTGTTAAAACAGTAATTGGCCAATCAAATCGGATGTAGAGGTTAATCTGCACGCTCAGGGTGACCCTCTTACCCGAACTCCTTCGTCGTTCGGGTTAATAAGGGTCACCTGAGCTGTGCAGATTAACTTCTATATTCTCCTGGAAAGAGCTCTTTTTGAATAAAAGGGATCAACGAACCCATTATATTACATTAAAGATAGATCAGTAAACATGTGCATTATTATGGGTGATTATTCAGACTAGTGCACACATTTTACAGTTCAAACAAGGTAATGCCGAGCATGGCATTCCCTCGTATGTAACATTTTGAGGACAATTATGGACACTATACATAAATTATCTTTTTTAGAAATCAACCAAACATTCAGTAGCTGGACATAACGTTTTTTAGACATCGTACGGTCATCGCGCCATCATCGTAATCCATCGTGTAGCCTTCGTAATCCATCGTGTAGCCTTTGTGATCCATCGTGTAGACTTCGGCTGAGATATGAAGCTTAAATACTCGTCTTCGGTTAACCTTCGTATATCCATCTTTTGCTATCGTATATAATTTCGGCACCATCGTATAGACTTCGTTATTCATCGTACTTGCTTCGGTCACTTTTTGGTATTTTAACGAGATCGGGACCAACTTCGTACGAACTTACAATTTTCGCATTCGGTTGTCCATCGTATATAAAAATCGGGACAGTGTGACACGGGCATAAAGGATGACGACCAGCGGCAAATACAATTAATTTTCAGGACGATGAGATGTAAATATAATAAGAGTATTCATCCCGTTTTTAACTAGATTGAAAAGCTGAGTCGGTTTTATTTTAGCGTGCAAGTTCACAAGATACTAGTTTGCAGGTAGAAAAGTTACCCGACCCGGACACATTTTCGACTCTGAGCCGGCCAGTCATTAACGTCTTTGTTTGAATTTTGCTTATTATCTCTTATTTCAAGAATCTGTATTAAGATAACGACAAATAATTTTAACTAAATTGTTTGTTGCGACATGTCGTTACACGTAAATTTTGATTTCAAGGGTATGTTGAACGTAACAGGGAGTTTTCTCCCCTCTTGTATTTAAAAATACGCATTTGGTGATATAACTCATTAACCAAATATAACTAAGATCCATGGTCTTTTGATTTGAGGTACTTGGTTCATGACCTTGAAATTGATCTCAAGGTCATAGCTTAATTTGACGTTCTAGATTTTGACCTTTGCTTTTACTTTATATGTATACATGATAAAGCCATGAAACTTTGGAAAAAGGTATCAAACCATTTAACCTTGAAAAAAACAACCGGAAATGAACTTTTTTAAACCGGAAGTAGCTTTTATTTGTTCTCTATTAATATAAAAGTATATAGCCCCAGATATTTTTGAAATCAGTGTCAAGGAAATATTCAAATTTAATCGTAACATTTTTCAAACCTGAAGTAACAAAGTGTCTCTCTTATTTAAAAGAAAAATGTATAAAAACAATATATTTTAAGAATCAGCGTATTAGAAGCCACCATTTGACGATTTAAATGACATTTTAAAAGAAGAGGGGCACAATTGGTTTCTATTGGAATGACGACAGCAGTGGCGGATGCAGGAATTTTCGAAAGGGGGGTGCTAACCCAGGGCAAAGGGGGGGTGCAAAACATATGTCCCGATACAAATGCATTGATCGGCCAAAATAAAGGGGGGGGGTGCGCACCCCCGGAAACCCCCCTCTGGATCCGCCACTGGACAGTCTGTGAAAAACACGTCCTCCAAAGGTAACAGATATGGTGTCAATTAACAAATCAATCATCTTGATAACGTCAGTTTCAGATGTTTTTTTGTATGAATCAGAGTGATCCGTTACAAAGTAGGATTTGTCACTCCCTAAGAGAGGATAGTTGCATCTACGTTAGCCATTCTTTTAATAAAACAAAGCTATACCAACTCTCTCAATTTGCATGTTCCTTTGGAATAAGGAATACTTGTAAGTTTTGAGATATTTGGCCTTGAGGATTTGATTAATAAGATAAAAAAATACACCACTGGAATCAATGGTTGTCTCTCATGCCAATTGTGTTATCCGGTCGGTACTTGCTAAAAGACTTTACATTTATAAGTCCTGTCACGTTTGGTTGATTTTGACTTTTTGATTTCAGAGGAGTGATCAAATTTGTTTCATTCGAAAGAAGTGCGGATTTTGTACAAAATTGGACAGATGTTTTCTGCAATTTATGTACGATAGATGACGTGGCCTCTAAGATCAAGGTAGCATAAACACTGCAATAACACCGCTTTCAAATTTTTAAAGTTTATATACTACACATTCACATAACGATTTGATCGAGATTTGTTTGATTTTTGTCGACAAATATTCATAAAATGCAACTATGTTGATAAAATGAACAAATAGTTGTAGCTCTTGTTAATGTATTTAAAAGGCAGAAAACTATTCGAAGTTAAATCAATATAATATATTGACCAATCATTGACTTTATGATCGATTTAACAATTCAACTAAACAAAAGATATTGTTTATTTTGAATTGATTTGCAATTGCTTTATGTAGCTTTAGATTTGAAAAGATTATTGTTAACCATAAGGTTAGACGATAAAGACATATGAGGTATGTCTTTTTTTACCATTTAAATTTAATTTAAAGAAAGGTAATTCTGTGCAAATTCGATGTACATATTTTGTGTAAATTCATTGCTATGATTCGTATACATTATAAACAAACTTCCTTCGACGTATAAGACCCCAAAACGAGGAATTGTCAATGATTTTTTTTTCTTTCTGTTTTTCCATAAGACGAAAGTGATTAGTACAGTATAGTATTTGAGATAAGTGAGATACATTTTAAATCAAGAAAAAAAGAAAGTTGACGATTTTTTTAAATAAGGGTGAAACTTCAGAAAGCATTAACGCCGTTAACAAAAATTTAAAGATTATCGTCTAAATATTATAAAGACTAGATAAACACCGGGAAATCGCGGGCATATAGAGCAAACACTGCAATAACACCGCTTTCAATTTTTTAAAGTTTATATACTACACATTCACATAAAGATTTGATCGAGATTTGTTTGATTTTTGTCGACAAATATTCATAATGCAACTATGTCGATAAAATGAACAAATAGTTGTAGCTCTTGTTTAGCATGTTTAGTGTATTTAAAAGGCAGAAAACTATTCGAAGTTAAATCAATATAATATATTGACCAATCATTGACTTTATGATCGATTCAACAATTCAACTAAACAAAAGATATTGTTTATTTTGAATTTATTTGCAATTGTTTCATGTAGCTATAGATTTGAAAAGATTATTGTTAACCATAAGGTTAGACGATAAAGACAAATGAGGTATGTCTTTTTTATAACATTTAAATTAAATTAAAAGAAAGGTAATTCTGTGCAAATTCGATGTACATATTTTGTGTAATTTCATTGCTACGATTCGTATACATTACAAACAAACTTCCTTCGACGTATAAGACCCCAAAACGAGGAATTGTCAATGATTTTTTTTTCTTTCTGTTTTTCCATAAGACGAAAAGGATGAGTACATTATAGTATTTGAGATTAGTGAGATACATTTTAAATCAAGAAAAAAAGAAAGTTGACGTTATTTAAATAAGGGTGAAACTTCAGAAAGCATTAACGCCGTTAACAAAAATTTAAAGATTATCGTCTAAATATTATAAAGACTAGAGCACACCCGCGACATCGCGGGCATAGAGCGTGATTGAGAGTATGTTAAGAGCAATTCTCTGTAATCACCAAAATATTTCGGAACGCACTAAAATATATTTGTTTAAACTTTATTAGTTCAATAGAGCCACATGAGCTTAACAAAAAATATTACTACACTTAGCCCCTTATGTTTACCGTTTCCATGGTAACAGGACTTAAAGTGGCAAAAAAGGGGGAAAATGAGGTGTTTACAAATTATGATCAATTATGACTTATAAAAAGAAAATTATATAAATATTCAGACATTTAAAACTTTTTTCAGTTAAAAAAAGTGAAATGAAAATTGTGTTCAACAGTAAACTTTCTTTAAAAAAATCTATTTAGCTTAAATAGGGTAAAAAGTGCAATAAAAGGGGGATTTTAGAGCCTATTTTGATCAGGTGTTGTAAAAAAATGCAGCCATTTCTTATATTGTTGATTATATGAATAGAGAGAATGAATTCAAGTTAAACAAGAAAAGAAAAAAAAATCAGTGGGCAAATTGACTGTGTTGAAATAAATTGACCCTGAAAAGTCGAGTTGTCCTATATTTACCTAATCAAATTACCTCCCTTTGCGGAGTTCTCTTTTAGAGAAACACATTAAAACAGGAGGGAAAATGTAAAGGTTAAAAGGAAGTAAATATAGATCGCTGGCGCCACCTAGATTTTACATCCAAGATAATAGGTAGAAGTAAATTTATTTTCTGCTGCCTTGGTAATTAGAAATTAAAATTGAAATAGTGAGAAATGAGTGTTGGCCATTGGTGTAGAAATAGCGAGAAATTTAGAGAAAACTCTCTAAGACTAGCAAGATTTTCTGTGCCAAATTAAGCATGGTGTGTTCTTCATTCATACTATTTCGAAAATTCCGGAACCGTTCAGTACCCTTAAAAAATGCCATTTTTCTATCAAAAAAGCTGCGGCACCATATGTGTTTGACCATTGCAATTACACCCAAAGGTGTTGATAATTCAGAATTCGAAATTTTTTTTAATGGATCTTTGATAGTGAAAAGGCAGGACCAAATAAGGCTACTATTGTCGCCTATGTAAATAATTACTTCCTTGTAACCTAAACAAATGCAGACAACAAGGTTATTTTACGATTTTTTTTTCATGTTTCATATTCAAGCATAATGGGAAATGGATTAATTTTTCACAGTGATGTTAGCCTACACTTTTATATATGGTTAAGTTGGTGTGATGTGTTCATATTATGAAAATATTGTCTGAACAATGGAACTATGTCTGTAGACAGTGTATAAAAAAACTTTGCTTGCCGTAACTAGCTTTTTTAGCGTATTTATTCATGTAGAATCTATAATCTTCGAATGATTGTTATAAAATGTGTAGCTTAAAACATTTCCTAAACATTTACAAAAATCTTCTCCTCTGAAACTACTGAGCCAAATTCAACCAAACTTGGCCACCATCATCATTGGGGTATCTAGTATAAAGATATATCTAGGCAATTGTGACAACTGCAGTGACAACAGGTATTTTTGAAACCGCTTTCATTTGAAAGAGACGTGTAGAATTTTTTGTCAGAAATTTCTTTACTTAAATCTGACATTCCATTGTACACCACAACTGAGTACCTGTGATATTCATAGAAATGTTATCATCGAAACAACTAACAAGAAATATAGATGGACAAATTGTGGTGTGCCTTCAGTAAATGTACCATAATACTACAAAACTGGGGATCGACATGTTGCACCCAAGATGTTTCAAACTTGAAAGACTTGTTACAAAGACACAGACATTTTCATTCTTATTTGAACAAGTAAGTAGATAATATTTACCAAATAACTTTTTTCTGTAAAAAAGATGCAGTGATTATAAATGCGCTTATAACATGTTTTAGACCAAAAAGTAAACAAATGCAGCTGTCAGGTACAAATGTACCCCTCCAAAAAAACAAAATAAAAAAAAACAACAAAAAAACACAAAAACACAAAAAACAACAATAAACCTTAGAGTTTATTTACCATTTGGCATTACTATCATGAATATGAACTTCTTTAATACCCCTTTTTTAAACTATTAAACATAAAACTATGTGAACATTTTTTAATCTTGTTTTTGAGAGAGAAAAAAATATAACATAAATGCTGTTTCATGTCTCCTTTCCTTTACCAGATTTGTAAGGTTTTGTACATGACCTATATATACATGTATATTATTTCCCTGTACACATGTATACTCAATAGTCAATAGTGAGTTTATTAACTACATGTCAAACTCCTGTACTCATAAGTAGTTTTACTATGACAAGAATAAGAAGGTCTTTTAATTAAAAAATAACAAAAAATTAAAAGTTCCAATTTGGTTTTCATATTCCATGTTTTTACTTGGCTGTGTAAAGCAAAATAAAGCAAAATATTGTCCTATGAAATATTGTACCACAAGACAATATTTCATAACTATGTATCATGAAATATTGTCCTCGTTTCTGGAAAAATGTCCAGAGAAGGACAAATTTGCATAGTGAAATTGTGTCTGTATATAGACTATGGAATTTTGTCTTGTTAAAGGAGGTTATATTTTGGTTATATTTCGTGAGTATTGAGACAATATTTCATAGACAGATTGTCATGGAATTTTGTCTCATGAAGGGGAGGTTATCAACATATATTCATGTATATAGAATTTTTTTCTGCGGCATGTACATGTGTATATATTTACAAAATAAGCTCTTGTCAGTACATTACTTATATTTGTACAGTATAATGTAATAAAATGAAACCTACGTTAAACAATTCTTTAATCTATAATAAAACATTTGTAATGTTTCTATGCAAATTTGAAACTCACTATTAGTAATAATATAAATTCTCTACTATACAAAACAATTTCAGTTATAAATCTAAAAATATTCATGCTGCATGCTTGTGTACTATTTCTAATTGTGAAATAGTTTGATATTTTCAAAGCCAGTATTTCATAGTGAAGTTTTGTCATGAACAGAATTTCATAGTAAAATATTGTGCAGAAGGAGGTGACAAATTTTAATGGACAAGGACACTATTTCATAATGAAATATTGTCCAAGACAATATTTCATTATGAAATACTGTCAGTGGACAATATTTTATATGAAAATTTGTCCGACAGACAATATTTCATGGAGGACAATATTTTATGTTACAAATTTACACTTAGGGCCAATAGCGGGTAAACCATGCATTCATTCATGCATGATTGAGGGGAAGGGTAAGTTTCTAAATCATTTGTGTATAAAACATATTACCTCAACTCAGACAACTGAACCCTAACCCATTCATGTATTACTAACTCCTCTAAGATAGATTGTTTTTTCTTTCAATATTATCATGTGTATTCCAGAATTTATTATTGTTTCACTTTCAATTAGTACCTTGTAAGGCTTGTTTAAAATATTCTAAAAAAGGACTTCTTTTTTTTTAATTTAGAAGAACACTATTGAAGACAAATACAAAGATTGCAGACGCTGAAATACTACCACCTAAAAGAAAAATGGTAGGTATAACTGTATATAAAAGAAAAATGGTAGGTATAACTGTATATAAAATAATGTCATACAATATATAAAATGTCTCATAGACTTGACTTTTTAGCTCAACGGCCCAAAATGCCAAGTGAGGTTTTCTCATCACTTGGCGCCCGGTGTCTGTCGTCTTCGTAGTCTGTCGTCTTTAACTTTTACAAAAATCTTCTTTTCTGAAACTACTGGGCAAAATTTAACCAAACTTGACTACAATCATCATTGGAGTATATAGTTTAAAACATATGTCCGGTGACCCGGCCAACCAACCAAAATGGCCACCATGGCTAAAAATAGAACAAAGAGGTAAATTGTAAATTTTGGCTTGTATCTCTGAAACCAAAGCATTTAGAGCAAATCTGACACAGGGGTAACATTGTTTGTCAGGTCAAGATCTATCTGCCCTGAATTTTTCAAATAAATCAGACAACCTGTTGTTGGGTTGCTGCCCCTGAATTGGTAATTTTAAGAAAATTTTGCCGTTTTTATACGACCGCAAAAATTGAAAAATTTTTGGTCGTATATTGGTATCACGTTGGCGTCTTCGTCGTCGTCGTCGTCGTCCGAATACTTTTAGTTTTCGCACTCTAACTTTAGTAAAAGTGAATAGAAATCTATGAAATTTTAACACAAGGTTTATGACCACAAAAGGAAGGTTGGGATTGGTTTTGGGAGTTTTGGTCCCGACATTTTAGGAATTAGGGGCCAAAAAGGGCCAAAATAAGCATTTTCTTGGTTTTCGCACTATAACTTTAGTTTAAGTAAATAGAAATCCATGAAATTTTGACACAATGTTTATGACCACAAAAAGAAGGTTGGGATTGATTTTGGGAGTTTTTGTTCCAACAGTTTAGGAATTAGGGGCCAAAAAAAGGGCCCAAATAAGCATTATTCTTGGTTTTCGCACAATAACTTAAGTATAAGTAAATAGAAATCAATGAAATTTAAACACAAGGTTTATGACCACAAAAGGAAGGTTGGGATTGATTTCATAAATAAAAAGAAAATTTCTTCAATTTTTTTGAGAGGATTAATATTCAACAGCATAGTAAATTGCTCAAAGGCAAAAAAAAAAATGTAAGTTCATTAGACCACATTCATTCTGTGTCAGAAACCTATGCTGTGTCAACTATTTAATAACAATCCAAATTTAGAGCTGAATCCAGCTTGAATGTTGTGTCCATACTTGCCCCAACCGTTCAGGGTTCAACCTCTGTGGTCGTATAAAGCTGTGCCCTGCGGAGCATCTGGTTTGAATATTATCTTGAATATTATTATAGATAGAGATAAACTGTATGCAGCAGTAATGTTCAGAAAAGTAAGATCTACAATTAAATCAACATGACTAAAATGGTCAGTTGACCCCTTTAGGAGTTATTGCCCTTTATAGTCAATTTTTGGTAAATTTTTGTAATCTTTTACAAAAATCTTCTCCTCTAAAACTAATAGGCAAATTTAATCAAACTTGTCCACAATCATCAATAGGGTATGTTGTTTAAAAAATGTGTCTGATGACCCTGCACGCAAACTAAGATGTCAGACATGGCTAAAAGTTGCAAATAGGGTAAAATGCAGTTTTTGGTTCATATCTCTGAAACAAAAGCATTTAGAGCTAATCTGACAAGGGTGGAAGTGTTCATTAGAGCAAGTTATATGTATCTTGAAATTTTTAGACCAATCAGGTAACCGGTTTTTGGGCTGTTTCCCCTGAATTGGTAATTTTAAGAACATTTTGCAGCTTTGGTTATTATCTTGAATATTATTATAGATAGAGATTATCTGTAAACAACTTTAATTTACAGCAAAGTAAGTCTTAAAAATAAGTTAACATGATGAGAATAGTCAATTTTTAACAATTTTCATAAATTTTGTAATTTTTTACAAAATATTTTCTACAGTAACTACTGGGCCAAGTTCATTATAGATAGATTTAAAAGTAAACAGAAATAATGTTCAGTAAAGTAAGATCTACAAACACACATCACTATCACTAAAGCACAATTTGTCTGCATGAATCCATCTGTGTCCTTTGTCTAATATGCACATAGACCAATGTGAGCGACACAGGCCCTTTAGAGCCTCTAGTTAAGATATCTTGTATACTATATTTTATATTGTTCATAAACTTTATAAAATATCTCATAAACTTCAGAAGATATAAGATTTTCAAGATACCCAATTAGGAGATAACTGTATTGAATTTTAAAGATTTGGAGCCATCAATCATGGATTTGATGGTTACAAATTGAGTTTACTGGCAACAGGTTAGCAGAGTCAGTAAACAGATATTTGCGACTATCAAATCAAAAAGCAGGGATATCACTAGTGAGGGATGGCTCACACCACATCTTGTTTCTATAAGAGTTCATTAAGTATCCAATCTTTTATAGGTACTTGATAAAGTACCAGGGAAACCTTACAGGTGGAAGGTTGTTGACACAATCCTTGATTAAGATGTAACCAATAATAAAGATACAATCATCAATAATTTAAATTTTAATGTAACACGTCTTCTGATTGGCTGACGTTATTTTGTTATCAGCCCATAGACATAATTTAGTCATGTTACCGTGACGTCATCAACGTTTTTTCATGGTTTTCTACGGTTTAAAATGGAATTTAGAATTAAATTTATAAGAAAAGACTGTAAAATTTTTCCGTCTTTTCGAAATAACATAAAAAATGTGGTGCACACTGTTAAATAACCCGCTACGTGCACTAAATTTTTTATGTTATTTCTTCATAGACAGAAAAAATATTACAGTCATTCCTTAAATATTACAACTTTAGATTTGAGAGTAGTCATTTGAGGATGTGGCAGGCATACAATATTGGTGAAGGTATTACATTTATATTCAACATAAAGAAAAAAACAGAAGTCATAGATAATCAGGTTGTCCAATGTTGACAGAGAAATTTATACATGTAGTATTGTCGTCTTTTTTAAGTCACCTGGCCTACTTTGAGTTCATCTGTCACAAACTTTTTCAAAAATCTTCTGATGCAACTGGGCCAATTAGAACTAAACTACATGTATATATAGTAAATTTGTATTTCACTGAACTTTTATTTAATTTATTCATTTTAAGGAACAGAACAGGCTCCAAAACAACAAAAGCAGACATTCATTTATTCTATGGATGGCTGCATTTGAGAGTTCAAGAACCAGATCAGTCTTGATCAACATCTCCTTCAAGGCAGCTGTGAATATAAGCTAGAGAGAGGACCATTTAAAGATCAGACATAAGTTCTGTATGCCCAAAAGTTGTCAAATAATGTACATCATTGTCCTGATATGCAAGCAGTCTTAGTAGAAAATGCATGAACTACAGACTTCAGTGCCAAAGAAATGGGATGAGCATTGAAAGTGAAAAAAAGCATCAAACAGAAAGAATTGTTGACAGATTTATTTTATCAAGGGCGGAAATCTAGCTCTAAATTGGCCCTTATACAGCTGCAGAAAGTATGAGATCAGGGGTATATACCTTTAGGAAAGATTCTTAACTGCCCAGCAGATAAATGATTTCTTTTCTCGATTGACACAACAACAGAGAAAACAGATAAGCATGACTATAAATCAGCTGAGTCTGAAATTCTTAGGTCACAATTGAAAACACAGATTTTTGAGACTATTAAAGATTGAATTTGAACATCACTAAAATGAATATTGCAATGTCCTATGATCCTAACAAGATATGGCCATACTATATGTTTTCTCAAACACTATGCTACAAGTTTTTATGAAATTTGTGAAATGTATCATGGAGATGTTCAATTTTGATATTTTATTTGTTACACATTTGAATGTATAAACTTTTCATTTGAATACTGTTACATCTTTTTGTTTAGGTCAATATGTTCAAACTTGATTAGGTGATATTTCTGTAACCATAGCAGTTTTAACTGATTTTTGAGAATTGCTAAGTTTCTTGAAAGTTTTGTAATACCTGTACAATGTCTTTGATATACTTGTTGATTTTATGTTATTCTGTAAAATGCAGACATGTTGGCATAGTTGGCGGATTAGTTTTAAGTGAACAGATTTAGCATTTCTATAAAGCTATATACTTTTTCTATTGATAATTCTTCAAACTTGGAAGAGGAATATTCTGATACAATTTGTTTGTATCATTGAATTTTATTGGCTACCACTCTGTGTAAATTCCACAATCTACCTACCATAACTAAGGCTCTTCTTGAAATGATGCAAGAAGCAGTCATATTGGATTTAACCACATCATATTTACCCAAAAAATAAGAAAAATTGAAAAAAAAGGCCTGCCTTAAACTACTTTTTATTAGCTTACATTCAAATTTGAAGCGTAAACGAAGCCCCAAAACATAAGATGTTAACCTTTTGCACTCAAAGTATTCATATGACGTCATGATGTTGCTAAAGAAGTCAGCAACATTTCCTGGAATTTTTAGTTTAAGCAACTTTGTGTCAAAATAAAAAAACAGAAACAATATTTTTATTGACTTTTGCATTAGAATGGATACAACTTTATCTTACCTCCTATACATTTCCAGGAATATGATTTGTTAAAAGCGTCTGCGTGGAAACCGTGTATATTTAATATTAGGTTAGTAGGGAGGCGGGGCTTATCTCATACACGGTTAGTAGTGGAGTTACGTCCCTTTATATTCCATATTAGGTAAGAAGGGGGCTGGGCTTATTTCATACACGTTTAGTAATGTTGTTATGTCCCTTTATAAAAACAAAACGGTACTGAGAAAAAAAATTAAAAGTTCCAACAGACGAAGAAATTGATGATTAAGATTGAAATAAATTCATAAAACACATTTAAACCTTACAAGTCGTTATTGTTGGCATCTGTTTTTGTTGGATCAATGGTAGTATTTTCTTAGTGCTAACAGTATTGAAGACTTGCTCATTTTGAGAATCACTAGTCTTAAATTCACACGTTCAGATAGTCGGTAAGATAAATTCGTTACATAGTGTGCTAGTGACGTAATACGGTATATATGGGGTCACTAGCACACTATGTAACTAATAGTATTGTATTTTAACGTTTGTGGAGTAAATCTAGATTTTCTGTTGCATATATCTGTTTTAACTAGCTTTACTACATATCACTAAGTAAACTCAATTTACGACAGTAATACCTACATTTTATGCTGTAAAGGTTAAAATACAAATACAGTTATCTCCTAAATTATATACACATGATTGCACCAATATTAGTTTAATATACTGAAATTTGAATGTACTTAGAAGGTGTTTTAGTATTTAGTTCAAATATATAATCTTAAATTAATCCTAATTCTATCTTATTCATTCTTATGTGACGTCATTTATCATTTTTTGATGCTCTGTTTTACTAATTCAAATGACGTCATTTTTTCGTCATTTTTCAGTTTCAAATAGGACGTCACTTGGCGTAGAGGTTTAAACGTATTCGGATGTGTCTACTTTTGTGTTTCAAATGTCTGGTTATGTAAATGTATTTCAGTTGTTTCCTGTAATTAGTTAATACTTCAGCTTTATCATGTACATCTTTTGAATATTCATTTTATTAAATTAACTGTTTGCAAAAGTATAAATTACTCTAAATTATAGGGATTTTCTGGTAACTTAACAGAAAACCCTTGCCGTTTTTGGCACAACCTTTTTGATCTTTTGGTCCTCGATGCTGTTCAACTTTGTACTCGTTTCGGCTTTCAAACTTTTGTATCTGTGCGTCACACATAGGTCTTGTGTGGACAAAATACACTTCTGGCGTATTAAAATTTTGAACTTGTTGCCTTTTGTTGGCTGTTGTTCGTGTGATTCTTTGTCAATTGTGTTCTCCAATTTATTTATATTGTAGTCCTGTGTTGTCATTTTGATGTTATATTTCACATGGCCATAAAAGTGCGAGGTTTGGCATGCCACAAAACCAGGTTCAACCCACCATTTTTTCCTTTAAAAATGCCCTGTACCAAGTCAGGAATATGGTCATTGTTATATTATAGTTCGTTTCTGTGTGTATTACATTATAACGTTGTGTCGTTTGTTTTCTCTTATTTTTGAGTGTAAATTCACATTGCGATAAGACGTGTCACGGTACTTGTCTATCCCAAATTCATGTATTTGGTTTTGATGTTATATATATATGTTATATTTGTTATTCTCGTGGGATTTTGTCTATATGTGTTACATTTTAGTGTTATGTCGTTGTTCTCCTCTTATATTTAATGCGTTTCCCTCGGTTTTAGTTTGTTATCCCGATTTTGTTTTTTGTCCATGGATTTATGAGTTTTGAACAGCGGTATACTACTGTTGCCTTTATTTTACTCGATTTAAAAAAAAATCAAGATGGACAAGCATTTTATTCCAATTGCTTTATAAATAAACTGTGTTGATCTGTATCAGTTAAAAACTAATATGCACAATCAGTTCTTCCTTCCCTCTGTATTCAATTACAAATATAAATCTTAAAAAATGAAAAAATACACACTAAATTTGAAAAAGAAAAAAATTGTAAAATTTTGGAAATTTGGTTACCATAGCAACCATTTTTATTAAATTTCATTAAGCAAAAATATTTCTCAGGACTGACAAATTTTACTGATTAATTTTGTTATATTGTAAGGAATTTAATGCCATGTTTGTATTGTGTAAATATGTGTAATACTTGGAT
This sequence comes from Mytilus edulis, assembly GCA_019925275.1. Lineage (NCBI taxonomy): Eukaryota > Metazoa > Mollusca > Bivalvia > Mytilida > Mytilidae > Mytilus > Mytilus edulis. Next base: position 104,100,727 of record CM034350.1, on the reverse strand, counting down.
TATTATTGACTTGTAGAAAAATACAATTTACTGAATTTGAAAATCTTGTGTTTTTCATTCATTAATAAAAAAAATTACAATTATTTGCCCATTGATTTTATTTTATAATTTGAAAGCCCTTTATAGGTTCTTTCTAAATATACCTCACATTTAACTGGGAGACGCTGCATTTAAGAAAAAAATCCACTTGAATATCCTGTATTTACGCATTTTTCACTGAAATCCAAATTTGCCATTTGACCATATCTTTACTAGCTGGAATCAGAATAATTGATAATGGTAAATGTAAATCATATGTGAATTTTAAACAACTTAAAGGTAATTTATATTATATTATTCAGAAAAAAAGGTTATGTTATTCTTGAAAAAAGTACTAAACAGTGCAAAATGTCGTATTTTCACTTTTTTTAGAGTTAAAATATGACCTTTTTTGCTAAAATCAACCTATGTGGTTTCCATGGCAACCGGAATATTCCGGAACAATTTGTTGCCTGTTATTGCCTTTAGGTAAGGTACTGACTATTACATATAAGTTTCATCAAAATCTGAGACCATGTGTGCCAGACCCTATTAGAATTTCTTTGGTGGTTACAGAGAATTGCTCTTAACTGTTACAGGATTAATTTTTGTAAAAGATTTCCTAACTGGAGAATTTCAGGAAATTATCAAAAGTCATTATGTATTTGGGACAAGGACAGTTTTGTTGGCCCTCCCCATTCTTCAAAAGTTCCTTATGTTTTGTTTTCTGTTAATATCAATTATTTGCGCATTTTTTCCGTACACTATGAACATATAATACTATGAATAAAGTGTATTTTATATTTACTATAAATTCCTAGCTTACTTCCCACGGGAGTCACTCATATTTTATATTGACTCGATAGTAAACTTGGAGTTGACAGTAAATGGCACATAATTTTATATACAGTATATGTATACATGATCATATTAGTATTGCATACGTACACATTTATGATCAAAGTATACAGAAAATTGCGAAATCATAGTCCAGTCCCAAAATGTCAGAAAGGGAAAATCTTGTTTATGTTCTCTCCTAGTACTTCGGCTTCCTCCACCATATTAACAGATTATTCCCGGAGTCCTATCACTCCCTAGAATTGGGGTGGGGCAAATATCCATTAATCCCGATAAGGAGTGTACACGGATTCCACTGTACCCTCGCAGCTCTCGAAGTGTGCTCCGTGAATGGAGGGATCTACGTACATACATACATACTTTGACTTTAAAGTCCGTCAGGTGACGGAAACAATATTCGAACGCCTTTACTTTCGTTTTTTCTCCCAAAATCACCCAAACTGAATAATCATAAGCAAGGATGACAAATACGACTATGGATGGTACCGATAGGACACAAAGGCATAAGTGACAGACGAAATGACGTCTTTTCGTTTAATAGTATATATACAATGGCTAAACGTTGATTCTTGAGAAAAACAGCATGAGGTCGGAGGGCAATGGTTTTTTTTTTATGAATCAATGTTTATCAGGTTGTATCTACAACTTAAACTATTGTGTTAATAGGTATCGGAAGATGTGGTGTGAGTGCCAATGAGACAACTCCCCATCCAAATAACAATTTAAAAAGTAAACCATTATAGGTTAAAGTACGGCCTTCAACACGGAGCCTTGGCTCACACCGAACAACAAGCTATAAAGGGCCCCAAAATTACTAGTGTAAAACCATTTAAACGGGAAAACCAACGGTCTAATCTATATAAACAAATCAAGAAACGAGAAACACGTATATATTACATAAACAAACGACAACTACTGTACATCAGATGTCTTTTAAAAATTAAAGCCTTTTTTTAAGAAGATATTGTAAGTGATTTTAGATTTCAATGTTATCGTATCTTACGATACTGAACAGATATATCAGGTTATGGAGGGGTATTTGCGAAAAATACAAGTCGAGGGATTTAAATTTCCCGAGCCGCTAGGCAAGGGAAATTTTGTCCCAAGACTTGTATTTTTTGCAAATGCCCCTCTATAACATGATATATCTGTTTAATTACACCGAATAAATTTCATTTAAACTCTCTGTACTAGGAAAAGGAAATATTTATTTGATGACAAGTACTGTCATAAAATATACCGCTGGAACTATACAGGTACGTATACACGTTCGCGCTGTCTGTATGAACGTAATATCCGAAGAAAAAAAATGGCGGGAAGATGCTCTCAAGGGTAAAAAAGGAATATCCAAAATGGCAAATACGATGTTAAATAAATCAACCCGTTTTTTGTTTTTATTAATTGTGCTATTACATTTTATCACAGATCAAATTTATTCGTTCAGTATATATCAATTTGTTTGTGGCAATATGTCTTTTGATTGAGTAAGGCCATTTCAATTGATATTTTATAGTGTGTCTTTTTATGTTCTTATGTAACACTGTTGTTTCAGGTCGGGATGAACGTTGGAACTTATTGAAACGTTTAAACCCGCTGCATTTGTTTGCACCTCTCCTAAGTCAGGAACCTGATTATCAGTTGATGTGGTTCATAGGTGTTTCTCGTTTTGATATAGATACGTCATTTCTGGAATCACGTCTTTCATCGGAAAAGATCGTCAATTTAGCACGCCTTTATAACATCATTTACCAGATCAAAGGGGCACATGTGCCCCTGCTCTATTAAAAGTTTCCAGCACTTTCATAATCGTCATTATGTAAGGTAGAATAGAAATGATTTATGCTCCGTAAGTACGTAATCTTGATTCCCATACGAAAGAGGAAGGATGACCATCTTATTTGGTTTCAATTTCCCGAATATTTTGTGCAGTATAAAATCAAACTGTTTTAGTCGTTTGCTCAACATTTTTTGGAAGTGGCGATGCACATTTTTGTCACGTGGTGATAGGAGTCACATAACAAATTCGTCTAAAACCATATCCCGGAACTGTCTTATTAGACTGTTGGTTTTCCCGTTTGAATGGTTTGACACCAGTTAATTTTTGGGGTCCTTTGTGGCTTGCTAGTGGGTGTAAGTCAATACTCCATGTTGAAGACCGTACTATTACATATAAAGGTTTGCTATTATAAAAGAGGGGCAAAAGATACAAGAGGGACAGACAGATTAATAGATCAAAAAATGAACTGACATCTTCATGGCTAAAAAAAGGAAACGACAAACAGACAAATGATAGTACACAATATACAACAAAGAAAACAGATCACTTATTAATATAAACCATACTTAAAACTTGGAATGATCTCAGGTGCTCTGGAAGGGTACGCAGATTCTGCTTCACTTGTTGTACCCATGGTGTTACTCAAGTTAATAGTCTTATTCGGTAAATAGTCTTATTCGGTAGGTCATTAGATGTGAAGGAGACTGGTGTCATTGGCACTCATATCACATATTTTTATATAATTTATGTAATAACTGTTCATGTTAATTTTTTTTTATATTGCTTTTGTTTTTATCAGGCGACGTGTACTTGTTTCGCAGACTTCCAATAAGCTATCATTTATTTCGTTCAGGTGAGTTGCTTCAGCTTGACTCCGTTTTTAAACTCCCCTGGAAATATTGTATACGGCTCTTTTGTTTTAGATAGGGGAAAACCACCTTCAATGTGTAGACCAGATTGACTTTGTGTAATTTGACGTATCAAGTTCGTGAAAAGACCAAGTAAACTAGCACTTAAGGAATTGGTATTGTGTTTAAATAAAGCAGCAGATAATCACCCTTATGTCAATAAAAATTACATGGACATTTTTTTGTGGATAGTTGTCTCATTGGCAATCATACCACATCTTCTTTTTTATATGGAAAACATGTTTGTTGAATTCAATGTCATGTGGTCTATTATTCAATCAGGAAACTACTTTCTGTAAACGGAATTGGCTGCATATTTCCAATATTTCATGTGATATATAATGGTATCTACATTTGAAATATTGGAAAGAAATTGTCCAGAAAACGGAAATAAAATGTTAGACCAGACGTCACTACATCTCATCCTTTATATATTGCAGTTTTTTTTTACAGTTATCATGTTGATAATTCATACCTATCGAATTGCTATGGAATCCGCCGTTTTCTTATTATTACTTTTCTGCATATTTTTGGTTTACTTTATTCTGTATGCTCCTTTCTTTTTTTTCTTTTTTTTTTGTTTGCTTCATTTCGTATGCTATTTTAATTTTCTTTTTACTGTTATATTAAAAATATTCAAATATTTTCTTTCCCATATTTCATGATATGATATGATACCTTAAACAGTTTTCAATATTCAACGATATGCCTATGGGTTTATACACGTTTTTCTATTATTAATAATAATTCTTAATAATATGATAATGTTTTACATTTCAGAATGAAGCCGACGCACTCTTTTGCAGCAGTTGGTCTTCTTATTGTTGCAGTGTTAACTGGTGGGATATTACCTTGTCCCACCAGCTGTTTATGTAAAACAACCATCAATGGAACTGACGTTGATTGCTTTTCGAAAGGATTGAAATCAATTCCAAGAAACTTCCCAAATGACACAAGGGACATGTAATATGTCAAGTATTCTCAGTATTTCATTATAAGTTGTTATTACAAAATACTTCAAAAATAAATAATAATCATAAAATAATTATGATTTACACAAACAAATTTGAACCAAAACCAAGTCGGCAATCAAAAACGACATGTCGTAGGAAGATAATGCAATTTCCTATAGGAACTCTTTTTTCGAATAAATTGTATTTGTTTTGCTATGAAGTCACAAACAAACTTACATACTAGAATGGAAAGTTTATATGCACTACTTTTTTTCAAAGGTCAGAATATAGGACTGTGCGTATATTTCGACATTTATATGTCCAAAATTTCTAAGAGTTCAAAACATACTAAACTTTCAACTTCCCCTTCCTTCAATTTGTGTTTTCATCAGATTTTAAGGCGGCCGCTTTTGATATTGATTGATATTGGTAACATTTTTAAGTTATGTCTCTATTAGTTGAAACATAAATCTCATATCTGGGAACAAAGACGAAAACACAAAACACAATATTTATGAATATTATGTGTGTTTCCTATAATAGAAAAGGTTTGTAAAACAAATAACTTACAAAGTTCAAGATATATGTCACGTGAAACAATATTTTACCACTACTTTTTAAACATTTAACGACAATAATTATCATTAAATAATAGCTGTATGCTATACCGCATATATTCATAATTAGTAAAACATCGAGTATTCAGTAATTTCTATTGTAATGAACGAAGCAACGTGTACTCACATATTAGGCTCTCATTCCATGAATTTATTTGGTATCACAGCTTCGGTTAAGAACATTTTTCATTAATCATTTTAATGTTTTGTTCTCTTTTATCTTTTTTGAATATTCCCAGCAAATGTTTTAAAGCTATAACGTTTGGTGTGGAAAACGAACTGTAGTTGAGCTTTGTATAATGTTTTGTAGTTGATAGAACGGTCTGCCTTAAATTTGATCCGAAGCATGTAAATATATTTGTAAAATTAAACTAACTTGTACCGTTATTGCACAAGGTATGCATTGAATCCGCAATCGAAATCTGTCTATAACTTCAAAAGAACGCTTTCTTTATTATTAAAAAAAAAATATTATGAAGATATGTCTCTGCCTTCTTGAAATACACAATCAATAATCCATTTGTCAACAACCTTTTTGATTCTGTTAGTACACACTTTTTAAATAAATTACCTCTCTTTGTCACTCGTAGGCTGTTCCTATATTGGACTAAATTGGCGTTTGCCTACGCAAAGCATAATAATTTGAAATTGATTTATCAGCGTTTTGAAAAGAAAAGTAGTGTAAAATAACTACTGGTTTCAAAAATATGTAACTTGATAACTAATTAAATATTATAAAAATATTTAAAAATTGCACAAATGACGCAAAGATAAATTCGCACTTTACCCTAGCTCTCGGTTGTCAATTAAAGAAAAGTATATCCCTCCTAGGGGAGACAAGTAAAAAAGGGAACTACAATCATACGGGAAATTACGGGAAAAGGCAAACAGATTATTGACTTAAGTAATATTCTTTTTTTTCTGTATTTTAGAAAACTGAGTCTCAATCCCATTTATTTAGTAAGAAAAGGATCATTTCAAAATATGACAGTATTATCTAACTTGTAAGTATTATTTTGTCATGTTTATGTAACATTGGGTTGTGTATTGTAATTTTACATTTTCTGTTTAGTGACGAATGAAGAGAACGTGAAACATAATGTAAAGAATTATGGATGGAAATGGGGATGTGTCTAAGAGACAACAACTCGACCAAATAACAGACAACAGCCGAAGGCCAACAATGGGTCTTTACTGCAGCGAGACAATCCCGCACCTGGAGGTGGTCCTTAGCTGGCACCTAAAAAAAATTGTGTACTAGTTAAGTAAAAATGGACGTCACACTAAACCCCAAAACATACTAAAATTTAAAAACAAACAAGACTGATAAATATCATACATTAAGGCGTTATGGGATTTCTGAATTCTAAAAGTTCCGATAGGACGTTTATATCATCTTTAAAATCATATCAACAATTAAAGGAATCGTCTTGCATTTGAAGTTTTAATCATATTGTACGTTTGTAATAAGGTCCGAGACCACAATTGTCGTCCCTTGATTATCGACAAATATAGTCCCTAGTGTTGACAGTGGGTTACTTACCATTAATTTTTATACCCCTTCAAAATTTATTTCGCCATGTTTAATGCCCCAAATTGCAAGTAGGGGGTGAAATTACACTGTAAAAAAATTGGGTCCATAATTTTAAAGGAAAGTAGTGATTTGGGACAGCTGAAAAAGGTTGAAAATTAGCAATTCGGAAGCTGTCAAAAGATTTCAAGACGCCCTAAACATAAAATTGTCCATATTTTGAGTTAGAGCCGATGAAGTTTCTATAATGTTGATATAATTTGTCCCAAAAGTAGCACAGCACACTGTAAAAGTTTCTTTGAGAAAACGCAGGTGGGATTTTTTTTAAATTTCATTTATGTTCTTAAAGAAATGCACTACGAATTAATTGTGGTCTCGGACCTAAGAGGTGAACTCTGTAAATATAGAATCTGTACCTTGGCAACTTCCCTAAATGATTTGATGGTGTCAATTTGTCAAATAGCATGAAACTATAGGGTTTAAAAGTTTATTTTATCGAATTTTTGCAAAAATTACCAATTTTGGCATTTTATGGTCAAAATAGGCATTTTATAGCTTTTTCAATATTGATGCATAAATGGCATTCAGACTTTCTATCTGACAGTTTTTCATGTGTCAATATTTGTGTTTCTATGCCTTTATTTATTTCTTTTACTTATTTATGAACTCTGAATCTGCAGAAAAGAAGATTATCTCAGACAATATGTGCAAAATGTGTTGTATAAATGACCCTTGTCTAACGCCCTGTTTATATGAAGTCAAAAGTGGGGATCTTGGTACATAAAATTTGAAGTCCATAATAAAGACCTCACTTAATTTGTATCAAAAGCAATTTGCAATGTCTATTGTACCTATCCATTTCACTTGATTAAATTTTCTTTTCTTCTGTAGGATAGCAAGTGGTTTAAATGTAAGCCTGTTGATAATACATTGCATGCAAGTTTTTCCCTAAGAGGCAAAAATCTTTGTATCAGACCATACTGTTTGTAAGAAAAGATAATTGCAAGTGTATTTTTGTGCTCAGATATGTTGCATCATGTCACATGAGTATTGAAATGATAAAAAAGACACAATTTTGTATTTCTTATAGCCTCAATATGCATTTTTTAATGTAAATATGTGACACGGCCTAAATTGACCCTAAATATTTTCCGTCTTACTTGGCCTAAGATCCTTTTAAACTAATATGATACATGTATGTTATTTGTAATTTTTCTTTCCATTTAAAGTACTTTCAATACATATGTAAGGATTTTTTATAACCAAAGAGCCTCACAAATTCAATATTGCTGGAAAATATTACATCTTCATGTAAGGCCCCCCTTCATTGAAAAACCTCAATTTTTAGGGACAGGCTCATATACATTTGACTTTTGGATAGTTATGCCAAGTCTGATAAATCAGATGAATACTCTATTAATTTAAATACACGATAAGTTATCTATTAAGGCATTTAAAAAGTGTTTTTTTTTGCAATATTTTAATTTTTAAAGCCCCAAATGTTGAAAGTTGAAATTTTTCAATTTTAACGTCAAAATTGTACACGCAAAGATGAGTATAGAACTATACTTATTGTCTATAATATACATCCTATTGTCGTGACACTTTGTAAGCAGTGTTTTTTTTTTAGCCTTGGTCATGTCAAGTTTGTTTACGATTTGTCAACTCTTTCTATCCTATTAGGTCCGAGACCACAATTGTCGTCCCTTGATTTTCGTTGTTCACAAATATAGTCCCTAGTGTTAACAGTGTGTTACTTGCCATTAGTTTAATGAATTTCTCCATGTTTAATGCCTCAAATTGCAAGTAGGGGGGTGAAATTAAACTTTAAAAAAAATTTGGGTCCAGAATTTTAAAGGAAAGTAGTGATTTGGTCCAGCTGAAAAAGTTTGAAAATTAGCACTTCGGAAGCTGTCAAAAGATTTCAAGACGCCCTAAACATAAAATTGTCCATATTTTGAGTTAGTGCCGATGAAGTTTTCTATAATTTTAATATAATTTGTCCCAAAAGTAGTAAAACACTGTTAAAGTTTCTTTTAGAAAGCGCAGGTGGGATCTGTTTTATTTTCATTTATGTTCTAAAAGGAATGCAGTACGAAATAAATGTGGTCTCGGACAATAAGGATGATAGTATGTAGTGTTGATTCATTATTTTTGTGGGTACCAATTTTCGCTGATTAATGAAAATAATTATGTTCGTAGACATTTAATTTCGTGTTTTTTCCGGTTTGCTTATAAGCCTACAGACAATTTGCCATTCATTGATCCATTAATCATATTAATATCGTGGTTATTCATATATTTGGTTTCGATGTTATATTTGTTATTCTCGTGGTGTTTTGTCTGTTGCTTGGTCCGTTTCTGTGTGCTGTTGCGTTTCGGTGTTGTGTCGTTGTTCTCCTCTTATATTTAATGCGTTTCCCTCGGTTTTAGTTTGTTACCCCGATTTTGTTTTTTGTCCATGGATTTATGAGTTTTGAACAGCGATATACTACTGTTGCCTTTATTTATCTTCAATAACATAGCTTTCATTTCTACAAATTATATTTTTTAAGATATCCGTTTGTGTGACATATCAACCATTGTGATGAACACTTTTATAATAATAAAAAAAAAATTTATTTGACTATTGCGTTTGGTTAAAGAAATCTTTATTCAATCATTTAAGTTATGATAAAAAAAATCTCTATAGATTCTGCATATTGCTATTGGTTTATTGACATGATTGAAGAGCATGATAGTTTTTTTTTATCTTTTATTTACAATGGCATTAATATTATTTCTACAAATTGATGTTTTCTAGAGAAATGAGACTATGTGGCATAAGACTGATCATGCCGGGTGCTTTTATAAATTTGCCACTTCTTCGTGGGATGTGAGTATTCTTAGTTTATTTTTTTATATATATCATTGTTAATTTATGTGAGAAAAATACATGTTCGTATATTATTTTATTTTATCTGATAATGGATCTTGTTACAACTAACAATTGTATGGTAAATTTCAAATTTAATGACATTACTTGACATAACAAATGCACTTCAATGAGTTATACAGTCTTAATAAATTCGGATATAATATGAAGTTTAGATACCTCAAGGTACTTAAATGTTTGGTTTTTTTTTTAAATCTCTTTTAATTTATATTCGGACTTATATAGCATTTTAAACTGTCATTCTCTTGAAACAAATCCACATTGTACAATCCTGAAACGAGCACATGAACCTTTTTTAAGTACAATCTGTGTAAGAGATTTGTTTATATGATGCCCCTCAATTCCTATTTTCTGCATGAAAAAAGGGACATCATACATAAATTACTGTTATTGTAATATTGTATAAACAACATAATATATCTATTTTTGACAGCCAAGGTTCCTCAAGACCACGTTCAACAAACCTATAGGGAGGCCGAGCTAAGTTTGTTGTTAATATAAAACTCAAGTTGAGCAAAATGTCATTTATTCAAAATTTATCATTGAGAATGACTGTTAACATGGTTAACAAAATCATTAGACATGTTACGAAAAGGTATATTCACGACGCTGAGGTTGACAAATTACACTTTAAATGTGGAGACACCAAAGAGATTATCTGTGTATACATTGGATTTTATTTAAAAACTGCATTGATCCTTTCGCAGGCAATTCCGTATGGAACAAATATTCAATAACATTTATACGATAAGAAATATAAGAAATAGATATTAATAATTTCCATTTTTTTTAAGAAACTATAATAATACTGCAAAAAATGGGGGGGGGAGGGGGACGGTCATTTTAATGCATGCATGCGCAGTAGATGTGCGGGGCAACGGAGACACGGGGTTCATACGTGTGTGAATTCTTTGGCGAGGCCTTAATATATCTTGCAAATAATCTTAAGTATTATAATCTGTTGTATACCTACCCGTGAATATATATGTAACGATCATTTTTATATAGTTTAAAAAAACCACTTATACTTGTATGCATTTTGATCCAGTTGTTTGCTACCTAAATTTTTATCTAACGGGATCTGATTCATAACAACTAAAACACGATTTCAACTTGAGACATTTCTCACTATATAGTTTTAGAACATTTCGCCCGGTAATATAGCTTCGAGACATGTATTTTCTTTCTCATTTCCTTCGACATTTGTCACAATTTCAAAAATGACAGCTCATTTTGTATATTCTGTATAATAGTTTGTGATTGATCGATTGTTGGTTGCTTTTACGTTTAGTTGCAAACATTTCATGTATGTTCAGAACGAGAAGAGTTTTGTGTAAAATATGACTCGCTACTCATCGGTTGAACAACCCTGCAGAGTTTCAAAAGCATTGTATACTGACTTAATAGATATAGGAAGATGTTGTGTGAGTGCCAATGAGACAACTCTCCATCCAAATAACAATTTAAAAAAGTGAACCATTATAGGTCAATGTATGGCCTTCCATTATAGGTCAATGTATGGCCTTCAACACGGAACCTTGGCTCACACCGAATAGCAAGCTATAAAGGGCCCCAAAATTACTAGTGTTAAGCCATTAAATTTGCATTTACATCTTAAAACCACCTTATTCAGATATTTTTTATTTCATAAATTCCTGAAATATTTGTGGAAATTCGCCAACCGTTTCATAAGAAAATGAGAATATGAATAAAGTGACACCGATGACCAATGGATTTTTCCTGCTAGGAGTTTCTCTAAAACAAATATGTTTTATTTTCAAATTAAATCTGTTGGACGAGTACCTATTACTACCCTACGGAGGTACCAGGGTTTTTTTCATGGAAAGAGGGGGACTAGGATTAAATTTGAAAACGGAAGGACGGGAGTTTTGAGTTGAAAAAGGCAGAATGAGTAACTTGGCAAATAAAAAATCCTAAAATTTAACTTGATATAGGAAGATGTGGTGTGAGTGCCAATGAGACAACTCTCCATCCAAACAACAATTCAAAAATTAAACCATTATAGGTTAAAGTACGGCCTTCAACACGGAGCCTTGGCTCACACCGAACAAAAAGCTATAAAGGGCCCCAAAATAACTAGTGTAAAACCATTCAAACGGGAAAACCAACGGTCTAATCTATATAAACTTGCTTACTATGTATAATATATGATTATCAATCTAGCTTTGAATTAACTTGTATAACCCTCAGCCCCCTTTTTCTAGACCACCCACTCCTACGCGCGTACACCTTTCATGTCTTATGTAACCAGCAATGATATCAAAAAAGCAATTGTCGTATAAGATGTTACATACATAATGATGTTCTAGATAAATTTAACCATGTTAACCAAGACGCACAGGATTTAAATTTTACCTGTCTAAATCTATAATCAATGTTTTGACACCGTCCCCAAATCTAAAGTGTAATTTGTCAACCTCAGCGTCGAGAATATACCTTTTCGTAACATGTCTAATAGTACATTTAGCAAATAAATGACAATGTCATTTACAAACAAAGGTTGGTGCCATAAATCCCTAAAGGGGATTGCAGGTTTCATTCCACATTGACCTCAATTTCACAGCTCATTGCTCAGTTTTAAGCCTATATGTGTTTGTCTGGGTTTTTTCAACTATGCAGTATGCCAGAGGTTAAGCACCACCTATTTTTATTGCATTGATTTTTTTTCTTTAAAAAAATCAATTATTCCTCGAAAGGAAAAAACATTCATGTAGCAATTTTGATATTAAAGACCATAAACAAACTAAAAACTTAAGTTTGGCCACATGTGTAGTTTCTATGCATTTAAATTTTGCGTCCACAGAAGAACTTATTACACATATCAGAAACGAAATTTAAGTTTCACTATCATTTAATTTTTTCACAACAATATTAATCATGTAAATTAAATATCCAATATCATTAAAATATTTTACAAATAATCTTTGGTATGTTCAGCAAGTTTAAAGTCAATATTTAAGTCTGTACGATGTGTAACCACATTTATACTGCACTCGTTCTATTTGAGCAGTCAAAATGCATTGACTGTATATTTCTATGTCACTGACCCGATATCACTTTTCCTCATGAATATTTAAATGGAAAATGCCGAAATAATATTTAATTATTCATACGACCTCTTCAACCTGTTCTTGTTTCTTCTGCATACAACGACGCGTGGATCGACTAAACCTTGTTTCTTTTGCAATTATTTGGAAAACATATTTCATTTGGTAATATTTTTTGTTTGCAACCTATAAACTATTATGTTTCATGTTTATGGTTGCTATTTAAGTCCAGACTCAAACGATTTCGTTCACCATCGGGTGTGAGTTTCCACGGGTAAATATGTACATTTCATTGTGTTGTATATTTCTCCGCGAGCATGATACGAGGCCCTTTTAAAGAGGATTTCCCCAAATATTTAAATCCAATAAATAACTTTAACGCATTTAACAACCATTGAAAATATTGTTTTAGATTTCAGTATAAAGACAATAATAGTGCGTTGACTTGACATATCAACGATATAAGGATTCGGCCCGAAACGGGGAGATAGCTCGGCACAGCCTCGCATTTCCCCGTTTCTAAGCCTCATCCTTATATCGTTGATGTGTCAAGTCAATGCACTATTGTTGTCTATATCTTCCAGTACAGTTACATAACAAGTCGACTTATACTCTGTACAAGCCTACTGAACTTTAGTTGAGGATCTATTCCATTAATTAACAATTGACAGTCTTAAATCACTATGATTTTGCAAATATTGATCTCTGCAATTGAGATTTCTACCAATGGCATCTCAGACATGTTCGATAGTGTTCATGTATGGAGATATGGAAGGCAAAAATAAAGTGTCAATGGCTTCTTGCTCTTTTTACTCGGTTACAATCCTTGCCATATGTGGTCTAGCGGTGTCGTCCATGTACACGAGTCTTTGGACAAGTGGGTGATTATCGAAATGAGAGACTACAATGTTTCTAAGCACCAAAGCCCTGTATGTCTGTCCGTTCATGTAATCCTGCAGAATATGCATACCAAGCTTACAACGCAATGAGAAGCAACAATATACTGTAACACCATCAGAACCGATTCAGTCGATGGGAAAATGTTATTTTGGTCATTAGCATTGATATGTGTCATAAATTCGTATTCCGCCGTCTACTTTACGATGCATTGCTTTAAAAGACGGATTATTGTTGCCTTTTGAAGTCGATGGGCCAATTCTCGGACACTAACACGACCACCTGGAGGTCAGTGGTGTCCTAGCTGCAGGGCGATGGGCTTTATCAAGACGAGTAAGCAATCAGTCCGCACGACGGGTAGTTAAACGGGGTCTTCATGACATTGGTCTATCATTAACATTTGCATGACGTTGTTAAAGTCTTACAATGACGGTGTGAATAACATTGAAATTGTTACCTATGCTCCTGTGCTTTTACCGGCATTTCACATGCCAATTGCTTGTCAACTGTCAGTCACAGATAACTTACGCCTTGCCATATTACAAATTACACAATGAATTGATGAAGGTCAAATTTCACCTGTACACTGGACAGGAGGAAGATTATCTGAAAGTATCAAAACAGTGTATTTGTAAAAGTTCAGATAACCTTTACTTTACGGGTTTATCGGAGTTCAATCTTTTTGTCTTAATGAATTTTCTTAGTGTATGTTACAAGAAATTCATAACATCAAACATCAATAATTTGTTAGCAATAGTTTAAAACATATTATTGCTGATTCAGGTTATATTCAAGTGGTGCTTTACTTTTGACGGACTGTATATAACATGTATAAGCAATATGTCAATTGTATTTCATGTATTGAATATTTGTTAGGTGAATATGTCTGTCAAGCAGGTATCATCTGACCTTGATCTTATTTTTATGGAATAAAGATTAATGTTGACTTTTCTTAGTTTAGTTTGTCTTGGAGATACTATATGCAATATGTCAACTATATTTAATGCAGGTAATGATTGTAAGGCGTACATGTATGTCTGTTATGGTTCATCTGACCTTGATCTCATTTTCATGGTTCAATAGTCAATATTAGATTATCCTGGTTGAGGTAATTTGTAAGAAACTATAAGCAATAGGTGTATCGAATGAATTATAGTCATTTCGTACTCAAACCATTTCGTACCTCACGGAAGATTTACATACATGTCATTTCGTACATCATGAAAGATTTATGTGTATGCTATTTCGTACCTCATGAAGATTTATATGTATGCCATTTCGTACCTCATGGAAGATTAACATATTCCCGGGCTTGTATTTCCTATCATGATTTCCTTAATAGAGAGTTGATGCTCTCAAGGAAGCTATAGAACCAAGAATTTTAACTGGTGAAGTTGAAATCATTCCTTCGCAAATTTTACAGACGCCATATCGTGTTGGTTGACCGCTATGGAATAGTTTTCTGTGCCGTGTCTTTTGCATTATTATTTGTCTCTTTGTCTTTTATTTTTAAAACATTAAAATCATGAAAAACTTTACAAAAATATAATACGAAATAGTTAACATGCATTAAGTCCATGAGGTACGAAATGGTAGATGCCTTTCGCCAATAGGGTACGGAATGGATATTATCGTGGGTACGAAATGGTAAATGTTGTGTACGAAATGTCAAATGTGGGTACGAAATGGCAAAGGTACGATATGGTCAAGGTACGAAATGACTTGCTTCCTATAGAATGAGTGTTAGGTAAACATGAATTCCGGTTTGGTTTATCTGATTGTGGTCCCATTTTCGAAGGAAAGACAAGATTTTGTTAATATATTGTGCTGAATATTTCAACTGTGAAAAAGTTCCTTTATTAGGACAAAAATAGAACAAAACAGCATTCAATTGATTTTAATTCATGTGACTTTTTTTTTAAATGCTGTCACTGAAGTCACAGACTAGTTATATTTCTGCTGTTTTTGGAAGTCCAGTATTTCAACATTCTCAGCATATTTGCAAAACAAGACGGAAAGGGTGTTTTTATAACAATTAAAATAACTACATTTCTGTAGCAAAAAAAGAGTCCTCATCAACTAATTTATAAACTGTTATTAGCTGTAAATACATTACGAGGCCTTTTATGACCACTATACTAAATGAGGTTTTTTTTCGTTGTTGAAGGCCTGTAATTGTATTTACATATAAAATACGGTTCAAAGTATGTATTACAGTTTGAAAATTTATGGAAATCCAATCTTTAATTTTCCATAGAAAACCAGGATTGAGTAAAAAGCACCACCGTATAAGCCCTTCGTTAGAAATAATAAATAAACAAAGGATATTGTGATGCCTAAATATGAAGATGAGAGAAAAGTGGACTCAAGAGATTGATAATATAGCAACACCATTTCCTTATTTATATGCCATTTTGTGTTTTAATGTTGAAATAGTTTTTTTGTTTTTATCGTGATCAAGATTATAACATTATTTTGACTACTGTATCCCTCATTTGACATTTGTATCTATAATAGATATAGGAAGATGTGGTGTAAATGCCATATAATGTTTGTTTGTTTTGTTCAAAAACTTATGTAAATTTAATGGAATTCCATGTGACTTTCATACTAGTGAGAGGTTTAGCTACCTATAAAACCACAATGTTTAGTACACCGTGTTCTACATAAGAAAATGCATGTACCGAGTAAGAAATATGACATTTCTTATCCATTCCTTTGATGTGTTTGAACGACGTAGTTCGGGTTAAAGGGTCATCCTGAGCGCGTGCAGATTAAATTCTATATACCGATTTGATTGGTCAATAACTGTTCTAATACATGACGTCATAAATTTACGTAAACGTTTTAGATGTGGACAATTTTCCACAATACACGGATCCTCAGAAAGAGGGAAATACGACTTTCATTGGTAAGTTTTAAATTGACAACTTTTTGGGAGTTTAGACTTTTTGTAAAATTGCGATCTTAATGTTTCTGTTTAATCTATTCCCAGTTTTTTTATTTAATAAGTGACGATTAAGACTTTGACAAATTGAGTACTTTCAAATCGTTGTATGAAAAAAAATATAACTGAAAGGGTTATTGAGTTAAAATTAAATGCTTTTGAATTTCTCTCCATGAATGATATGCTTTAATAGAGAAAGATAAACCGAGGAAGATGTTATATTACCTAAATTTAAAATTTTGAATAAACAGAAAATACGTTTTTCTTTCCAATCTTTTCCTCCCCCTCCCCCAAATTCATTGTATCTAATTTCACTGTATTTTTTTTAAAGCACGTCCATCTAATTCACTGTATTGTTTTATTAAGACACGTCTATCTAAATGAAGTCTGATTAACCTCCAGCTAATCTCCTTGTTTTGAATAAAACTTAAATATAACCCCTTTAAATTCGATCCAAAAATATGGGGAATAGATACACTGATTTAAGATTTATGTTGTACGCAAAATATAATAAAAAAATTATGTTCAAGCTAAGATGAAAAAAAAAGGATTGAGAAACCTTTTGTTTTCCTATTTTGAGACTACGACGTTTGTACAAAGTTCAATTTTGTCGTTATTTCAAGGCAGATGTTGGATTAAGGGGTTGGGACGAACCTGTCGTTCACCCTAGGATTCGACAAAGTATCGTGTTTTGCCTTATAATCGTCAATATTGTAGTTTAGTCTCGCTACACTTGGTGATATATTTTTTTTAATTTGATAGAATAACGCCTCTTTCAAAATCAAGGAACCGCCCCTAAAGGTGAAATAGATTTGAACTGTGCATTATATCTAAGTTATAGCATACATTTGTACATCTTTCTAATTAATAAAATTTCTTTCGCTTCATTGTGAAAATGGAACTTAAAAATTGTGAAAACGTTATTCATGCGAAAGCCATGTAAAAGAAGATCGTAATGGGGTACCTTTATGACGAATAACGGTAAGAAAAATCTTTCAAAATGACATGAACTGTAATATTTGGTGCATGACCATTTTCTTAATGACGTTTGAAAAACGACTGCGTTTGACAATTTTTTGTTTCCCAAAATAACTGATCTTGAAGACCTCACCACGACCGTGATACCACCTTACTGCGGTCTACACGATCGTACTAAGATCATCGAAATTCGCATTTTTTTTACAGATCGCTGTAACATCGTAACGATTAATTATTTGAGATCTCCGAATCTCGATAATACGGTGGCATTATTCGGCTACGTGTATGAAAGAACGAGATAACTATCTTGTGGTAACGACATATAAAGTCTACAGTCTGTGATGTACTGGTTGTCGTTTTTTCCTGTATATTATCATATATATTGATTGCTTATTTGTTAAGGGCCGTACGGTGACCTTACATTTACGGCATTTGGTCTAGAATGGACAGTTGTCTTATTTGAAATCATACTGTATTTGCTTATTGTAACAAGAAGCGACAAGGAGAATAAATTTAGCGACAAGAAAACTTAAAAAAAAAATATTTTGATATACGGGCATGCAGTAATAAAGATATCTTCCTTCTTTTTTATTTATTATATTGATAGATATTTCGCTGTGATATTACGCTTTTAATTTGTACATGTACTTGTGTTTAAGAACAATTATATATTTATTTTATATTTTTTTTAACACTCTCATTGTCTAAAATATGATAAACTCACTGCATGCAAAGTGCTTTATTCGTGAACCAATGTCCAGAAAAGAAAATGTTAAAAAAACGTGAATATTTTGTTTTGTGTATTGACTCATTAAGTTCTTGAAACCATGAACAAAGCAATAACAAAATACAGTACCTATCCTATTAAAATAGTTAACAAGCATGGGTAATGCTTAAATAACTAAGTTATACCAAAGGATTAAACGAATCTCTTTTTTGATAACGTTAAATGTTATAAATATACGGCAATTTAATACCACGGTCCCACTAGGCCACGATCGCACTAAGATCTGTAAAAAAAATGCGAATTTCGATGATCTTAGTACGATCGTGTAGACCGCAGTAAGGTGGTATCACGGTCGTGGTGAGGTCTTCAAGATCGAGATGAGCGTGGCCAACTTTGAACATGTTCAAAACAATCGTGGTGCGGTCGTGATAACATCAGGTCGTAGTAGAAGTGTAGTAAGAGCCTTGTAAGCTCGCAAAGGTCGCTGTAACATCGTAGCGAGAGCGTAGCGAAAGCGTGTTTCTATTTGGAGAGACTGCGCTACTACCTCACTGTGACCATCTCGTTTTCACCACGACCCAACTACGCTTCCATCACGACTATACCAAGCTGTTACCTCAACTTGCAAAAGTTAAGACACGTACTGTACATGGAGGAATTGTTAAACGGTAGAAACATTATAAATACTACACACGTTAATAAAATCGACACCTCTATCAATATTATTGATTTATAATAAAGTTTTTATAAAATACTTTTTATTAGCACCAGATTTGTAATTTCGAGGGACAAATAAAGGCAACAGTAGTATACCACTGTCCAAAACTCGTAATCTATGGATAAAAAACAAGATTGGGGTAACAAACTAAAACTGAGGGAAACGCATTAAATATAAGAGGAGAACAACGACAAAATTTGTAATACTATGAGTACGCCTATATTTTGAACTTCAACATACTTGTTCAAAATGAAAAAAGAATTTCATTGTATTCATGTTATTTGCCTTTGACCCAGCTTTCACAATAATTGATATCTGCCATTGTTTTAAAATATAGATAAAAGATCAAGCGTAAAACTATGTTTAAAATACATGGCCGCTGAAACCTATTATAAACACAAATGGTATTTTCATGGAACATTAAAGATTCCGATTGTCTTTTCTGTATTCTGTGTGAAAATCGTTTGTATCCTTGCATTTTTTTTTATAAATTTCCTGTCAGGAATATGGTAGAAAGTAAAATCACAAAAATACTGAACTTAGAGGAAAATCAATTCGAAAAGTCCATAATCACATGGCAAAATCAAATAACAAATCGCATCAAAAACGAATGGACAAGAACTGTCATATTCCTGACTTGATACAGGCATTTTCAAATTTTATTTCTAAGAATGTTGGCGTCTGCTTTTGTGGTAGTTCAGTGATTCTGCTGTTGTTTTCAGGTTATAGATGATGTTTTGTCTTTGGATTTAGTTTGTTAACCTTTTTTTTTTTTGATTAATCGCATTGTGACTACTGAAAAGCGATACACTACTGTTGCCTTTATTACGAGTTTAAATGCTACACTATTTAAAACGATCAACATTTTAAAACGGGTATTTACTACTTGAGAAGTTCAACAATAACCAGAGTTGATGTAATTATTCAAGAAACTTAAATAAGTTTGACAAATATATGAATATGACCGTCAAAATATTTTATAAATACATAGTGGTCCAATTCAACCTAAAGAACAAAAAGTGCGGTGACAAAAGTGTAAAAAGTCGTCTAGATCGCGACTTTAATCTCCCCAAATAACACACGGCTAAAAATGGCCTTAACTTAAAGACAAATATGTCTTTTTTAGTTTTTGCCCTGTCGTCAGAACTTCGTACGGTCACATTTTTCTAAAAAGTCGTTTTAATGACAAGTAGTATATTGGACAGTTTCAATCCCCCTATTTCAAAATAAAAAATTGTGTATGTTTACTTACATTTAACTGAAATAGTTTTTCCGTAAGCTATTTTTATATGTTAAACTATTCTATTCAGTATTTCATTTTCTTATAATCTATAAAATTTGCCGAGTTTGGACTGTTTAAAATTGAGGTAATTTTAATTGCAAATTCAGACACAAACTTCAGTTTCATCTTCATAGTAGTAATAAAAATGATCCCATAATATTGTAAGCATAAAGTATTACATAAAACTAATAAGAGATAAAAAATTTTGGAACCAAAATATGAAAAAAGTCTTAAGAAATCAATGGAAAAAGAATGGAATAAAAAACTTCAATTTTTACACGGTACTTAATCACTTGCCTTCCGTGACTTTTTGTGTATTAGTCCATTATTTGCTCGTAACTGCTATAGGTGGCACGATAGTATTTCCTGGCCCATAAGGGATAATGATAGCCTTTTTAGAATTTTCACCACTTTCTAACACTGCAAAAAATTCTACATTCACAGTTAACTGCAGTACTTTCATTTTACACTTCAGAAATTAATTTGAAGATGTATCATGACCGTTAACTTTTTTTGCTATATTTAAAAAGGCCACTAGTACTTTTATCGGACTGTTGTCCCTCAGTTTCGGGTATTTGTACGCGTTCTAAAATGCAGTCGTTCAACTGGAGCGCTTGTATATTTTGTTGCAACAAGACATTTGAGAAAGATAAAAAAAAAACTACTCAAGTTTGAATCAGATCAGCGTATTAAGAATTTTTTAATCGTGTCAAATAAAGATAAAGTTGAAATAATTTCCCGTCCATCTTTTAAACTTCAGGCACTCTGTTATTTTGGTTGCATTACAAATTATTTGCTAAAACAAACAAAAAATCCAAACCCATGGAAGCGGATATCTCAGATCACGATACTGCTTTTACTTATTATATTTTGGCTATTGACAACGATTTAATGGTCATTCCTCATGACACCGTTACTATTAGATATAGATCTTTTCTTCCAGCTGATTGTAATTTAAAATATTCTACTTGTAAAATGCAGTCTTAACTCATTGATTTTTATAGAAATTCAGTTATCAAAAAACTTCAACAAGTTCAAGGCAAATATAACATAATATTGTGTAGCAAAATAACTATTTGAGATGCCATATCAGCTGCTAGTCAATTAAAAACTGACTTTAAAGTCTTAATGTCAACTGTAATAGACACAAATAACGGATAGATATCTCATTCCGCTGTAAGTATACTTAAAAAAGACATCTCTACAAACTCTACAGAAATTTACCCATCTTCGGCAGAATTGCTTTTTTTTTCATTAATTCAGTCAATGCCTTCGTCCTTACTGGAATTCATTTAATGGTAACTCGATGAAACTGCATACAGCCAAAACTATTCTCAGGAAATCGTTTGTGTTGCCATTTTATTTTCATTTAGGATTGGCTTTACAGATGTACCTTAAGTTTGGTTCGTAACACCTTGTTAAAACATTGAATGCCAATGGATTTTATGCTTCTTAAAGTAAGGTGCGACGCTATCTAATGTGTTGCCAAACATGAAATTTAGCGGCTTCAAGATAGTGTGTACGTCTCATACATAATGTTTCCCCATCATCTTTGCAGACAAGCATATGGATGTCATCTGAACCCCTATTTTAGATCTCTGTTAAATCTTGGATGAATTAAAAGGGATGGTTTGAAGCTGTATTTTTTTTTTGGCAACAAATGTCTTCGGACTTCCTTCAATACCTTGTCTGTACTTGTAAAGACAGACTCAAAGTAACGTGTTTGTAGATTTTTCGTTTGTTTTACATTATTCATTTCGGGAATTGAAGACTTTGCAGTATACATTTTACTCATTGTTGAAGCCCGTACGAGACGTATTTGTAATGTATGTCTCATTTGGTCTCATTTGGGGTTGCCTCATTTGCAATCATTTCACATCTTCTTTTTTTATATGAAATACTTTTGAAGTTTGTGGT
Source organism: Mytilus edulis (assembly GCA_019925275.1). Taxonomy (NCBI): domain Eukaryota; kingdom Metazoa; phylum Mollusca; class Bivalvia; order Mytilida; family Mytilidae; genus Mytilus; species Mytilus edulis. The sequence continues at coordinate 104,078,596 of CM034350.1, read as the reverse complement.
ACGTTGCAAGGAAAAAAAGGGGAATATAAGTACGAAACTTATAATGTAAAAGATATTAATCAGAGTAAAATACACAACAACAGATAAAACTATATGGAAGTAGTAATAATTGTGAAAAAAACCCAAAAGCAACGAGTAGTCTTTAATAAAACCTGAAGTATCCGCAATTCAATTTGAGGTCATATTTGACTGTAGTGTTCTATTGCTTTGATTGGATACCTCACCCAATATGATAGTTTAAAAAATAATTTTAAAGTATGGTCCTGCATTACACATGATTTTTTACCTGAAATTGAAATTTTTCATAAGGTTAAGGTGCTCTAAACATTTTATAGCTTGAAAACCTAATTTTTGAAGTTTTGTTTATAAACGTCGTTTTAGGATTTTTTGGATAAAATAAATCTTCATGATTAAGGTTTATGTACAATAACAAACATTGATAAAGCCAAAACAGTATCATTTGTATGTATGTAGAGTTTAGAAATATAAAAAAATGTCAAAATTGAAACCCTCCCAAATTTTCACAGATTTTTACATATGACCTTTGACCTCATTTTTTAAAATATTATGACCATATTAAGTCCTGACGACAGGCATATTATTATAGAACACAATTTCCTCTTTCCAATGATATATTATATAGGTGTGTGTTCGGTGGGGAGATTAAATTAAAAAAAATCTACCTTCAGTCATCGCACTAAAAGTTGCTTTCACTCATGCTATGTCAATAAAATTTACTCCATTCAAAATTGGAAACAATATATATATAAACATTAACTAACTAAGAGTTGATGTAATGGCCCAAGAAAGATGAGGTTTACAAAAATTGACGTCTACTGTTTACCAAAATTTCCGGCCAAAAGTACATGTATCTTTGTTGTAATCTGTAAAGTTATATTCTTGAGCATTATATTTAAATATAAGTATCACTTAAAGTAGCATTTAATAATATTCTCAAAATCACATGGCCTTATTAATGCTAATTCAATTAAAATTAAAATAATGTTGTTCTAAGGTTTTCATGTAATGTTCAAATGGTGAACGGGCATATATTTACAAAAGAAATAGTTTTGACGTTTAAAGTACGAAGAAGTGAAAATATATAGTAAATTAAAGTAAAGTTAAGTAAAGTAATCTTATTTAAAGTCGGGTTGCATATATATACATAATAACAAAGAACATGAGCTCTTAAGAGTTCTTCAACCGACTGATATTTAAAACAAACGAAACATACGTGTAATAACATCAGATACCCACACAACACAAACATACAGACAGACAGCACACATATATATAGCGAAAGCAAATTTACAGATCTAACATTGTTGGGTTGATGTTTAGACGAGTTGTATATACATTATGTACACAGCCATGTATCACCATCATTGATGGCGATCCGATGGATACATCTGTTGTAGGTCGTCACTGACTCAGACGTACTTATGAATATAATTATTTTCTGTGACTGTCTCTTACATTAATTTGTAGGATCCTTTACTATAGATAATTTAGCTGATCTGTAACAATAACATCTTCATGCTTTATATATCAAGAACTGTAGTACGCCGCTAGATTAAAATTGACATGGAAAGGTAACACATGGCTAGCGAAGCTCTCTTTTTTTTTGAGAGCCCAGGTGGTCGTGTGGTCTAGCGGGACGGCTGCAGTGCATGCGATTTGGTGTCACGATATCACAGTAGCATTGGTTCGAATCCCGGCGAGGGAAGAACCAAAAATTTGAGAAAGCAAATTTACAGATCTAACATTGTTGGGTTGATGTTTAGACGAGTTGTATATATATATATATATATACGAGTCTAAATTGAAAACTACGTTCAAACCTATGACTGCGTTGGATAAAAACCGCAATTTTTATACGTGTGCATGTCAAACAAATTTCGTTGTAGAAGGGTCTAAAAACCGCACAAACAACATTTTCCAAAAGACCAAAAGAGTGAAAAAGTATATTTAAACAAAACGCATTTGACTAACAGGTCGAACAACTGATGTTCTTTAACCCTGCTGACTGCCATTGACGATTGCCAAATAAAATTGATCACAAGATGTAACAAAATGGATCTCAATATAAATTTAATACGTCACAGAAAAAAAAATTGTTAACTTGTGGACAGGATGTAGAGCCACAAACTTCGGCGTCAATATTTCTTTAGTACACCATATCCGGATTTCGACAATAAATGTCTCTTCAGTGATGTTAGGGATCGAAACGGTATTCGGAAGGCCATATAAAAAGTACGCTCATTTTTAGAGAAAGTACCCTCATTTTTAGATTAAATCTTGAATTTTAAGAGTCAATATATAGGATGAACGGATCATATAAACCGGAGGGAAAATATGATACATGCCCAAACAAAAAGTATAAACGAGTCTAAATTGAAAACTACGTTCAAACCTATGACTGCGTTGGATAAAAACCGCAATTTTTATACGTGTGCATGTCAAACAAATTTCGTTGTAGAAGGGTCTAAAAACCGCACAAACAACATTTTCCAAAAGACCAAAAGAGTGAAAAAGTATATTTAAACAAAACGCATCTGACTAACAGGTCGAACAACTGATGTTCTTTAACCCTGCTGACTGCCATTGGCGATTGCCAAATAAAATTGATCACAAGATGTAACAAAATGTAAATTAATGTAAGAGACAGTCACAGAAAATAATTATATATATATATATATATATATAAGTGCCTATAAATAGCAGCACATGACATACAAATCTATGGGAGTGTGGATTAATCAGTACAGAGATTAATTCAATTACACAAATAAAATTATAGATTGCCTAACAATGTAATTTTAACACACTGTTTAGTATGTAAATATAAGAATGTTTAAAATATTTACAAAATGATGAAAATAAACGCAATATTTCGCTAGACCAACTAGCTTTATCAAGCGTGCATCTATCCAGGTGAAATCGGATGTAGATGATAAGAAACTTTTGCAGCTCAACGTCTGTGTTGCACTGAACTGCCTTCAAAATAAGAAAATTTTGCAGCTCAATGTATATGACCTCTTGCATTTAGCTGCTTTGAAAATAAGAAAATTTTGCAGCTCAATGTACATGTTGCACTTGGATTTAGCTACCTTAAAAATACATAATTGGTAGTTGAAGTTAGCAACGTCCATTGGCCAATATTACGGGATAAAAAGGACGATGCTTTGTTTTAAATTATTCTTTATCTTTCCTGTATCTTTTTTCGTCTTTTTCGTTAAGACCATCAGGTTCTAAAGTGTGGAGTTGGTGGATCCAAAAGTTTTCTCTTCTCCTTCTCGCCGTGGTGTCCCATTCGGTGTTGACTTCTATAATTTGGAAAGTGACATTATCAAAAGGATGTTTCGTTGAACGAAGATGTCTTGTGAGAGGACAGTTTTTGTTGGTTTTGTACGATGAACGATGGTTATTGAGCCGAATATTAAATGTGTCCATTGTTTCTCCCACATACTGAATGCCACAAGTGTCACATGTTAATATATAAATTGAGTTCTCCGTTTTACAGTTGGAATTAGAGTAGATGGTATAATTTTGTTTAGTAACGGAGCTGATGAAAGAACTGCTTGTATTGGCAGCTTTACAACACAAACAATTCCTTCGACCACATTGTTTGTAGCAACCGGGCGATGGAGTAGGCTGCTTGGTTAATACAGATGTCACTAATTTGTCACGGATGTTTTTAGGTCTTCTGAAGGCCATGACTGGTGGTGAAGAAAATACTTTTTTTAGATTTAAATCATTTTCTATAACTTTCCAATGCTTCTGAACAATGGATGACACATTTTTAAAATCAGGATGGTAAGTGAGTACAAGGGGTGTTCTGTTAGCTGCTTTATTCTTATCTTTGTACTCAAGAAGTTCTTGGCGACTAGTTTTGTTTGCTCTTTCGAAAGCGCTATCAATAATGTTGTTATTGTATCCTCGAACAACTAGATGTTTACGAAGTTGTCCAAGTCTAGCATTTTTCGTATTTTCAGTAGAGCATATTCTCTTGATTCGCAATGCCTGGCTGAATGGGATACCACGGGAGCAGTGTTTAGGATGGCAACTTTTAGGAGAAAGGAATTGATGTTTGTCCGTTTGTTTGGTATGAAGGTCCGTTATAATGGTTCCGTTCTTGATGTAACTCGTAGTATCGAGGAAGTTTATTTTCTCCATAGATGATTCATATGTAAATTTTATTGAATGGTGGAAAGAGTTGCAGTGTTCTAGAAATTCATTAAGATGTTCTTGTGAATCTGTCCATTTGAAATCAATATCGTCAATGAATCGGAACCATGATAAGGGCTGATATGGAGCACTAGCCAAGAGGCGTTTTTCAAGTTGGCCCATAAATATGTTGGCATATGACGGGGCCATTTTTGTGCCCATACTAGTACCGTCTATTTGGAGATAGTGTTTTTCATTGAAAGAGAAGTTGTTATTCTCCAGTACTAGTTTCAGAAGTGTAACAAGGCACTCAGTAGGAGGATTTTTTTCACTACGAGTGTTCCATGCCTCTTCACAGGCTGCTATTCCTTCATCTTGTGGAATGTTGGTATATAAAGAAGACACGTCCATGGATGCAAGTATAGTATTGCTTGGTAAAGGATTGAGGCTTTCCATTTTCTTGAGATAATCAGTTGTATCTTGAATGAATGATGGTAGTTCTTTCACATGAGGTCTTAGATGATGGTCTACAAATTCTGATATCTTTTCAGTTGGATGACTATTCGCTGACACAATTGGTCGACCTGGATTGCCCGTTTTATGTATTTTAGGCAACATATAGAATCGTCCGGCCTTTGCTTCGTTCTCAAGAGGTCGGAGATAATCAAAGGTGTCATTGTCTATATGCTTTTTGTCGAACATCTCTTGAAGGATGGTGTTGATCCTTCGAATAGTATTAAGCGTTGGATCTGTGGTTAATTGTTTATAAAAAATGGAGTTAGAAAGTTGTCGATTCCCCTCTGCTATATAATCTGTTTTATCCATGACAACCACAGCGCCCCCTTTGTCGGCAGGTTTTATTACAATATCCTCTTGATCTTTTAACGCTTTCAAAGCTATACTTTCTGACTTGGATAAATTATAATTTCTTGTATTTGTTATACAGGACTTTATATCAGACCTCACGTAGTTAATGAATGACTCCAAGTTATCATTTTTGCTCTTTGGTGGTTTCCATGAACTTTTTTTCCTAAATTTTGGGATGGGCGTGACTTCTTCATTGGTGTCAGTATCTGAATCTGTTAATCCGGCTTCTTCAAGGTTTTTCTTGCCCCTATTGTAGAAAAAATCTTTCAAGCGTAAACGTCTAGCAAATTGGTCTAGGTCTTCGTCTAGCTGAAAGTTATTTACAGTTGATGGGATAGGACAGAAGTTTAAACCTTTACTTAAAAGAGATTCCTCAGCACGTGTAAGTTCTTTAGATGACAAATTTACAACAATGCTTTCAGGTTTTTGTTTCCGTCTTTTAAATTTTCTTTTTCTAGGGATCTTATGGTTTGTTATATTAATATCATTCATATGCTGATTTAAATGGACAGTATGAATTTTATCTCTTTGAAATTTATTCCTTTGTTTTTCTTTATGTTTTGATAGTTCAATTTGTTCAATATCTGCGAGGCGACGTTTAATTATTGCTAAATCGTCACGAGAAATGTTACTATTGTTGATGATATCTGATATTTCATTTACAATTTGTTTGTAATTTGTGGTTGTAAAAGAAAGTAACAGTTGAAGAAGCTGGATTGAACATTTAAACAGAATTTCATTCCAACGGCTCATGAATCTTTTGGATTTATGTCCCGGTGCCTGGGGACTCACTTTGATGTTTAAACCTTTTGGTACAGTTTTACTTTGAATATAATTTTGTAAGTTAGATAAATGATGTTCAGTTTGTAGTTTCTTTTTAGTTAAAGATCTTAATTTCTTGAAATGCTGTGAGCTATCCATGTTGTAAAGATAGCGATAGATTTGAATGGATTACACAAACATTTGTGTAATGCGTGCTACTGGAGATAATAATATAAGTGCCTATAAATAGCAGCACATGACATACAAATCTATGGGAGTGTGGATTAATCAGTACAGAGATTAATTCAATTACACAAATAAAATTATAGATTGCCTAACAATGTAATTTTAACACACTGTTTAGTATGTAAATATAAGAATGTTTAAAATATTTACAAAATGATGAAAATAAACGCAATATTTCGCTAGACCAACTAGCTTTATCAAGCGTGCATCTATCCAGGTGAAATCGGATGTAGATGATAAGAAACTTTTGCAGCTCAACGTCTGTGTTGCACTGAACTGCCTTCAAAATAAGAAAATTTTGCAGCTCAATGTATATGACCTCTTGCATTTAGCTGCTTTGAAAATAAGAAAATTTTGCAGCTCAATGTACATGTTGCACTTGGATTTAGCTACCTTAAAAATACATAATTGGTAGTTGAAGTTAGCAACGTCCATTGGCCAATATTACGGGATAAAAAGGACGATGCTTTGTTTTAAATTATTCTTTATCTTTCCTGTATCTTTTTTCGTCTTTTTCGTTAAGACCATCAGGTTCTAAAGTGTGGAGTTGGTGGATCCAAAAGTTTTCTCTTCTCCTTCTCGCCGTGGTGTCCCATTCGGTGTTGACTTCTATAATTTGGAAAGTGACATTATCAAAAGGATGTTTCGTTGAACGAAGATGTCTTGTGAGAGGACAGTTTTTGTTGGTTTTGTACGATGAACGATGGTTATTGAGCCGAATATTAAATTTGTCCATTGTTTCTCCCACATACTGAATGCCACAAGTGTCACATGTTAATATATAAATTGAGTTCTCCGTTTTACAGTTGGAATTAGAGTAGATGGTATAATTTTGTTTAGTAACGGAGCTGATGAAAGAACTGCTTGTATTGGCAGCTTTACAACACAAACAATTCCTTCGACCACATTGTTTGTAGCAACCGGGCGATGGAGTAGGCTGCTTGGTTAATACAGATGTCACTAATTTGTCACGGATGTTTTTAGGTCTTCTGAAGGCCATGACTGGTGGTGAAGAAAATACTTTTTTTAGATTTAAATCATTTTCTATAACTTTCCAATGCTTCTGAACAATGGATGACACATTTTTAAAATCAGGATGGTAAGTGAGTACAAGGGGTGTTCTGTTAGCTGCTTTATTCTTATCTTTGTACTCAAGAAGTTCTTGGCGACTAGTTTTGTTTGCTCTTTCGAAAGCGCTATCAATAATGTTGTTATTGTATCCTCGAACAACTAGATGTTTACGAAGTTGTCCAAGTCTAGCATTTTTCGTATTTTCAGTAGAGCATATTCTCTTGATTCGCAATGCCTGGCTGAATGGGATACCACGGGAGCAGTGTTTAGGATGGCAACTTTTAGGAGAAAGGAATTGATGTTTGTCCGTTTGTTTGGTATGAAGGTCCGTTATAATGGTTCCGTTCTTGATGTAACTCGTAGTATCGAGGAAGTTTATTTTCTCCATAGATGATTCATATGTAAATTTTATTGAATGGTGGAAAGAGTTGCAGTGTTCTAGAAATTCATTAAGATGTTCTTGTGAATCTGTCCATTTGAAATCAATATCGTCAATGAATCGGAACCATGATAAGGGCTGATATGGAGCACTAGCCAAGAGGCGTTTTTCAAGTTGGCCCATAAATATGTTGGCATATGACGGGGCCATTTTTGTGCCCATACTAGTACCGTCTATTTGGAGATAGTGTTTTTCATTGAAAGAGAAGTTGTTATTCTCCAGTACTAGTTTCAGAAGTGTAACAAGGCACTCAGTAGGAGGATTTTTTTCACTACGAGTGTTCCATGCCTCTTCACAGGCTGCTATTCAGATACTGACACCAATGAAGAAGTCACGCCCATCCCAAAATTTAGGAAAAAAAGTTCATGGAAACCACCAAAGAGCAAAAATGATAACTTGGAGTCATTCATTAACTACGTGAGGTCTGATATAAAGTCCTGTATAACAAATACAAGAAATTATAATTTATCCAAGTCAGAAAGTATAGCTTTGAAAGCGTTAAAAGATCAAGAGGATATTGTAATAAAACCTGCCGACAAAGGGGGCGCTGTGGTTGTCATGGATAAAACAGATTATATAGCAGAGGGGAATCGACAACTTTCTAACTCCATTTTTTATAAACAATTAACCACAGATCCAACGCTTAATACTATTCGAAGGATCAACACCATCCTTCAAGAGATGTTCGACAAAAAGCATATAGACAATGACACCTTTGATTATATCCGACCTCTTGAGAACGAAGCAAAGGCCGGACGATTCTATATGTTGCCTAAAATACATAAAACGGGCAATCCAGGTCGACCAATTGTGTCAGCGAATAGTCATCCAACTGAAAAGATATCAGAATTTGTAGACCATCATCTAAGACCTCATGTGAAAGAACTACCATCATTCATTCAAGATACAACTGATTATCTCAAGAAAATGGAAAGCCTCAATCCTTTACCAAGCAATACTATACTTGCATCCATGGACGTGTCTTCTTTATATACCAACATTCCACAAGATGAAGGAATAGCAGCCTGTGAAGAGGCATGGAACACTCGTAGTGAAAAAAATCCTCCTACTGAGTGCCTTGTTACACTTCTGAAACTAGTACTGGAGAATAACAACTTCTCTTTCAATGAAAAACACTATCTCCAAATAGACGGTACTAGTATGGGCACAAAAATGGCCCCGTCATATGCCAACATATTTATGGGCCAACTTGAAAAACGCCTCTTGGCTAGTGCTCCATATCAGCCCTTATCATGGTTCCGATTCATTGACGATATTGATTTCAAATGGACAGATTCACAAGAACATCTTAATGAATTTCTAGAACACTGCAACTCTTTCCACCATTCAATAAAATTTACATATGAATCATCTATGGAGAAAATAAACTTCCTCGATACTACGAGTTACATCAAGAACGGAACCATTATAACGGACCTTCATACCAAACAAACGGACAAACATCAATTCCTTTCTCCTAAAAGTTGCCATCCTAAACACTGCTCCCGTGGTATCCCATTCAGCCAGGCATTGCGAATCAAGAGAATATGCTCTACTGAAAATACGAAAAATGCTAGACTTGGACAACTTCGTAAACATCTAGTTGTTCGAGGATACAATAACAACATTATTGATAGCGCTTTCGAAAGAGCAAACAAAACTAGTCGCCAAGAACTTCTTGAGTACAAAGATAAGAATAAAGCAGCTAACAGAACACCCCTTGTACTCACTTACCATCCTGATTTTAAAAATGTGTCATCCATTGTTCAGAAGCATTGGAAAGTTATAGAAAATGATTTAAATCTAAAAAAAGTATTTTCTTCACCACCAGTCATGGCCTTCAGAAGACCTAAAAACATCCGTGACAAATTAGTGACATCTGTATTAACCAAGCAGCCTACTCCATCGCCCGGTTGCTACAAACAATGTGGTCGAAGGAATTGTTTGTGTTGTAAAGCTGCCAATACAAGCAGTTCTTTCATCAGCTCCGTTACTAAACAAAATTATACCATCTACTCTAATTCCAACTGTAAAACGGAGAACTCAATTTATATATTAACATGTGACACTTGTGGCATTCAGTATGTGGGAGAAACAATGGACAAATTTAATATTCGGCTCAATAACCATCGTTCATCGTACAAAACCAACAAAAACTGTCCTCTCACAAGACATCTTCGTTCAACGAAACATCCTTTTGATAATGTCACTTTCCAAATTATAGAAGTCAACACCGAATGGGACACCACGGCGAGAAGGAGAAGAGAAAACTTTTGGATCCACCAACTCCACACTTTAGAACCTGATGGTCTTAACGAAAAAGACGAAAAAAGATACAGGAAAGATAAAGAATAATTTAAAACAAAGCATCGTCCTTTTTATCCCGTAATATTGGCCAATGGACGTTGCTAACTTCAACTACCAATTATGTATTTTTAAGGTAGCTAAATCCAAGTGCAACATGTACATTGAGCTGCAAAATTTTCTTATTTTCAAAGCAGCTAAATGCAAGAGGTCATATACATTGAGCTGCAAAATTTTCTTATTTTGAAGGCAGTTCAGTGCAACACAGACGTTGAGCTGCAAAAGTTTCTTATCATCTACATCCGATTTCACCTGGATAGATGCACGCTTGATAAAGCTAGTTGGTCTAGCGAAATATTGCGTTTATTTTCATCATTTTGTAAATATTTTAAACATTCTTATATTTACATACTAAACAGTGTGTTAAAATTACATTGTTAGGCAATCTATATATATATATATATATATATATACGTCTGAGTCAGTGACAACCCTACAACAGATGTATCCATCGGATCGCCATCAATGATGGTGATACATGGCTGTGTACATAATGTATATACAACTCGTCTAAACATCAACCCAACAATGTTAGATCTGTAAATTTGCTTTCGCAAATTAGCTGATCTGTAACAATAACATCTTCATGCCTTATATATCATGTACTGTAGTTCGCCGCTAGATTAAAACTGACGTGGAAAGGTAACATATGGCCACCGAAAGCTCTTTTTTTGAGAGCCCAGGTGGTCGTGTGGTCTAGCGGGACGGCTGCAGTGCAGGCGATTTGGTGTCACGATATCACAGTAGCATGGGTTCGAATCCAGGCGAGGGAAGAACCAAAAATTTGCGAAAGCAAATTTACAGATCTAACATTGTTGGGTTGATGTTTAGACGAGTTGTATATATATATATATATATATATATATATTCATTAAATAAAATAATAAAATAAGTAAAAAATTAACAGTTCCATTCTATCGATGTCATCCTTCCATTGGGACTCTTCAGGATAACTGATGTAGTGTCGCTATAGGCGACGTCGTCAAGGAGGTTTATGACGTTCCGTCATTGTTCGTTATTAATAATTCTCTGGGTTTAATTTCGATCTGAACGTTGTTATGAAATAACGTTCCATCTCTTTCCTATATGCTTCATCCCGTCTACATTTAAAGATAGACATTTTTTGAAAATGCTTTTTACCACAAGTATCACTTAGTGTGCACTTATTGGCTAATTTCTGTATTGTGGGTGTTTTATTTGTTCTTTGTGAACTCGCACCCATTCACAGAGACTATTCCCGGTCTGTTCAATATAATGTTCGTGACAACCAGGACATGTGACGCAATAAATAAGATTTGTTGTCTTACAAGTCATATTGGCGTTCACATGAAATTTTTTGCCATCTTTAAACGATTTCATTTTACCCGTTTCTAAATATTTTGTATTTTGACCGCAAACACCGCATCTTGAATCTCCGCAAGACTTCATTCCAAAGTCACTAACCTTCGGTTCGAACCGAGCTCTGGTTAAGTGTTTCTTTAAGTGTTTAGGTTGTCTTCGGCTGTAGATTAAGTTTCCTACCGGTATCAATTTTTTCATAGTTTCACTTTCGTGTAGGATCGGAAGGTTTGATTCAATTGTATTAAAAACGTCTGGTAAACACGGGTCATGTGTACTAACAAACGGTATTTTCCTTAAGCTTTCATCCGTGTCTTTCACTTTCGGGTTCGTAATTCTTGTAGGGTCAATAGTTTAGATTTTCGAATTCCACATCCGATTAGACCCTCTGGGTATAACTGTTGTGTCAAATAGCCTTTTAATTCCTTCAAACGTACTTCTCGAATGTTAATCACAAATCCGCCTGGCCATACAGTAAGGTATATTTCGTTTTATATGGGACGGATGACACGAATGAAAATTTAAGTATTGATGGGTGTGGATTTATAATAAATGTCCGTTGTTATATGACTGCCTGATTTTAAGATTAGGATATCTAAAAATGGTAGTTGTGTGTCACTGGTTTCCATGGTGAATTTGATCGACGGATGTAATGAGTTGATTAGATCTTTAAATTTATATAAATCTTTTTCAGATCTGCTCCAAATTATTATGCAGTCATCTAAATTATGCAGTCATCTAAATTATGCAGTCATCTAAATATCTTTTCCAAAACTGAGTGACATAATCACAGAAATTTTGATCGAATTGGATAGATATTTGTCGATACATCTGTTGATCTAGTTCCCATGGCTGTACCTTTAATTTGTCTGTATTTGTTCCCGTCGAAATAAAATGTATTTTCTTCTAGAACTATTTTGATAGCCTCTAGTATGAAGTTTGTTTCAAATCTACTGTCAATTTCATCCCGTTTTTCTTCGATCCAGTATTTTACGGCTGTAAGACCTAGATCATGGGGAATATGTGTATATAGACTTGTAACATCAAAGCTTGTTAATAGTGTTTCTTCCGGAACTATGGCAGGAATATGATTTAAAAATTTCATATCATCTTTGATATAACTTGGAATTGACGGACATAGATGTTTTATAACAAGGCCGATAAAAGGACTTAGTCTTTTAGTTAATGATTCCGGTCCGGCTATAAATGGTCTTAATTTCAAATTAGCGGGACGGAATGCTTCAACGTAAATATTGTTTTGATCGCGAACAGTATTTTGTATTTGTGCACTTTTATGTACTTTTGGAAGTCCATAGAAATTACTCTTTTTCGGATCAAAGTCACACAAGTACGCTATGTCTTTCTCTGTCAGACATTTGTCGTAGTCTTTTATCAGTTTCTTTAATCTCTTTTTAGTTGCTTTATCCGGATTATTTGTTACTTGTTTGTAGTATTCCTCATCATTAAGCTGTTCCTAACTTTTTCTTTATAAAAGTCAGTATCCATAATGATGATGGCTCCTCCTTTATCTGCTTCTTTAATTAATGATAATAGAGTCGTCATCTTTAAGACTCTTAAACGCATCCTGTTCATTTCGGGTTAAATTCTGTTTACATTTACTTGTACAGACGGGAAATTTTTTAATGGTCTCAATGTAAGTATCTAAATATTCATCTTTCCCCAGACTTGGGTTGTAAGTTGATTTGTTTCTTACGAGAGATTTATCATGGTCCTTTTTATTTCAGAATTCTTCTTTTAAACGGAGGCGTCTAGAGAAATTATTGATATCAGCTTTTAATTCCGGAACATTTGAATATGGAACAGGAGCAAATTTAAAACCTTTTGATAATAAATAAATTTCATTTTCGTTTAATGTTCTTCGTGAAAGGTTTATAATTTTGGGGTCTGTCGTCGGCTCGGGTGTTGGGTTGCAGTTGGAATCGGATCGGGTGGTTGCAAGTTTTGGCCTCCCTCTAAAAAAGGCTGTCGTGCACCTCTTCCTCTACCTCTGTTGTTTCCACCATGATTGGTGATGCTCCCACCTCTACCACCGCGATTAGATCTATCTATTCTTCCACGACCTCGTCCACGTCTTCCTCCGCGACCTCCACCTCTACTATTTACAACTTTTCATTCTTCATTGTTTTGTTGAAAATTTCTGGGGACGGATTGCGGTTTTGAGTGTTCGGTCTCTTTGACGGTTTATTCCTAAATGCGGTGTTGTCAATTTTCATTTGGGTTGATTTAGAAGCAACGGCGGCATATGTTCCAGTATTGGTAATCTGTGAAACATTTGGTTGATTAGGGGATGTATTGATATTTAAATTATTCATGTGTATATCGTTGTTTCCCTTGTCCTAGCTGGCCGTTGTGGTTTCAGTTTCATTATGGACTCATGGCCATAATATTTTCGTAATTATCGAAATGTTCTTGATGTTTCTGCCACACCGCTTTTGATTTCTCTTCTTCACATTTTGTGTCCTGTGTCCACATCTCGTAAAGTTTTGCTTCAATATTGCCTTTACATTTTTCGGATATTTCGGCTAATACTGTTGCGTCTATTGACAGAAATTTTTCTTCAAATCGGTGTTTTCTTGTTTGATATATATATATCAATGCATAGATAGCACATGTAGAATAAAAACTTAGCAAGATATATTAAAACAAATGTCTAATATCAGCACATATATAGTAGCACATAGTATTCATATCAGAGTAGCGCATCTAAATGTAAGCACTTTAAGCACGAACAAAAGACTGCATGCAGCTATAGCGAAAGTAATACATAAACAGAAGAATAAATGGCTAAATGAAAAATAAAATAACTGCAAAAGGATCAAAATTAAAATAAAATAAAAACACAAAACACAAAACAAACAGCAGGCTTAGAGATCACGTTATGGGGCAATAAATAAGTACATTGTCTACAAGAACTGCATGAACATTTTCTGAAAAACACCAGATGGAGATAATTTTTTGAACTGGCCAAAAGTTTATAAGCTCCTTGACTTATTTGGCAAGGAGTTCCAGAGTTTTGCTGCCTCATAACTAAAGTTATTCTTACCATACGTTGTTGTTTTTGGCCGTGGTACATCTGCTATGCTTTTGTACCTGAAGTTATATGAATTTTCTTTAATATTTACCAAATTATGTAGGAATTCTGGACTAGATTTATTAATTATTTTAAATGTCTCTAATGTCATGGTTCCCAATCTTCTGATTTTTAGTGCTGGTAGCTTAGACTGTTCAAGAAGTGTATCATAAGAATTTGTGTAGTCGTCGTAAATATTTCTGAGTGCTCTTTCTTTTATTGTTTTCTATTTTCTTCGTGGTTTGTTCACTGCAGAGGTGCCATGTAAGAGGACAGTAGCTGAGGTTTGACATAACAAATGAGTGGTATATTGTTAGTTTAGAAAGTCTGGTGAGATGAGTGCCAATTTTTTTAAGAACGTTTAGTTGTCGTGCAGTAATACCAAACGCTTGTCAAACCTGGTATATAGACCAGATATAAACCTGAATCAGTTAACATTAGAAAACAAAATAGCATTACAAATAGTATCAATAGGTCAAACAAACAAGATAATACTATTTAGAGGTCTCGCAGTTACTTACATCAAGTTAAAAAGAAAATAATAAATAATATAAACTAACATGCATTAGACAATAAAATGAACTACATGCATACAGCCACACACGACCGTCTTCATGCTTTAAGAAAAGATTATTTTACAACAGACAACTTTCCTTTCTTTTGTCAAAGTTTATTTAGCAACAATCGAATGATTGCAGTGATGAGGGGAGTGTTTATTGACCTATCCGCTCTAAAGTATCTGTATGTATATAATTGTACTACACTATTATATTCAAAAGCTAAGTTCTCTTACACATGTTATATCTGTTTATGAAGGAACTTTTAGTATATTAATATATTTATGAAAAAAACAAAAAGAGTGAATTGGTGACGATAGTAAAAATCTCCCAAAAGAAAAAAATATGCTATTCATGGAAATACATACATGTTTAATGTGTTATGGTTTTCGTGAATTTGCAATGAGAGTTATATGCCAGAATGGAAGTGAAAATTCATCAAATAGTACAGACACAAAAACCAGGCTACTTTTGCTGTAAACTGAAAGTAAACCAAGCATTGCCAAGTTAGCTGGTACTAGTATCAATGATTATTAGAACTATAAATTCTATAAAGATTTGAATGTCATACTGGGCAATTAAAAACAAAGAAATAGATTCAATATGTTTTTGTGAAAAACAAATAACGCATCCGAAAGTTTTGTGTAAATAACATAAACAAAAATTATGATATCATCATGGCTTTTCTTTGTTAAACATTAATTACAATTTATTATGTCATTAGTTTTTTTAAACTGACTTAACCAGGTCTTTTCATTTTAATAATGTTTAGATTTGTGTTGTTTCTTATTTCACAGCCTCCATATTAGGTATTTTTGAACCGAAATACTAAATAAATGGTTTAACTTCAAACAAGTTAATGTTAATGAGTATCATGTAAGATTTCCAACAACATCACGTTTGCATTAATGTATTGACCCAGCACATTTCTATGCAAAAGGTCCCCAATTATATTTCATCATAATTATATAAAAAGTACATATAAAAGCAAGTGCTAGTTGTGATCATTTAAAACAGGTTAAAGAACAAAAAAATATATTGGCAGTTTAAATTGATGAATTGGGTTGTTTGCATAAGACCGTCTTTTATTTTGTAAAAGTGATCATTCCGTGCGTGCTTTGAATTCTTTGATTACCGTTTTCAATATAATGTTGCTTTGAATTAAACAGAAACAGCAGTTGAAGTGTGAATTCCCTCATTTTGATAAAAAGAAATGTTGCTATAAATTTTGGCTTTGTTTAAAAAACTAATTTCATTTATGAAATAGTTTATCAAAACACTTTAAACTAGAGGCTCTAAAGAGCCTGTGTCGCTCACCTTGGTATATGTGAATTAAATAAAGGAAGCAGACAGTTCATGACAAAATTGTGTTTAGGTGATTGTGATGTGTTTGTTCATCTTATTTTACTGAACATTCTTGCTGCTTACACTTATCTCTATCTATAATGAACTTGTCCGTGTAGTTTCAGTGGAAAATCTTAGTAAAAATTTAAAAATTTTATGAAAATTGTTTAAAATTGATTATAAAGGACAATATATTCTAGGGATCAAATTTTGGTCATTTTGACTTATTTTTTAGTCTTAAATTGCTGTACATTATTGCTGTTTACAGTTTATCTCTATCTATAATAATATTCAAGATAATAACCCAAAACAGCAAAATTTCCTTAAAATTACCAATTTAGGGGCAGCAACCTAACAACGAGTTGTACGATTCAGAGCAGATAGATCTTGACCAGATAAACAAATTTACCCAAGTCAGATCTGCTCTAAATGCTTTGTTTTTTGAGTTATAAGCCAAAAACTGCATTTTACCCCTATGTTCTATTTTTAGCCATGGCGGCCATCTTGGTTGGTTTGCCCGGTCACAAAACACAATTTTTAATCTATATACATCAAAGATGATTGTGGCCAAGTTTGGTTTTATTTGGCCCAGTAGTTTTAGAGAAGAAGATTTTTGTAAAAGTTAACGACGACGGACGACGGACGCCAAGTGATGAGAAAAGCTCACTTGGCCTTAAGGCCAAGTGAACTAATAATAGCCATGTACAGTGATAAATACATATCCTACGGTAGGGAGACACACAAAACAATAGATACTGTAATATTGTGATCTCGGATTATTATATCGTTTTATCGATTCGTTAAAAGAAGATCTCGGATTTTTGAATCGTTATTTCGGTTAAATATATCGAGATTTCGATTTAAATATATCATTAGCTCGATAAAACGAAACTGTATTTTTGAATTCGCCATTTTGATGTATCTAACATATATTCAAATTAATTTCAGAAAAAAAAACCAAAATCAAAGTACTCTTCAAAATGTTTTACTAAAATAAAGGCAGCAGTAGTATACCGCTGTTCAAAACTCAAAAATCCATGGACAAAAAACAAAATCGGGGTAACAAACTAAAACCGAGGGAAACGCATTAAATATAATTCATTCATTTATTTAGCTATATCGAAATAACGGTCTCTTTTTATCGAGATTCCGATATATTTAACCAAGATAACGATTTCATAATCCGAGATCTCGGTTTAACAAATCGAGATATGTGATTTATTACCATCTACGGCCGTATAAAAAATAAACATTATATATTTGATCGATTAATTTTTTCTTTATCTCGATTTATTCATATACGGCCGTAGATGGTTATAAATCACATGATTGTCTATATCAACTTAAAAAGTCACATGAATTATATAATATTTAACGTTAGTTTGAATGTTTGTTCTTATGTCGTCTTAACCCGTCCCTAAAACATATCTTATTCAATTAATAAACAAATTTGTCTTATAAATCTTGAATGGAATACAGAACGAACTACCTGCATTCAGTTTCAATCGGAACAGCGTAGAAAAGCCTGAACAAGTACTTATGTTTCTCTTTTGTGATAAATTCAGTCAACTAAGACTTGATCGGATTAAAAAAGGGAGTTTCATATTGAAATATTGCTACTTATCATAGGTTGGCACTAAGTGTTGTAAAGCGATAATGATTAAAAAAACATACATGCATTTACATCTAAAAACGACTGAAAATATCACTGCAATGATTCCTATTATAAAGCTTTCTTCTTAAACGTTCCTTTGTTACAGATCTTTGGCCGGAAATAAAATGTCTTATATATTGGAAGAAGTGTTTAAAGACCTACCAAGCCTGTCCTTTCTGTATGTATACAGTTGTACTATAATATTATATTCAAAAGTATATATAAACTGCATATTGTTGTCTGGAAATTACACCTCCTTATATAATGTATAGTTTATTAATGATATTTTTTGTGGAACACATTTCAATACATATAACTGCTTTTTAGACTTTTTATAATAAAGTTTATTTAAAAAATTAAGGCGTAAATTGATTTGGAAATTAATTAAATTTTCTCAATTCGGTATAGGTCAAAATAGCCACGTACAGTGATATATACTTAGCCTACGGAAGCAGTAAGGGGACACACAAAAAAATAGATACTGTTAAGTTGAGATCTCGGATTATTATATTGTTTTATCGATTCGTTAGATGGAGATCTCGGATTTTTAAATCGTTATTTCGGTTAAATATGTCAAGTTTTCGATACAAATATATTATCAGCTCTATAAAACGAAACTGTAATTCTGAATTCGCCATTTTGATGTAATCTTACAAATATTGAAATTAATTTCAGAAAAAAAATCAATGAACTCTTCAAAACTTTTAACTTAATTTATTTATAATTTTATTTAGCTTTATCTGAAAAACGATCAATGTTATCGAAATTTCGATATATTTAACCATGATAACGATTTAATAATCCGAGATCTCGTTTTAATAAATCGAGACAACGATATGATAATCCAAGGTCTCGATTTAATAAATCGAGATAATTTCGAGATTCAATAAATCGAGATAATTTCGAGATTTAATAAATCGAGATAACGATAAAATAATCCAATATCTCAATATAACAATTTCATTTTATCGGGATAACGATATATTTTATATGGAGATATCGTTAACACGGTTTCGTTTTATCGTGATTGCGAATTAAAAAAAAATATATTTTCTATTTTTTTGTGTGTCCACTTACGGCTTCCGTTCTAATCATATTTCTAAATATTAAACGTCAATAGATATTTCTTTATGCTACCATAGTACTTCATTTTTAAATACTTTTAATTGCAGCTTTATTTTCGATATCTTAGCATCTCTTATGATCATAAATTTGGTAAAATAGCCAAGTCCTCAAACAACAGTTTAATAAAGATACCAGTAGAGGCCCTACTAAAAAAATTCAAAAATATATTTATAACTTGTGTATTATTTTCCTTAATTATAATGCTTTATCACATGAACTGGTCGAAAGAGATATTTATCGTGGCTATAACTGATTATATGTTGGATTAAAACAAAGAAAATTCATAAAGGAAGTTAAAAATTTTAAAATAATATTACATTCTTATACAGCTTAAACGGCAGTCTTCATTGTTCATGTAAACAATACTGCAATGCTTCTTTAATTACGAAACACTACCCATTTTTTTCTTTACAGTCACTTATCGAACAATCAAATAGCTACATTAAAAGGAGATGTATTTAAAGACCTACCAGAGCTTCTCTTCCTGTATGTATATAATTTTACAACACTATTATTTTCAAAAGTATGTCATTGATACATATAGCGGATGTCGTCGAGTGGTCAAGAGCACTAGAAATGTTTCTTAAAATTGGTGATCGAGTGTATCAAAGGTGTCAGTTCGAATCCCGTTCAGGAACAACATTTTTTTTATCGCACAATTCAGACTCTAACACTGTTGAGTCTAATTGTCTGACTTCAGATATATTTATACAATAATGTTAAATCTGCAAAATTGCGAAAGCAAATTTTTGTTCTTCCTTCTCATTGGTGTCTGGATATTAACATTTCCATATACAGTGAAACCTGGCTATACAGAACATCTTCGGGACTTAAGATTTTTTTTCCATTTTGTCCGATGTTTTTTTCAGGTTCACAACGTATACAATTTGATATGACGGTTAATAGGAACATTGTTAGTTGATAAGGCTTTCGGTTTATGCAGGATTCGGTTTAGCCAAGTTTCAATGTAATAGGATTCATATATTTTAACATATTTGTAGAACTATATGAAAATATAATATTGTGTGACTTTCTATAATAAAGTCCATTTCCTAAATTAAGGCGTCGTTGTCAACATATATTAAAATTTCGTAAACTGATTGAACTATGTCCAGTGCACGATGTTTTGTCGATATTGTCACATCGCAATGTTAACAATATCGTGTCAATATCGTGTTTATATTGTATATATAGAGTCTATACCTTTCTGTTAACATCGTTCACATCGTATACATCGCGATGTTAACAATATCGTGTCAACATCGTGTTTATATTGTATATATATAGAGTCTATACCTTTCTGTTTACATCGTTCACATCGTATACATCGCGATGTTAACAATATCGTGTCAACAACGTGTTTATATTGTGTATTTAGAGTCTATAACTTTCTGTTTACATCGTTCACATCGTATACATCGCAATGTTAACAATATCGTGTCAACATCGTGTTTATATTGTGTATGTAGAGTCTATACCTTTCTGTTTACATCGTTCACATCGTATACATCGCAATGTTGACAATATTGTGTCAACATCGTGTTTATATTGTATATATATAGAGTCTATACCTTTCTGTTTACATCGTTCACATCGTATACATCGCGATGTTGACAATATCGTGTCAACTTCGTGTTTATATTGTATATATATATATATATAAACTCTCTACGTTTCTGTTTACATCGTTCACATCGTATACATCGCGATGTTGACAATATTGTGTCAACATCGTGTTTATATTGTATATATAGAGTCTATACCTTTATGTTTACATCGTTCACATCGTATATATCGCAATGTTGACAATATCGTGGCAACATCGTGTTTATATTGTAAATATATATATACAGTATCTACCTTTCTGTTTACATCGTTTACATCGTATACATCGCGATGTTGACAACATCGTGTCAACATCGTGTTTATATTGTAAATATATATATACAGTATCTACCTTTCTGTTTACATCGTTCACATCGTATACATCGCGATGTTGACAATATCGTGTCACCATCGTGTTTATATTATATATAAACCTATGACTGCGTTGGATAAAAACCGCAATTTTTATACGTGTGCATGTCAAACAAATTTCGTTGTAGAAGGGTCTAAAAACAGCACAAACAACATTTTCCAAAAGACCAAAAGAGTGAAAAACTATATTTAAACAAAACGCATTTGACTAACAGGTCGAACAACTGATGTTCTTATATATATTTGCGAAAGCAAATTTACAGATCTAACATTGTTGGGTTGATCTTTAGACGAGTTGTATATACATTATGTACACAGCCATGTATCACCATCATTGATGGCGATCCGATAGATACATCTGTTGTAGGGTTGTCACTGACTCAGACGTACTTATGAATATAATTATTTTCTGTGACTGTATCTTACATTAATTTGTAGGATCCTTTACTATAGATAAATTAGCTGATCTGTAACAATAACATCTTCATGCCTTATATATCATGTACTGTAGTACGCCGCTAGATTAAAACTGACGTGGAAAGGTAACATATGGCCACCGAAAGCTCTTTTTTCGAGAGCCCAGGTGGTCGTGTGGTCTAGCGGGACGGCTGCAGTGCAGGCGATTTGGTGTCACGATATCACAGTAGCATGGGTTCGAATCCCGGCGAGGGAAGAACCAAAAATTTGCGAAAGCAAATTTACAGATCTATCATTGTTGGGTTGATGTTTAGACGAGTTGTATATACATTATGTACACAGCCATGTATCACCATCATTGATGGCGATCCGATGGATACATCTGTTGTAAGGTTGTCACTGACTCAGACGTACTTATGAATATAATTATTTTCTGTGACTGTATCTTACATTAATTTGTAGGATCTTTACTATAGATAATTTAGCTGATCTGTAACAATAATATCTTCATGCCTTATATGTCATGTACTGTAGTACGCCGCTAGATTAAAACTGACGTGGAAAGGTAACATATGGCCACCGAAAGCTCTTTTTTTGTGAGCCCAGGTGGTCGTGTGGTCTAGCGGGACGGCTGCAGTGCAGGCGATTTGGTGTCACGATATCACAGTAGCATGGGCTCGAATCCCGGCGAGGGAAGAACCAATTTCGCAAATTTACAGATCTAACATTGTTGGGTTGATGTTAAGACGAGTTGTATATATATATATATATATATACATGTATATATAAAGTCTCTACGTTTCTGTTTACATCGTTCACATCGTATACATCGCGATGTTGACAATATTGTGTCAACATCGTGTTTATATTGTATATATAGAGTCTATACCTTTATGTTTACATCGTGTTGTTTGTGCTGTATTTAGCCCCATCTACAACGAAATTGGTTTTACATGCACACGTATAAAAATTGCTACTGTTAAATAAAGTAAAAATTTTGGTAAGAGTTAAAATTTGAGCTCCGATAAAATTAAGAGTAAGATTGCAGTTTCTATTTTCTATGGGTGCACTCTTTTTCTTTAGATGTATATTCTTTTGTTACATTTATCTTTTATTACGGTATGTGTACCTTTTTTACCAATACTGATTAATGATAGTTAAGTTGAAAATAACTGATTGTATCTGTGTGCCAATTTAAGCACTTTCTGCTTTATCATATTGGCCATTTTTTTTCTCACAAGAATCAAATAATCAAGAGCTATTCAGGTACCTTTGTATTAAAAGAACTGGTTAACCTTTTCAGTCATGGTCGAAATCCAACAATCTCACTGTATCACTGTCTACAGCCAAGGAATCACATTAAGTAATTTAAACACGAACCTACATCTCAACTATTATAACTTGTTTTTAGTGTTTTTTTCCCATTGTATTTTTGAATTTTGCAAAACTTTCAGTGGCAAATATTACATAAACATCATCACAAAATATTTGTCTATATAAGTGGAATATTCTTTCACCAGACGGACCATTAATGTGTTGGTTACTATTTAGCATGTAATTCTACATAAATACGTGTGTGTGTGTGTGTTAAATATTTCTACTGATGTAGACTTTTTAAGCCAAATGTATAATACGTGCTAAATTGGTATACCTTCGTTTACGGGACGTATTATGGTATATCGTTGTCCGTCTGTCCGTCCGTCGTCATCACGTCAGACTCTTTAACCAATTGACATAAAACTTTGGTGAATTATTTATATCTATTGACGTGAGCTCCCGTTAGTTTTTCATAAATTTTAGATTTTATGTTTCTCAGTTATAGGGTTTTATTCATTATAAAAGGGGGATTTATCCGTTTTCGGACAACAACTAAATATTGCTTTCAGCAGTGTTCATATAAAAACTTTGGTGAATTGTAAATATCTATTTATGTAATTTTATAGATTTTCGATTTTATGTTTCCGAGATATGGGGTTTTATTCATCGAAAAAGGGGGGATTTTCCAGTTTTAGTACGATAACTCTAAAATGCTTCCACCAATTATCATACAACTTTGATGAATTATTTATATCTGTTGATGTAAATTCCTTTTAGATTTTCATAAATTTCTAATATGACATTGAGAAGTAATGAATCTCTCTGAAATTGTACCACAAGGTTTCATATCACAAATGAAAGGCTGAAATTGAGTTTAGGGTGCATGTAATTGCCTAAAACCTTCAGGAATTAGGGGCCAAAAACAAGCATTTTGCTAGTTTTATTATTTGACAATAACTTGTGTTTAAGTGGGTGGATCTATATAAAAATGCACTACAAGGTTCCATACCACAAAGGAAAGGCTGGGATTGAGTTTTGGGGTAATTATTCTAATAGGGGTGGAAAGGGGGAGGGTGTCATATTTTGCACAATAGTTTTTAAAGACCTTCGACCACATATATTTTGTGTCAGAAACCTATATTATCTAAAAAATTTGATGATCACAATCCAAACTCAGACAGTATCAGAATATTGTGTCCAAACGTGCCCCAACTGTTCATGGCATGTCAGTTAACTGCGAGTAGTCTGTTGTTATTTATGTATTATTGTCATTTTGTTTATTTTCTTTGGTTACATCTTTTGACATCAGACTCGGACTTCTCTTGAACTGAATTTTAATGTGCGTATTGTTATGCGTTTATTTTTCTACATTGGTTAGAGGTATAGGGGGAGGGTTGAGATCTCACAAACATGTTTAACCCCGTCACATTTTTGCGCCTGTCCCAAGTCAGGAGCCTCTGGCCTTTGTTAGTCTTGTATTATTTTTATATTAGTTTCTTGTGTACAATTTGGAAATTAGTATGGCGTTCATTATCACTGAACTAGTATATATTTGTTTAGGGGCCAGCTGAAGGACGCCTCCGGGTGCGGGAATTTCTCGCTACATTGAAGACCTGTTGGTGACCTTCTGCTGTTGTTTTTTGTTTGGTCGGGTTGTTGTCTCTTTGACACATTCCCCATTTCCATTCTCAATTTTATGATTCAACATCTGCGGGCGTATCAGGCTGCTCTCAGCGAAGCTTTTTATTGTTGTTGTGGTTAATCAATAGTACCAAAATATAGAACTAGGCATACCGTTTGATATTCCCAGATTATTTGACGTCTATAGCGGCCTTATGTTTAACTTGCTGGTCCTACAGTGCGTTAACGACAGTTTGAAGAAGTACAACAAAATATAATTAATTTGCTTTATTTTATTAACGTTTAATATTTTAATAAACATGACTACTAGATACGAATCACTCATTTCCATGCTCAACCCCCCCCCCCCCCCCCCCCCCCTAAAAAGAATAAAAACATATAAGACGTAAGATGTCATATGAACATTTGAGAAAGATGGACAGCACTTTGATAATTTCTATCGTCACATGTAAAATAAATAACGATTTCAAATAGCACTTTAAACATAATTTACGTCCAGTGGCAAGTTTAATGCAATATTCAGAATTAGAACACATTAATCTTGACCCTGCTTTGTATTTACCCGACAGGCTGA
Organism: Mytilus edulis; assembly: GCA_019925275.1. Lineage (NCBI taxonomy): Eukaryota > Metazoa > Mollusca > Bivalvia > Mytilida > Mytilidae > Mytilus > Mytilus edulis. The sequence goes on along the minus strand of CM034350.1, from coordinate 104,053,645 downwards.
GTCGAAATTATTTATACATGTAGAATAGAAGACTATAGTTATGACGTTTCCTGCATGTGATATGAAAGTAATGAAAGTCGAAACTCATTGTTCTTATTTACAATACTCTGATGAACCAAGAAGGTTATCATATAACCTCCTTGAATAAACAAAAACTACAGATTCCGGAAGCTGTACGCTAACATGGTGTTACTCTTGACCTATTAATATCCCTCTCCCACTCCCCCCCCCCAAAAAAAAATAAATAAAAATAAATAATATATACCATGAACCCTACATACAGCATCGCGACAATACGCTCCAAAAAAAGTATATGTCACATACTTTGTCTTCAAGAAAATGGTTCTAGAGGGTACTTAATAATATTGAATATGCTATGAATTTCAAACATTCTTACTGATTATGTGTTTTGAATAGATACGTTCTTTTTTATCATAAGGATAGAGGGTCTTTCATTTATTTAAGTTTGTGTTACCAATATTTTATTCTTTATATTTTAGCACCTCATCATTCTCTAATCTTTTCTTCTTTTTTTTTTTTACTTTTATTCTGCAGTATTTATCCATTATTCTGCATTCCGTAAACCCCAATACAATCAGAACCTTCCTTATGGACACGTATTTTCAATTTAATTATAACAGTTGTAAAAACATGATATGTTCATTATCATTTTCCTGCTTTAGTTGAACTTTCCTTTGGGCGACTCGCTATCTTACAAATTAGCAACTTTAACGACGGACTCGAAAACGGCGACGTCATAATACAGTCACGACACTATAGCGGCACCGAAAACGATGCTTATAGTGTGATTTTCCTTTAACGACGTCAACGATGTAAACAATATCTTAGAGTTCAAACAATGTCAACAATGTTGACACAACATCGTGTTAACATTGTAAACATCGCGATTTTAACGATGTCAACGATGTAAACAATATATAAGGGTTCAAACAATGTAAACGATGTTAACACGACATCGTGTTTACATTGTAAACATCGCGATGTTTACGATGTCAACGATGTAAACAATATATAAGAGTTCAAACAATGTAAACGATGTTGATACGATATCGTGTTTACATTGTATACATCGCAATGTTAACGATGTCAACGATGTAAACAATATATAAGGGTTCAAACAATGTAAACGATGTCAACGATGTAAACAATATATAAGGGTTCAAACAATGTAAACGATGTTTACACGATATCGTTTTAACATTGTAGATATCGCGATGTCGACAATATTGAATAAACATCCTGCACTGGACATGAATGAACTGATTATGAAAAAGGCAAATTAATCTATAAATAAGTGAGGAAATTGTAAACAACCGGCGTCTCGTGCTATTCATAGATCATCATCAATTCAAATTCAAAATCAACCAAAATATCACAATAGGGAAACAACCGGAAGAGGGCGTAAACTCTGGTTTCATTCAATAATACAGGATAATGGATGTATTAATACAAAAACTGATAAGGTGGGTGAAGGATCGTAACTACTATCCATAGATTTTTTTTACAGTTTGTTAAAATGTATCTTCCATCATGCTTTTATTTCTAAAATGTAATAAAAAGTATTGGACACCGGACGCTTCAAGATAATCAAAATTGTCATAGTTTGTATAGATTATGCATGGAAACTTCAATTGTGTATGATAAATGAAAAACTACACAATAAAATGTGAGACGGTAGCTTTGATAACATGCTTTCAGATGTGGAATTGGGGTCACCGGAATTGTTTCCTTGTTAAATTTTAAAATAAATAGATTTACAACTCTTTCTATAATTTTAAAAATGATTCAATTTCAGTTGACTCCCTTACTATCTGATCTATCTCCCATCATGTAGAAAAGTTGAAAAAAAATGAACCAATCAAATACATTATGTTTATTTTTAATACGGCCGTAGATGGTAATAAATTACACGATAGTCTATATCAACTTAAAAAGTCACACAATTACATACTACTCTCAAAATTTGCACATTTCATAATAAACTTAGACCAACTGTAATCTGCTTTATCAAATCGAAGATACACTCCAGAGACAATAAAGTTTAACGTTAGTTTGAATGTTTGTTCTTATGTCGTCTTAACCCGTCCCTTAAACATATCTTATTCGATTAATAACACCTCTGTCTTATAAATCTTGAATGGAATACAGAACGAACTACCTGAATTCAGATTCAATCGGAACAGCGTAGAAAAGGCTGAAAAAGTACTTATGTTTCTCTTTTGTGAAAAATTCAGTCAACTAAGACTTGATCGGATCAAAGATGGGAGTTTCATATTGAAATATTGCTACTTATCATAGGTTGGCACTAAGTGTTGTAAAGCGATAATGATTAAAAAAAAAACATACATGCATATACATCTAAAAACGACTGAAAATATCACTGCAATGATTCCTTTCATAAAGCTTTCTTCTAAAACGTTCCTTTGTTACAGATTTTTGGACGGAAATCAAATATCTACAATAGAGAAAAGAGTGTTTGAAGACCTACCAAGCCTGTACTTTCTGTATGTATACAGTTTCACTATAACATTATATTTCAAAGCATATATACACTGCAAATTGTTGTCTGGAAATGACACGTCCTTATCGAATGTATAGTTCTGATATTTTTTGTGAAACACTTTTCAATACATATAACATGCTTCTTTTTATAATTTTTATCATAAAGTTTATTTACAAAATTGAGGCGTAAATTGATTTGAAAATTAATCAAATTTTCTCAATTGTGAATAAGTAAAAAAAAATAAGATATAGCTTGATACATAAGACTGGTCCGAGACCACAATTGTCGTCCCTTGATTTTCGTTGTTTACTAATATAGTCCCTAGTGTTAACAGTGGGTTACTTGCCATTAATTTTTATACCTCTTCCAAATTTATTTCTCCATGTTTAATGCCTCAAATTGTAAGTAGGGGGGGGGGGGGGGGGGGGGGGGTGAAATTACACTGTAAAAAATTTGGGGTCCAGAATTTCAAAGGAAATTAGTGATTTGGTCCAAGTTAAAAAGGTTGAAAAATAGCACTTCGAAAGCTGTCTAAAGATTTCAAGACGCCCTAAAGATAAATTTGTCCATATTTTGAGTTATGGACGATGAAGTTTTCTATAATTTTGATATAATTTGTCCCAAAAGTAGTACAACACACTGTTAAAGTTTCATCGAGAAAGCGCAGGTGGGATTTTTGTACTTCATTTATGTTCTAAAAGAAATGCACTACGAATTAATTGTGTTCTCGGCCCAGACTGTGACAAAAAAATGGTTTCAGACTTCAGCAGATTATGTGCGTCTGTCTCTGTGTCGCTACGTAGAAAGTACCAATACTGGCTTTTTTCTCAAATAAATAAATGTTTTACTTAATGTAAACACGTTTATAAAAAGGGTGGACTATATGGACCTCAGCCACCCACTAAATCCGCCTGTGTGTTCCCTCTGCTACCTTTTAAGCCGATTTTGTATAAAAATTATGTGTAACATGTAGGAAAAATTATTTCCAATTCCTGACACGTGTTTGTTGTTTAGAATTTTACGTCTATTTATGTATACATTTTATTCGATCTTTTCACCTATAACGGTGATAGAAATACACAATGTGTACATTTGTTGCTGATTGCTCGAAAGAAAATTTTACTACTGTGTGGTGTTAAAGGAAGTGGTTAAAGGTCGAATGATACGGTGCTTTTTGTCCGCAATTAGCTTTTTGTCCGCTTTTGCTTTTTGTCCGATAATTTAGCTTTTTGTCCGAAACTTTTGCTTTTTGTCCGTTGCTTTTTGTCCGTTTTGCTTTTTGTCCGATAATATTGCTTTTTGTCCGAAACTTTTGCTTTTTGTCCGTTGCTTTTTGTCCGTTTTGCTTTTTGTCCGATTATTTTGCTTTTTGTCCGAAACTTTTGCTTTTTGTCCGTTGTTTTTTGTCCGTTTTGCTATTTGTCCGATAATTTTGCTTTTTGTCCGACACTTTTGCCTTTTGTTCATTGCTTTTTGTCAGTTTTGTTTTTTTAGCTCTCCTAGTTTTCTCGTTTGAATTGTTTTACATTGTCTTATCGGGGCCTTCTATAGCTGACTATGCGGTGTGGGCTTTGCTCATTGTTGAAGGCCGTATGGTGACCTATAGTTGTTAATGTTTGTGTCATTTTGGTCTTTTGTGGATAGTTGTTTCATTGGCAATCATACCACATCTTCTTTTTTTATAAGCTCTTCTCATCACTTTGAAAAAAAGTAAACTACTGGCAAAATAAAATCAGATGTGGCCCAAACCATCCTTATGGTAACTAGTTTAAAAAAAAATACCCCTTGACACGCCCAATAATGAAGATCCTTCAGAGATAATGAAGTGCCCCTTTACCATTTTCTAGGGAAAATCAAGCACAATGAAGGTTGGTAAGAACCCATTGCATACAAGACAATCCTAAAAAGAGAGTTGTACCCATACAGGAGCCTTTAAACAAGAACTGTTCGAGATCGACTCATCGCTACTGGTTATCGTGCGATAAGATTATTTCGGAGACCTTTGCTAACGAACAGACATACAGTTTTCCGTATCCAATGTAGTGCAGAGCTCGCCAAAGTTGGAAATTAGCATCGTAAAGGAAGATCCAATGTTCAAATGGAATTCAGTTCATCTTCCTTGGGCCGGTCGTAGCCCGGATTTGAACCATATCGAGCATATTTGGGATACTATTGGGCGGAAAGTGAACGAAAGGGCACCTCAGTTGCAACACATCATGAAAAAAACAATGCCCTTCGTCAGAAATCGTTGCTGCTACCTTAGCCACAAATTAGTCGATTTATGGTAGGAATCAGAAGACGTTTAGACGGGGTTATCCGTTTGAATGGAGGCTGCGCACAAAGTACTAATTCTTTGGCGTCTAACGATCGACCATGATGTGAACAGTCAACTAAAGATTAATTTTGAAATGTCTGACATTGTAAAGTTCGACTACAGTAAAAGTTGTAAAATGCATTTTTTTTTGTACAAAAAATACTTCATTTTGTAATTAAAATTGTGGTCATATAAATCATTATTTTTCTAAACATTTTTAGTTCGTTTCCATGCTAATATTAACATATACTATATTTCAATGTTATTATACACATATTTTAACCAGACTCAAGCTGGCAGCCACTTTTATCGGCCAATCAAGATAGCAGCCACTTTTTTCCAGCAGCCAATTTTGACGATATGTCTAAAAACCAAAAAACTGCATGAGACTCAAACGTTCCAAAAATCGCTAAATCTTAGTTAAATATAATTTAACAGCGGAATTCGACAATTTCGAGGCTTTTACTGATTTTAAAAGCATTTCATTACGTTTTCAATATGTATGTGAAGTTAGCTGCCGGTTTGTTATTCGATATTCGATATTCAATATCCAACCGGTTGCTAGAAGTCGGTTTAATATTAAAATTTAGTTGAAAATCATTAAAAAATATGATTTTCATAGTTAACAGGAGTGAAAAATTACACCGCAAATAGTTTTATGACCCCTTCAAGCTGTCGTAAATTCTCGTTGTCCTCGAATATAAACCCTTATATAAATTGCATATTTGTCTTTATGTAATATAGATTTTTATCAATAAAACGACATCAAAGATTCATCAAAGATTAAATTTAATACATGTATATAATATATAAAACTAAAACTAAAGCCGGCCACTCTAAAAACATTCAGAAATATAAATAGCAATATCTATGGAAAGCCAAAAAAAGAAAAAATATATAGTGAAAACCTACGGGAGACCGCTCAGAGGACGGTGAGACCCTGGTTTTTCATTATCCCAAATTCAACGATATTATAGACTTTGTAGTATATAAAATTGGGTGTATATTTAAACGTGACTAAAAGGATTTTGGGTTATGGGTATTGAAAATACATAAATGGGCAACTTTGAACCTCTGTGGTGGCCAGACGGGCCCGGATCCCAGAAAAATATTTAAGTGGGGAATAGCCTGGGTCAACACCTTTAAAATGAGCTAGGTCCGGTTCGGAACTTTGCCGTATGGATATGCCGAAGAGTACCGAATGTGTGGTCGATATGGAAAATGCATAAATGGGCAACTTTGAACCTCTGTGGTGGCCAGACGTGCCCGGATCCCAGAAAAATATTTAAGTGGGGAATAGCCTGGGTCAACACCTTTGAAATGAGCTAGGTCCGGTTCGGAACTTTGCCGTAGGGATATACCGAAGAGTACCGAATGTGTGGTCGATATGGAAAATACATAAATGGGCATCTTTGAACCTCTGTGGTGGCCAGACGGGCCCGGATCCCAGAAAAATATTTAAGTGGGTAATAGCCTGGGTCAACACCTTTAAAATGAGCTAGGTCCGGTTCGGAACTTTGCCGTAGAGATATGCCGAGGAGTACCGCATGTGTGGTTAATATGTAAAATTAATTCGCTATAAGGGCAACTTTGAACTTCTGTGGTGGCCAGACGGGCCCGGATCCCAGAAAAATATTTGAGTGGGGAATAGCCTGGGTTAATACCTTTGAAATGAGCTAGGTCCGGTTCGGAACTTTGCCGTATGGATATGCCGAAGAGTACCGAATGTGTGGTCGATATGGAAAATACATAAATGGGCAACTTTGAACCTCTGTGGTGGCCAGACGGGCCCGGATCCCAGAAAAATATTTAAGTGGGGAATAGCCTGGGTCAACACCTTTAAAATTAGCTAGGTCCGCTTCGGAACTTTGCCGTAGGGATATGCCGAAGAGTACCGAATGTGTGGTCGATATGGAAAATACATAAATGGGCAACTTTGAACCTCTGTGGTGGCCAGACGGGCCCGGATCCCAGAAAAATATTTAAGTGGGGAATAGCCTGGGTCAACACCTTTAAAACTAGCTAGGTCCAGTTCGGAACTTTGCCGTAGGGATATGCCGAAGAGTACCGAATGTGTGGTCGATATGGAAAATACATAAATGGGCAACTTTGAACCTCTGTGGTGGCCAGACGGGCCCGGATCCCAGAAAAATATTTAAGTGGGGAATAGCCTGGGTCAACACCTTTGAAATGAGCTAGGTCCGGTTTGGAACTTTGCCGTAGGGATATGCCGAAGAGTACCGAATGTGTGGTCGATATGGAAAATACATAAATGGGCAACTTTGAACCTCTGTGGTGGCCAGACGGGCCCGGATCCCAGAAAAATATTTAAGTGGGGAATATCCTGGGTCAACACCTTTAAAATGAGCTAGGTCCAGTTCGGAACTTTGCCGTATGGATATGCCGAAGAGTACCGAATGTGTGGTCGATATGGAAAATACATAAATGGGCAACTTTGAACCTCTGTGGTGGCCAGACGGGCCCGGATCCCAAAAAAATATTTAAGTGGGGAATAGCCTGGGTCAACACCTTTGAAATGAGCTAGGTCCGGTTTGGAACTTTGCCGTAGGGATATGCCGAAGAGTACCGAATGTGTGGTCGATATGGAAAATACGTAAATGGGCAACTTTGAACCTTTGTGGTGGTCAGACGGGCCCGGATCTCAGAAAAATATTTAAGTGGGGAATAGCCTGGGTCAATACTTTTAAAATTAGCTAGGTACAGTTCGAAACTTTGCCGTAAAGAGATTCGCAGGAGTTCCGAAGAATCTCAATAAATGCGTTGTGTTTTCCATTTAAGTTTGATTGTCGTGATAGGTAATGAATAATACAATAACGTCACTCACTATATCGTTACAGTTACAACGTTACAATAGCATAATGCTTGTACTTTGCGTATTTTTCGACGACATTCTAGGGGCCGAGAAAACTGAAATATGTAACGAAAAATGTAAGTTCACAATATAGATAAAAGAAATTTTAAATTAATGTCCATCTCAAATTAAACAATCTAGTTCCGTAACCTTAACTGATCACAACTAAAGTTTATCTCAATAGTCCATTCATGGATATTTCTTTTGCCACATGCGATAGCTTCACTAAGCGGTAATTTTCTGTATGCGTTGCAAGTTCCTTTCCTGTATCTATTTGGCTTCTTGAGTCTACCAGTTGAGAGTGTGTTCGTTCGGACGGTCTAGGTAGCAAGTTTATTCCTTGGAAATTTTTCTCAAATGGGTTCATGTGCGATCTACTTTGTATGAGCCATTGCGATGTGTCTTCTGGTCTTCTTTTGGCAACGGTCGTACCTGAAGGTATATCATCTGGATGGTCATGTTTCCATAGCAACTTTGCCATGGACTTTCCTTTTTCGTTGTCAATAGCTGTGTCTAGTCTTCAATGACGTTTACCAGAGCTGTAGGTGTTGACGGATGGTTAGTATTTCTATTGATTGGTCCTGATAACAAATAAGCGATCTTTGAGTGTACAGCGGGGGATCCTTTTCCTCTTATAACTCTGTCCTCGATAGTTTACCAGAAGTAGTCGGCTCCTATCATGAGTAAGTCAATTTCGAAACGTTCTGTGCTTAAGTTTGAGTCCTCTCTAATGTGGCAACTTCCTTGTAGTCTGTGAAATCTTGTTTTGAATCGGAACGGCAATATCTGGAACAATGAGTTTGTCGATATGGACTTTTTCTCCTAGGTCGGTCTGTAACTGTATTGTTGCAGTGCCTTAGTTGCGAACCTTCTGGGATAAATCTCCTTACACAGACGGATGAATGCTTACTTTTTCAGTTAATTTCTGAGTTATAAAAGAACGCTGTGCTCCCTCGTCAAATAAAATGTTACATTCTACTTCTTGTTCGTTATTTACAACTAGTGCAGTTGCTGTTTTGAGGAGAATGTCATGACTCTGTTGTGAAGAATACATTACTCTAGTCTCGTTTGGTGTTTCAACTACTTTGATTGCTGACTGTTGTATTGTAGACTGTGGTGTCACACCTGGAATTACCTCTTTTCCTTTACATATGCAAGTATGATGCATTCCGTTACACTTTTTGCATCGTTTAGTAGACTGGCATGCGGCCACTTGGTGTAACCCTTAAAGCATAACTGTTTCTGTTTTACAATTTGATTTCTTATGTTTGCGTCTGTTAGTTTAGGGCGGATAGTGGCCACCTAAACAAAAAATACATGTATGTGTATTTACCTTCTTACGTGTGCCTGTGAATTTGCTTTTGTATGAATATGATTGCGTACCCATAAAAATGCAGCGGCGTATAATATGTCTGAATCCATGACTCCTTCGCCAGCCTCAAGTATTTCAATCTCTTTAGTTATTGATTTTCGTAGATTTTTCAATATCAAATTATATCTCCCGTGTTGTCTTGCAATAGATTTTCTTATGTCAATTGGTAACCTGTTCAAAACTACAGGTACCAAAAGCGAACCATACATCTCAGGTGTTTGACAAAGTGACTCTAATCCTCGCACATATGATTCAAGTTTGTCTCCGTAAGACCTCAAGCTAAATACATCATTTGTCGGTGCGGGTAAGCTCATGAGTGATTTCATGTAAGCATTAAAAGTTTTGTGTGGGTTTCAAAATCGCTCTCTAAGCAATCAAACGGCTGTCTCATAATTGGCGTGCGTAAGCGCAAATCCTCCTATGGTTAGGCGACGGCGAACCAGTAAAGTTGCGTGATTGATTTCCGGTAGGATTTTCCTCTGATGGAATTCGTTCTCTAGTGTTTAGCGTGTAAACGGCTGATGTGTTTGTATTAATAGCGTTTGATGTAGGTATATAGCATTCAGCGTTTGCGTTCATTGTTGACTTTTCTTTAAAATTAGAAGTATTGCTGCAGGATTTGATTGTTTGCTTAAGTTTTCGTATTTGCCTTAGTTTACTGTCTAAATTGAACATATACTCATCCGATTCTGTAATTTCTTTTTCAATGTAATCCTCGTGTAGGACTTCTTTCATCTTCTCGTTTAAGTCATGAATAATCTTCTTTTTCTGGGTTACGGCATACTCTATGGCCTTGAATTCCTCCATTTTGACGTTTTCAGGATTTTCCTTTAGCTCCTCGAATTTGATCAAAGCTTCGTCGCGTATGCTCTGTTGCCAACACGTATTGCCTTTAATATCGTTTCCATTGTTCCCGTCAGTCACGGCACCATAAATGTAAAAGGATTTCAATAAATGCGTTGTGTTTTCTTTATACGATTAATCATCGTGATAGCTAATGAATAATACAATAACGTCACTCACTATAGCGTTATGGTTACAACGTTACCATAGCGTTATGTTTACATTTCGCGTATTTTCTGACAGGATTATTATGAAAAGTCTGTTAAGACACAACTTTAAATCCCAATAGTGGTCAGAATTGCCATGATCCCAGAAAAATATTAAAGCTCGGAACTTTGCCGTAAGGATATGCTAAGAAGTACCAAATATATGGTTTGTAAGTAAAATACGTTATATGAATTTCGGAACCACTGTAATGGCCAGATGGCTCAGGATATCTATATTGTCGTTTAATAAACGTACTATACTTAATAAAGTGGTGGTGCTAGATTTATAAAGACAATACCAACGGGTCATTTACAAATAACGGTAAACCAATTACATCGAATGGCAAAGGATTTTGGGTTAAAAAGATATAGTATAAATCCAAAAGACGTGTTGGTGAAGCTTATTGAAGACAAAACGCATCAAGTGTTACCCCGTACACAAGTGTTCACTAAAAATGAATTAATACTAAGAGCAAAGAAACGGGGTATACCTTATCACTAAAAATGAATTAATACTAAGAGCAAAGAAACGGGGTATACCTTATAGATCTAGGTAAAAGGAAAACGACTCCAACAAGACATAGGTAAGAAAGCTGTTATTAAGGTGAAAGATGGTAGAAAAGAATTACAGTGATCATTGAACCATTTGTTAATTCATTTTTAAGGCAAATCGAAGTGCTTTACCTACATTTGATTAGTAAAATTTCAGACGCACAACAATTAAAGTAGGCATCGAAGGTACAATGAGTGCTTCTAGTACAGTTGGTAAAAACAAACCCTGCAACAGGTGACAGTGATTCCACTTTTTAGGTCAACTCAAGTTAGTGTTACTCATGAATCAACCAACTAAGACACTGAACTAACAGTAATGATAGGAAAGGCAAAAGAAAGCATAGCAACTTGCATGCGTGATGGAAGTGAGTGAACGTTAGTTATATTGTAGAAGTACACCTTCATATGGATAAATTGTATCCCTGAAGTGTAAGTCTTACCTACGCCTTTCAGAAAAACTAGCACAGAAGAAGACTTATTTACGTGGGCTGTGTTCTCAAAATCACATAATGAAGAGGTGGATCAGAAAAGTACACACCGAGTGAGTCAATACAAAACATAGGAAAACGAGTTGCATAAAAAGGGGGGAGGGGCTAGTTATTGTCGTTGAAACATATTGACCAAATTTGAAAGGCTAAATACTATCTTGTATACTTTATGTGTTTGGGTATGGTGTTGAAATAAACAACAACTCTTAAGAAAATTTGAAGTGAAACCCGTTAGGAATTCAAAGAACATCAGAAAGGATAGAACTCACACAAACATGTTGTATTTAACCAATGCTACTAAACATCATTACTATTGGATAAAAAGATTATCACATTTGTTAAGTCCCCAAGTGTCATCCCACAATGGTAAAGTGTTATTGTCGAAGATGTATGAACCACTGTTGAAGTGAGGGCTTTTTAGACCAACATTTAGTGTATTGTGATAAGAGGAATGCAGTAAAAATAGAGATGCAGAAGAAGATACCTTTACAATGTCATACAACTTAGTACAAACGTAAAATGCGACTTCCTTGTGTTATTTATGCTGACATTCAATGTAACTTAGAACAGATAGACACTTGCCAACCTGACAAATTAAAAGCTTGCAAGGATGTTAACCAAAAAAATACACCTTCTGGTTTAACTACCGTTTCAAGCATGCTCATTGGGAATACAAAGACACAAAAATGTACTCAGGGGAAGACATTGTTAAGAAATGTGTGTCTTGTATGGAAGAGATAATGAAGAAGATTACAGACATGACAGACATGTACATGGATAAAAAGGCCTGGTGATGACTGAAGTAGACCCGCAATGTTTTACACCGAGTTAACATTGTCACACGTGCGATGATGAATTAGGGGAAGCAAAGTGCGTGAATACGGCCACTTGACAGGTAGGTATCGTGGTGCAGCACATAAAACAATGTAACTTAAACTGTCAACAATCTACCTTTGTTCCAATTGTGTTTCATAACTGAACAGGGTATGACTCCCACTTGTTCGTAAAGGTGTTGGGGTTTACCGATGGTGAAGTGAATTGCATTCCCAACACTGATGAGAAAAGAACATATTTTTTTCTAAGAAAGTGGATGGGTAAGAAATGCTTTTCATCGATTTGTGTAGGTTTATGTTAAATTCGTTCCACACCTTATATATTTAGCTAAGAATTTAAAGTTGAACCAATTAACTGTATGAAAGTCGTGATTTGGGTAGCATTATGAATTAATGATAAAAAATAATTATCTTATGATTTCATGAAGGGTCATTACAACATGACGAAAACACAACTACTATCTGCTGACCGACTTAACAATAAACACATTAGTGTGGTTAACTATGCTCATGTACAACATGTGTTTACTCCATTTAACTGTCAAACATTACAAATTGTCAAGACTACCACGACTTGTACTTGAAAGGACACGTTGTGCAATTGGAAGATATCTTTAAAAACTTTAGTGCCTATTGTTTAAAATACAACGAGCTTGACCCATTTCATTATTACACGTCAACAGGGCTGGCTTACGATGTGGCGTTAAAAATAAGCAAAGTTAGATTAGAATTTTTACACGACCCAGAAATGTTACTTCTATTTGAATAAGCAACACGAAAAGGGGGCTGCTCAAATAAGCCGTCGCCATGGGGTGGCCAACAACAAATACATGAGTGACTACGACCCTTCACAACCAACGATTTTCTTGGAATACTTAGGTACTAACAATTTGTATTTGTTAGTCATGTCCGTAACCAACAGGGGTTTGGAATGCGTGGACCACCTTAAGTCATTGACATGTGGAAATATGAGGATGAGGTTGGGAACATAATTGATTGTGATTTGGATTACCCAGCAGACAATACTAGCCATAACGACTAATCATTTTTACATGAAAATATATAAATGAACAAGGTTCATAAGTTGGTACCGCATTTAGATTAAAACAAACGTGTAAAGTATGTTCTTCATCATAGAGTTTGAAACAGTGTTGTTCCCACGGGTTGGTATTAACCAAAGTGCATCGTGTGTCAAATTTTTAACAATCAATCTGGCTTAAATTTTTCATTGACCTGAACACTAACCTTAGAATCATAGCCAGCATCGTGTCTGAAAAGTATTCTTTTGAACTGATGAACAACTCAATGTTTAAAAATACCATAGAAACATACGTTAACGGGTGAATATAATATTAATGACTACTGATAGGCAACCGTTGAAACTAATAGCTAAACCCAACTGTGACCAATTCGTGGTGTATAACGAGTCCATGGTAGTAGTTAACATAAAGAAAACCAAACTCAAGCTTGACAAGCCTGTGTACTTGGGAGCATGCATCTTAGAAAAGATTTTAAATGTACGACATTCATGTGGACTTAAAACCAACGGGAACAAAGTTCGACTACTGTTTACCGACACTGATATATAATTGAGCTTATAAATTCAAACCGACGACTTTTACAAAGACATATCTCACATTCAAAACAAGTTTGACACATCAACCTATTGTATGGACAATCCGTTTCGGAATTCCGACCAACGTCAACAACAAAAAAAAGGATTGGTATGCATGTGGTGGTCAAATGATGAAAAGTTTGTAGGGCTTCTTACAAGATGTGATAATATCGAATGGGTGATGGTCAACACACCAGGAAAGCTAAAGGAACGAAGAAACAAGTCAATAGACAGAACATTACATTTAACGATTACAAGACGTGTTTGATGACCCAGTAAAGATGTCATAGAAAAATAAACGTCGTTCGCAATAACCTTCACAACGTTGTGTCTGGAGAAATTAACACAATATGAAAAACGTTAAATTTTTAAAGATGGAATCAGTGCCTTGGCACATAGACATTACAAAATTGAACAAAAAATACTATAAGGACGTGCAGTAATAGAAGTACCAATGCCTGGATTCATTAAACTTCTTAAAAAATCGTTATATGAAGAACGACAATATTTATCATATGTAAACAGAATATGGATATTATTAAAAGACGATTGCAAATTCGCGCTAGTTTGGAGGACCGGAAACTGAAAATAAGTGATACGTGTACACTACATTCTATTTCCCAACAAGCTCCTATCAAACGGAGGGTAAAATAAATGATACGTGAACACAACATTCTACTTTCCAACAAGCCCCTATCAAACGGAAAATTGGAAAAAAACAGTTAAAACTCTTCAGATATTCTATTTTCGAGGTGTATTAATGCAGGTTACCCTTTTTCAAAACCTTTTAATCCTTCCATTATGGGATCTGGAACCCATTGGACGTGTTAGTTTAAGACGACAACCAGCAAAGTGTATTTTGATTCTTACGGACTTCCACTCCCCTTACGTAATGGTAAATTACTTGAAATTTAAGATCTACTACATCACCGATGAACTTCAGATAAGAGCACCAGTGGTCTGTGGACACTTTTGTTAGTATGTGTCACAATTGTTGTCTGAAGGTAAACCTTGATGAAGTTGCGTTTCCATGACAGATAAATTTGGATTTTATGGAAATGGAGAAATAAATATGAGTCAATTGCTTGAAGAATTAAACATGAACGACAATCGTATCACTAAAATTAAATCACCGAATAATAATACGGATGCTGCAACAAAACGATGAGTCATGCGTCAATTGAAATACTATACGAAACAATTAGAATTACAATTACAATTCGCGTGTAACCAGATAAAGACGGATATAAAACGACTAGAGAAAGGATATGATACAACCATTAAAGAACTCGAGAAAAATGTAGATGAGTTTAGACCACTCTACACCAAGAACTCGAGGTAAATCAGATTAAAAACTCGACACATAAAACATTGATGAACTCTTGAAACTTTCTTGAAACTTTCTTGGTCAATAGAAATTTAAGAGCAAAACAATGAAGATCTAGAGAGTCTGAGCATGTGAATTCTATTGAAACATAATGGATGGAGATTAAAAGCCGTTAGTGGTTTATTATTTGGTAAGGACGTAGCCCAGATGTGTAAGCCTTCACCACAATACTCGTATTAAGTATCCTATATAATCTTGGGCAAATTGTCAAAGACTATACTTGCTAAAAGTAAAAGGTTGGTACTGCATATCTGATTGTTTGAATCAAGAGTTTAAGGACTTAGGTTACCCTCTCAATCGAACAAAGACCTCTTTCACTCCACACCTGTTTCTTTTTCGCAAGACCTTTCCGATGCGGTTCAAATCCTGAACCGTCTTTCTAAGTTAAGGTTCATAAAAGGAACCTTGTACTTCTTCGTCAGTAAAATCCTTGAGGCGATACATTTGGGCTAAATGTTTAACGTGTGGGACACAGTTAAGACTTTTCTCGGTCCACCTTTTTAAACATGCTTTTCTTTAAAGTTTTAAAACTGTGTCCGTCCCCTACTTTAAATTTAACCTGTTTTAATGGAAGAAGGTTACCATAAAAGTTCCATACACTTTATGTTCGTGTTCTGTTTGACTAACATTAATAGAAGCCATCTTAATTGATCTATATTTGGAGGTGTACTGATGAAACAGATTGGCCACTATAGGGATTCAAAGGTGTGCCTTAACGTACTTTTCATATTAACCACACATGCTTTCGGTAATTCTAGGCTTATCTCTATGGCAAAGTGTCGAACCAGACATAGCTCATTTGAAAAGCGTTGACCGAGGCTATTCCCCACTTAAATATTTTTATGGGATCCGGGCCCGTCTGGCCACCACAGAGGTTCAAAGTTGCCCATTTATGTATTTTCCATATCAATCACACATTCAGTACTCTTCGGCATATCCCTACGGCAAAGTTCCGAACCGGACCTAGCTCATTTCAAAGGTATTAACCCAGGCTATTCCCCACTCAAATATTTTTCTGGGATCCGGGCCCGTCTGGCCACCACAGAAGTTCAAAGTTGCCCTTATAGCGAATTTTACATATTAACCACACATTCGGTACTCCTCGGCATATCTCTACGGCAAAGTTCCGAACCGGACCTAGCTCATTTCCAAGGTATTGACCCAGGCTATTCGCCACTTAAATTTTTTTCTGGGATCCGGGCCCGTCTGGCCACCACAGAGGTTTAAAATCGCCCATTTACGTATTTTCCATACCAACCATACATTCGGTACTTTTCGGCATCTCCCTACGGCAAAGTTCCGAACCGGACCTAGCTCATTTCAAAGGTATTAACCCAGGCTATTCCCCACTCAAATATTTTTCTGGGATCCGGGCCCGTCTGGCCACCACAGAAGTTCAAAGTTGCCCTTATAGCGAATTTTACATATTAACCACACATTCGGTACTCCTCGGCATATCTCTACGGCAAAGTTCCGAACCGGACCTAGCTCATTTCAAAGGTATTGACCCAGGCTATTCGCCACTTAAATTTTTTTCTGGGATCCGGGCCCGTCTGGCCACCACAGAGGTTTAAAATCGCCCATTTACGTATTTTCCATACCAACCATACATTCGGTACTTTTCGGCATCTCCCTACGGCAAAGTTCCGAACCGGACCTAGCTCATTTCAAAGGTATTAACCCAGGCTATTCCCCACTCAAATATTTTTCTGGGATCCGGGCCCGTCTGGCCACCACAGAAGTTCAAAGTTGCCCTTATAGCGAATTTTACATATTAACCACACATTCGGTACTCCTCGGCATATCTCTACGGCAAAGTTCCGAACCGGACCTAGCTCATTTCAAAGGTATTGACCCAGGCTATTCGCCACTTAAATTTTTTTCTGGGATCCGGGCCCGTCTGGCCACCACAGAGGTTTAAAATCGCCCATTTACGTATTTTCCATACCAACCATACATTCGGTACTTTTCGGCATCTCCCTACGGCAAAGTTCCGAACCGGACCTAGCTCATTTCAAAGGTATTAACCCAGGCTATTCCCCACTCAAATATTTTTCTGGGATCCGGGCCCGTCTGGCCACCACAGAAGTTCAAAGTTGCCCTTATAGCGAATTTTACATATTAACCACACATTCGGTACTCCTCGGCATATCTCTACGGCAAAGTTCCGAACCGGACCTAGCTCATTTCAAAGGTATTGACCCAGGCTATTCGCCACTTAAATTTTTTTCTGGGATCCGGGCCCGTCTGGCCACCACAGAGGTTTAAAATCGCCCATTTACGTATTTTCCATACCAACCATACATTCGGTACTTTTCGGCATCTCCCTACGGCAAAGTTCCGAACCGGACCTAGCTCATTTCAAAGGTATTAACCCAGGCTATTCCCCACTCAAATATTTTTCTGGGATCCGGCCCGTCTGGCCACCACAGAAGTTCAAAGTTGCCCTTATAGCGAATTTTACATATTAACCACACATTCGGTACTCCTCGGCATATCTCTACGGCAAAGTTCCGAACCGGACCTAGCTCATTTCAAAGGTATTGACCCAGGCTATTCGCCACTTAAATTTTTTTCTGGGATCCGGGCCCGTCTGGCCACCACAGAGGTTTAAAATCGCCCATTTACGTATTTTCCATACCAACCATACATTCGGTACTTTTCGGCATCTCCCTACGGCAAAGTTCCGAACCGGACCTAGCTCATTTCAAAGGTATTAACCCAGGCTATTCCCCACTCAAATATTTTTCTGGGATCCGGGCCCGTCTGGCCACCACAGAAGTTCAAAGTTGCCCTTATAGCGAATTTTACATATTAACCACACATTCGGTACTCCTCGGCATATCTCTACGGCAAAGTTCCGAACCGGACCTAGCTCATTTCAAAGGTATTGACCCAGGCTATTCGCCACTTAAATTTTTTTCTGGGATCCGGGCCCGTCTGGCCACCACAGAGGTTTAAAATCGCCCATTTACGTATTTTCCATACCAACCATACATTCGGTACTTTTCGGCATCTCCCTACGGCAAAGTTCCGAACCGGACCTAGCTCATTTCAAAGGTATTAACCCAGGCTATTCCCCACTCAAATATTTTTCTGGGATCCGGGCCCGTCTGGCCACCACAGAAGTTCAAAGTTGCCCTTATAGCGAATTTTACATATTAACCACACATTCGGTACTCCTCGGCATATCTCTACGGCAAAGTTCCGAACCGGACCTAGCTCATTTCAAAGGTATTGACCCAGGCTATTCGCCACTTAAATTTTTTTCTGGGATCCGGGCCCGTCTGGCCACCACAGAGGTTTAAAATCGCCCATTTACGTATTTTCCATACCAACCATACATTCGGTACTTTTCGGCATCTCCCTACGGCAAAGTTCCGAACCGGACCTAGCTCATTTCAAAGGTATTAACCCAGGCTATTCCCCACTCAAATATTTTTCTGGGATCCGGGCCCGTCTGGCCACCACAGAAGTTCAAAGTTGCCCTTATAGCGAATTTTTACATATTAACCACACATTCGGTACTCCTCGGCATATCTCTACGGCAAAGTTCCGAACCGGACCTAGCTCATTTCAAAGGTATTGACCCAGGCTATTCGCCACTTAAATTTTTTTCTGGGATCCGGGCCCGTCTGGCCACCACAGAGGTTTAAAATCGCCCATTTACGTATTTTCCATACCAACCATACATTCGGTACTTTTCGGCATCTCCCTACGGCAAAGTTCCGAACCGGACCTAGCTCATTTCAAAGGTATTAACCCAGGCTATTCCCCACTCAAATATTTTTTCTGGGATCCGGGCCCGTCTGGCCACCACAGAAGTTCAAAGTTGCCCTTATAGCGAATTTTACATATTAACCACACATTCGGTACTCCTCGGCATATCTCTACGGCAAAGTTCCGAACCGGACCTAGCTCATTTCAAAGGTATTGACCCAGGCTATTCGCCACTTAAATTTTTTTCTGGGATCCGGGCCCGTCTGGCCACCACAGAGGTTTAAAATCGCCCATTTACGTATTTTCCATACCAACCATACATTCGGTACTTTTCGGCATCTCCCTACGGCAAAGTTCCGAACCGGACCTAGCTCATTTCAAAGGTATTAACCCAGGCTATTCCCCACTCAAATATTTTTCTGGGATCCGGGCCCGTCTGGCCACCACAGAAGTTCAAAGTTGCCCTTATAGCGAATTTTACATATTAACCACACATTCGGTACTCCTCGGCATATCTCTACGGCAAAGTTCCGAACCGGACCTAGCTCATTTCAAAGGTATTGACCCAGGCTATTCGCCACTTAAATTTTTTTCTGGGATCCGGGCCCGTCTGGCCACCACAGAGGTTTAAAATCGCCCATTTACGTATTTTCCATACCAACCATACATTCGGTACTTTTCGGCATCTCCCTACGGCAAAGTTCCGAACCGGACCTAGCTCATTTCAAAGGTATTAACCCAGGCTATTCCCCACTCAAATATTTTTCTGGGATCCGGGCCCGTCTGGCCACCACAGAAGTTCAAAGTTGCCCTTATAGCGAATTTTACATATTAACCACACATTCGGTACTCCTCGGCATATCTCTACGGCAAAGTTCCGAACCGGACCTAGCTCATTTCAAAGGTATTGACCCAGGCTATTCGCCACTTAAATTTTTTTCTGGGATCCGGGCCCGTCTGGCCACCACAGAGGTTTAAAATCGCCCATTTACGTATTTTCCATACCAACCATACATTCGGTACTTTTCGGCATCTCCCTACGGCAAAGTTCCGAACCGGACCTAGCTCATTTCAAAGGTATTAACCCAGGCTATTCCCCACTCAAATATTTTTCTGGGATCCGGGCCCGTCTGGCCACCACAGAAGTTCAAAGTTGCCCTTATAGCGAATTTTACATATTAACCACACATTCGGTACTCCTCGGCATATCTCTACGGCAAAGTTCCGAACCGGACCTAGCTCATTTCAAAGGTATTGACCCAGGCTATTCGCCACTTAAATTTTTTTCTGGGATCCGGGCCCGTCTGGCCACCACAGAGGTTTAAAATCGCCCATTTACGTATTTTCCATACCAACCATACATTCGGTACTTTTCGGCATCTCCCTACGGCAAAGTTCCGAACCGGACCTAGCTCATTTCAAAGGTATTAACCCAGGCTATTCCCCACTCAAATATTTTTTCTGGGATCCGGGCCCGTCTGGCCACCACAGAAGTTCAAAGTTGCCCTTATAGCGAATTTTACATATTAACCACACATTCGGTACTCCTCGGCATATCTCTACGGCAAAGTTCCGAACCGGACCTAGCTCATTTCAAAGGTATTGACCCAGGCTATTCGCCACTTAAATTTTTTCTGGGATCCGGGCCCGTCTGGCCACCACAGAGGTTTAAAATCGCCCATTTACGTATTTTCCATACCAACCATACATTCGGTACTTTTCGGCATCTCCCTACGGCAAAGTTCCGAACCGGACCTAGCTCATTTCAAAGGTATTAACCCAGGCTATTCCCCACTCAAATATTTTTCTGGGATCCGGGCCCGTCTGGCCACCACAGAAGTTCAAAGTTGCCCTTATAGCGAATTTTACATATTAACCACACATTCGGTACTCCTCGGCATATCTCTACGGCAAAGTCCGAACCGGACCTAGCTCATTTCAAAGGTATTGACCCAGGCTATTCGCCACTTAAATTTTTTTCTGGGATCCGGGCCCGTCTGGCCACCACAGAGGTTTAAAATCGCCCATTTACGTATTTTCCATACCAACCATACATTCGGTACTTTTCGGCATCTCCTACGGCAAAGTTCCGAACCGGACCTAGCTCATTTCAAAGGTATTAACCCAGGCTATTCCCCACTCAAATATTTTTCTGGGATCCGGGCCCGTCTGGCCACCACAGAAGTTCAAAGTTGCCCTTATAGCGAATTTTACATATTAACCACACATTCGGTACTCCTCGGCATATCTCTACGGCAAAGTTCCGAACCGGACCTAGCTCATTTCAAAGGTATTGACCCAGGCTATTCGCCACTTAAATTTTTTTCTGGGATCCGGGCCCGTCTGGCCACCACAGAGGTTTAAAATCGCCCATTTACGTATTTTCCATACCAACCATACATTCGGTACTTTTCGGCATCTCCCTACGGCAAAGTTCCGAACCGGACCTAGCTCATTTCAAAGGTATTAACCCAGGCTATTCCCCACTCAAATATTTTTCTGGGATCCGGGCCCGTCTGGCCACCACAGAAGTTCAAAGTTGCCCTTATAGCGAATTTTACATATTAACCACACATTCGGTACTCCTCGGCATATCTCTACGGCAAAGTTCCGAACCGGACCTAGCTCATTTCAAAGGTATTGACCCAGGCTATTCGCCACTTAAATTTTTTTCTGGGATCCGGGCCCGTCTGGCCACCACAGAGGTTTAAAATCGCCCATTTACGTATTTTCCATACCAACCATACATTCGGTACTTTTCGGCATCTCCCTACGGCAAAGTTCCGAACCGGACCTAGCTCATTTCAAAGGTATTAACCCAGGCTATTCCCCACTCAAATATTTTTCTGGGATCCGGGCCCGTCTGGCCACCACAGAAGTTCAAAGTTGCCCTTATAGCGAATTTTACATATTAACCACACATTCGGTACTCCTCGGCATATCTCTACGGCAAAGTTCCGAACCGGACCTAGCTCATTTCAAAGGTATTGACCCAGGCTATTCGCCACTTAAATTTTTTTCTGGGATCCGGGCCCGTCTGGCCACCACAGAGGTTTAAAATCGCCCATTTACGTATTTTCCATACCAACCATACATTCGGTACTTTTCGGCATCTCCCTACGGCAAAGTTCCGAACCGGACCTAGCTCATTTCAAAGGTATTAACCCAGGCTATTCCCCACTCAAATATTTTTCTGGGATCCGGGCCCGTCTGGCCACCACAGAAGTTCAAAGTTGCCCTTATAGCGAATTTTACATATTAACCACACATTCGGTACTCCTCGGCATATCTCTACGGCAAAGTTCCGAACCGGACCTAGCTCATTTCAAAGGTATTGACCCAGGCTATTCGCCACTTAAATTTTTTTCTGGGATCCGGGCCCGTCTGGCCACCACAGAGGTTTAAAATCGCCCATTTACGTATTTTCCATACCAACCATACATTCGGTACTTTTCGGCATCTCCCTACGGCAAAGTTCCGAACCGGACCTAGCTCATTTCAAAGGTATTAACCCAGGCTATTCCCCACTCAAATATTTTTCTGGGATCCGGGCCCGTCTGGCCACCACAGAAGTTCAAAGTTGCCCTTATAGCGAATTTTACATATTAACCACACATTCGGTACTCCTCGGCATATCTCTACGGCAAAGTTCCGAACCGGACCTAGCTCATTTCAAAGGTATTGACCCAGGCTATTCGCCACTTAAATTTTTTTTCTGGATCCGGGCCCGTCTGGCCACCACAGAGGTTTAAAATCGCCCATTTACGTATTTTCCATACCAACCATACATTCGGTACTTTTCGGCATCTCCCTACGGCAAAGTTCCGAACCGGACCTAGCTCATTTCAAAGGTATTAACCCAGGCTATTCCCCACTCAAATATTTTTCTGGGATCCGGGCCCGTCTGGCCACCACAGAAGTTCAAAGTTGCCCTTATAGCGAATTTTACATATTAACCACACATTCGGTACTCCTCGGCATATCTCTACGGCAAAGTTCCGAACCGGACCTAGCTCATTTCAAAGGTATTGACCCAGGCTATTCGCCACTTAAATTTTTTTCTGGGATCCGGGCCCGTCTGGCCACCACAGAGGTTTAAAATCGCCCATTTACGTATTTTCCATACCAAACCATACATTCGGTACTTTTCGGCATCTCCCTACGGCAAAGTTCCGAACCGGACCTAGCTCATTTCAAAGGTATTAACCCAGGCTATTCCCCACTCAAATATTTTTCTGGGATCCGGGCCCGTCTGGCCACCACAGAAGTTCAAAGTTGCCCTTATAGCGAATTTTACATATTAACCACACATTCGGTACTCCTCGCATATCTCTACGGCAAAGTTCCGAACCGGACCTAGCTCATTTCAAAGGTATTGACCCAGGCTATTCGCCACTTAAATTTTTTTCTGGGATCCGGGCCCGTCTGGCCACCACAGAGGTTTAAAATCGCCCATTTACGTATTTTCCATACCAACCATACATTCGGTACTTTTCGGCATCTCCCTACGGCAAAGTTCCGAACCGGACCTAGCTCATTTCAAAGGTATTAACCCAGGCTATTCCCCACTCAAATATTTTTCTGGGATCCGGGCCCGTCTGGCCACCACAGAAGTTCAAAGTCGCCAGTGGGTGACCCGTCACACCATCATTTAAGCAGTCTCCGGTAGGTTTTCACTATACAATTCTGTTTTTCTTTTCCTGGCTTTCCTTAAATATTTTCTATTTATATTTTTAAATGTTTCTGGAGTGATGGTTTTTGTTTTTGTTTTATATATTATATATTGAATTACATCTTTTTGAATCTTTCTTGGCGTTTTATTGATAAAAATCTTTATTACATAAAGACAAATATGCACGTTATATAAGGGTTTATATTCGAGGACAACGAAAATTTACGACAGCTTGAAAGGGTTATAAAACGAATTCCGACGTATCTTTTCCCTCATGCTTTTTAATGATTTTCAACTAAATTTGAATATTGAATCGACTGCTAACAGCCTGTTGGATATTGAATATCAATTATCGAATATCAAATATCGAACAGACCTCTAGCTTCACATACATATTTAAAACGGAATGAAATGCTTTTAAAATGATCAGTTCAAGCCGTGAAATTGTCGATTTCCGCTAATACATTGCATTTAACGATGATTGAACGATTTTCGGAACGTTTGGGTCTCATGCAGTTTTTTGGTTTTTAGACATATCATCAAAATTGGCTGCTGGAAAAAAGTGGCTGCTATCTTGATTGGCCGATAAAAGTGGCTGCCAGCTTGAGTCTGGTCATATTTTATCATATTTCATCCAACAAAAGAAAGCTGATTTTTCACGTTTTGATAAATCAAGGTGTTGCAATACTTTTTTCCATGTGTATATAATTAATTGCCCTAAAATGGCAAACTGTTTTGCCTACTATCTAGAAAATTATAATAGATACAGAAAACATAATGGTAATTACATTGTAGCAAGAATCTGCTTCAAATGAGACAACATGATCAAAAACGTTAATCGACTCCGATGATGATTTTGACCATTTTTTTATTTTATTGTTTTTATGGGGGAGGGGCGTTTTTTATGCCCAACCTAAGATAGATGCCCATCCACCTTCGATAGTAGAGGGGCATTATGTTTTCAGGTATGTGCGTCTGTTCGTTCGTTCGTTCATCTGTCCAGTTTCAGGTTAAAGTTTTTTGGTCGAGATAGTTTTTGGTGAAGTTGAAGTCCAATCAACCTGAAACTTAGTATACACTAGAACACACCCGTGATATTACGGGTCCGTGCCTGAATTCAAGTATATAACTATGCGCAAGCCTTATTTTAGTATTAGTATTGTCATCTGATAAAGGCATGCCGATTAAAAGATACACAGTTTTTTCTCTGCTTTCAAATCTTTCTGTTTGAACCCGTCGAACTGGAACTTATCAATTATTGGTAATATTAATTATTTGGAAAACAAAAGGTCCTGGAATGGAGTATTTTTTAATCAACAGCATTGTCCTTTATTAGTTAGTAAAAAGTTCTTTGATTCGCTGTTTTACGTCATGCCCTCTAACAAATTGATGTGTATATAGCATATTAATCCTGAATACACCGTTTGGTTGTGCGCCTGGCATATGCGGAACTTACAGATAAGGTAATAGGTAACAGGTGAATATACTATTGGTATTGGTATCGGACTCGACCCGGAACTTCTTAATTATTGGCAATATTAATTACGTGGAAAACAAAAGGGCCTGGAGTGGTGTAATTTTTAATCTACACCTTTGTACTACATTAGTTATATATAAAGTTGAATTCTGTGATTCGTCGTTTTTACGTGATGACGGCTGACAAATTGGACCTCGTAATTTTAGTATTATAGATGTATATGTTCTTTATGTTATGATCTTTCTAATTTTGATGTCAAATTAGAGTTCTGACCCCCTATTTCACGGTCCAGTGGACATAGAAAATAATAGTGCGAGTGGGGCATCCGTGGACTGGCGACTACATATTGGAGTTTTGGCCTTAAAATGTAGTGTGTTTCGAGTTCTTGGATTGTAAAAACAAGAAAACCTAAGGTCTAATTTATAATCATTCAATTTGTAGCAAAATTTGATACAGAAATGCAGATAACTAATGTGAGTTTTCATTTGAAAAAAACCCTATTTTATAAGAATTGAACTGATAAATATTTTATACTTTTACAAGCGTAGATTTTATTTGTTTGATTAATTCAAATGATTCTAAATTGAAATTTTTAGAGGAAAAAGTGCATTTTCTGAAAGAATCTTCATGAACTTTTGCTATATTAAATTTAGCAGGAGAAAAACGAAAGGTGACTCTATTGTATCTATTGATATTCTCAAAGCATTTTCTTAAAGTTATCTCCTTGCATTTTGTTTTCAATTCTATAATTTAGATTAGCTTCTGATCACATAATGCTCCCCCCCCCCCCCCCCCCCCGTATAATCCATACACATACCACGCTGAAGTACACTCTTTATTCATTTTTTATTATTCAAAATTAGATAATGCATAATGACATAGATACAGTATTCACTATTCAACGTTAAGTGATGAATAATGAACAATAAAATACATGCATGTATTTCAGTATTCAAGCTGAAAGTGAATAATGAAAAAGAGTAATAATTTTTTTTTCCGTGACACAATATCCCGTATTTCATAATTCGTCATTTTCTTATAATCTAACAAATTTTCAAATTAAAATACAGTTTTGTAAAAAAAAAATCAAAACACTATTGAAATAGTGATCTAAATTTATTTATTTAGTTTCGGAGGATAAACTAGTGTGATTTCCTAACTATTTTTAACAGAAATTCCTTGGTTTGATGTATAGACGACCTGAATACCAAAACATATATAAAAAAATAAATACTAAACGTTGGCTTTTTTTGCTATATATATTCTTAATACAATCTTAGTTAATTCTAGCATATTTAATCAAAACTACCATACCTCCTTAAAGACTATTTCACCTATCTTATTTTCTTGTGTACAAGGTTGGAGAGTGTCCTTTGTTGAATATGGACATAGACCCGGACGATCACAAAGGCTATTTAGAGACTATAGTTTATTATTATTAGAACAATGCATAATTAGTTTAAAAAAATTGTTAAGACTATAATGTCAAATAGTTTCTGCTGATAGATTTTTGGAACAGACGTGAAGTACACGGTTATTTGAACGGACATAATTCGAGTTCGAACGTTTTCTTACTGAAGTATGACTTTTTTCTTGCTTTTACTTTCAACAGGTAAAGTTCAGCTTATGTCATGAATGTCACGCCCTTTATTGTAGGAAACTTCAATACACAGCAGACTATATGCCAGGTCTTTCTATTGACAACTAGTGACACACAACTTGTGACATAATTCAAGAAGTTAGCAATATAAAACTCTACTTTCCGTTATATAGATGATGTTCTTTCACTAAATAATTCAAAGTTTGGTGGCTATGTCGAACGCATCTATTCCATTGAACTAGAGATAACAGATACACTAGATATAGTTAAGGCGGCCTCATATCTTGACTTACACCTAGAAATTGACAATGAGGGTCGATTGAAAACAAAACTTTACGTCAGAGATGATTTCAGCTTTCCAATTGTGAACTTTCCATTTCTAGGTAGCAACATTCCAGCAGCACCTACATACGGTGTATATATCTCCCAATTGATACGATATTCCCGTGCTTGCATTTCCTATCATGATTTTCTTGATAGAGGGTTGTTGCTCACAAGGAAGTTATTAACTCAAGTGTTCCAAATGATGAAGTTGAAATCATCTCTTCGTAAATTTTACGGACGCCATCACGAGTTGGTTGACCGTTATAGAATTACCGTTTCACAAATTATATCGGATATGTTCCTTACGTCGTAACTACATCCCCCTTCCATTTCATAAATGTGACATTCCGAATTAGATTATTTACCGGATTTGTTATCTCATAAGCAACACAACGGGTGCCACATGTGGACCAGGATATGCTTACCCTTCCGGAGCACCTGAGATCAACCCTAGTTTTTGGTGCGATTCGTGTTGTGTATTCCTTAGTTTTATACCGTATGTCATATGAACTATTGTGTGTCTGTTTATAAAAAAGAAGATGTGATATTATTGCCAATGAGACAACTATCCACAAAAGACCAAAATGACACAAACATTAACAATTATAGGTAACCGTACGGCCTTCAACAATGAGCAAAGCCCAAACCGCATAGTCAGCTATAAAAGGGTCCGATAAGACAATTTAATACAATTCAAACGAGAAAACTAACGGCCTTATTTATGTAAAAAAAGTGAACGAAAATCAAATATGTAACACATAAAGTATTTTGTCCTTTTCATTTTTAGCCATATCGGTGTCAGTTTATTTTCGATAAATAATTAGTTTGACTGTCCCTCAGATATCGTTCGTCCCTCTTTTAAGGAGGCTTTTCCAAAAATGTAATTGCTTGTAGACTGTAAATGTCCTCTACAGTAGAAGAAATAATCCACAAATCATCAAAATGAACCTTTAAATGATTGGCCATGTCAAGGGAGATATACAGCAACAAACGCCATGCTGGATCGATACATTTGTCTTAAAAATCTCTGATATTGATTCCGCGTGGCTTTCAGTTTGGTGTTCATGGTTAATTCTTTGGGGCTATATTAGTTTCATGGAAATAAACAAAGAGTATCATATGGTAACCTTTTCTTGGTAATGTTGAAATTGCTGTCCAGCGTAAAAAAAAATATCTGTTCACCAACAAAATATCTTACGTGAACCAAAAGCCGTCAGCGATGGTCACACAGACAATTTGCTACCTTCGTGAACCAAAGTCAGAGCTTTCGCGGAATCCTATTAAACATCTAGTGTTGTCGCGACATCTACCATCATGTGCTGTAAAGATTTTGTTGCACAACAGGACAGAAACATTCTTTTTTAGAACTCATATCACGATGTTGATAATTGGTCATTGGATGTTTCGTATACCATTGTAGCCAAAAAATGAAAACAAAACACTTTGATTTGATATCGATCTATTGTTTAAATTGTAAATGTTCATATTCATTTTTTTTAACGGATTATCATTTTGAATATAGATTTTGATATTTTTTTAATGTGCTTATCTGAGACCAGGAGTGCATTTCAGCGACTTTCTTTCGTTTACTTTTGCGTACATTTTATACAGACCAGTATTTTTTTCAATTGTTTTACTAGTATTTTATAAGCTGCATGCAACATCTTAAATACTGAGAACAGCGACAAAAAATAGATTTTAGAAATAAATAGCATTTAGCCTTCATGCAACGATTAGCCTTTCAAGAGATGTTTTCATTAAAGGATAATTCCATTATTTTTGTGCAATTTTAAGTCTTAACGACAAAAAAAAAAGACAAGTAATCCTGTGTAAGAATGCTAACACAAAAGTCGCCAAAACGAACCCAAATCTTGTTCTATGGTATCCATGATGCCTCATTACTTGTGTGTAAATTTACATTAAATTTGAAGAATTTTGATATTTTTCTCATTTTTGTCGTTTCCATGGTTTCGGCAGCCATTTTAAACATTTAAAGTCAAAAGTCATGTCTACATAATTATGGTAGGAAACATTCGTTTTAAGTCTCCTCAATTTTGAAGCATTTTGAAAATTTTCTCATTTTTGAAGTTTCCATGGCAACGGCAGCCGTTTTGGAAATTCCAAACTCAAAAGTCAAGTCTATATATGCTAGCCAACATTTGTTTTAATTTTCATTAAATTTGAAGCATTTTGGAGTTTTTCATACTTTCACTGTTCCCCTGGCAACGGCGGCCATTTTGAAAATTCCAAAGTCTAACTTCTGCTGCAAATTGTTCACTCCATAATTATATACCATCATATACCATGTAATTTCTCTAGAACAAATTTAACATTGATGCTCTGGAATGTTCCATGAAAATGCACTCCCTAAAATTATGCTGACAAACATAACATTACGTAAATCATTAAGTATCACCTATAGTATTTTGCAACCTTCATTGGTGGTAGTTCATATATATTTCTGTTTTGTTTTTTTTTTGGATATAAGATATTGTCCTGAATAATCATCTTTATGCGTTTGTGTGTTTTTCCGCGTGAGTTTCAGTTTTAATCATTCTGTTAGCCAAAACAAAACTTTAAATTCGGCCGTTATAAATGTTTTCGCCAGAAATCCATGCTTTTATTTCTAATAGCATCAAATTTAATCATTATATTATTATCAAATATCACATAAAAATTGTGTATTTACAATAAGTAGTTTTTAAGTAAACAAGTTAGTCAAGTGGTTTAAGTTAAGTTGTTAAAACAAGTTAGCTGTTTTGTTAGTTAAGTCGTTATAACAAGTAAGCTTACTCGTTACAACGACTTTAAAATAAAACTCCTATCAAATTTAAACTAAAAAATGCTTATTCATCTTAAAATTTGAATATCAGGGTCAGCAACCCCAAAACGCGTTGTCTATTGTAACTGAAAAATCTTGGGCAGATAGATCTTGACATGGTAAACATTTTTATCCCAGACTCTGAATGCTTAAGTTTCAGATATATAAGCAAAACTCTACATTTTACCACAATGTTCTATTTTTAGACATGGCGGCCATCTTGGTTATTGGGCAGGGTTATCGGTACCTGTTTAAAAACTAAATACTCTAAGGATTATTGTGGACGTATTTGCTTTAATTTTGCCATTAGTTTCAAATTTTCTGAAAATTAACGACGGATGCCGAGTGATGAGAACAGCTCACTTAACCCTCTGGTCCAGGTGAGCTAAAAAGGCGAAACGGACAAAAAGCAACGGACAAAAAGCAAAAGTGTCGGACAAAAAGCAAAATTATCGGACAAAAGGCAAAACGGACAAAAAGCAACGGACAAAAAGCAACGGACAAAAAGCAAAAGTTTCGGACAAAAAGCAAAATTATCGGACAAAAGGCAAAACGGACAAAAAGCAACGGACAAAAAGCAAAAGTTTCGGACAAAAAGCAAAATTATCGGACAAAAAGCAAAAGCGGACAAAAAGCAAATTGCGGACAAAAAGCATCGTATCAGTCGAATACAATCAAGTTGAGATTGGAACAAATGATGTTTCCAATATTGTAAAATGATTTAGCACTATAAATACAGGTCAAGTTCTATTTTTCTGACGAAACCAGAGGTGGGCGAAGACGGGTGTTTGATTGGACTTTTTTGTCATTTCCCGTGTACTCTAGTATTTAATTTTATGCGACAATTCCTTACTTTTAGAGACATTTTTCATAGGAATTTACTGATTGTCAAAGTCATGTGATTTGCTATGGTGGAGTTGACCAGTGCGTCGAAAATACGTCGATCAGTCATTTTGAAATTTAAATAACAGTAACGCATTACTTAGGTTGAGGATGACAATCAAAACACCTTCAAAGCGACACAGGATTGAGCAAGAGAGTATTTTTACCACTATTTCACTATGTCACCAATCAGAAAGTAATGCGCTATAAAATTGAGAAATGGAAATGGGAAATGTTTCAAAGAGACAACAACCCGACCAAAGAAACATTTGAATCATTTTTGAAACATTTTATTTCACTAAAGACCTCACATGAGGTATGATAGTACAAACAATATAACAAATGAGATATAATGCATGAACAAACATTTTCACAAATGCATAAATAAATGGGAAGGTAAATATCATTTGTAAATTGACATTACAATTTTACAGAACTTGAATAAGCCGCAAACAAAAGGAGTGGGTAAGACCTCTTTTTGGCCCTAAAATATAATAGTTTTACAAAATTGTTAAAATGTAAACTTTTAGTTATTTATTGAACAGCTGAATGCTTCTGCTACATAAATATGTACATACAACGGATCGTTTTTAATGACTAAATCAGTTGAAATCTTTCACATTATAAATTGATTGAATCAATTGAAATAGACACTTATAATAAGTATGTTTAAAAAGTAGTCAAAATCTTTCGTCAGAAGAAAATGAAATTTGAGGCCAAAATGAGTCCTTACTGGACCTACTCATTTATCTTTGCTGTTCATTAAATAAGAGAAACTCATAGTATTTTTAAGTTTACAAATATCTGCAGGCAAAAATTTCAGCCTTTCAACAGAAAGTACAATCATATATATAATGAAATGCATCTTCTAGCACATTGCTGTTATATAAATCACATCATTCTGATCTATCAATGCTATAATATCTTTATCGTTTTCAATAGGTCTACTGCATCTATATTTACACAATTTAATTCTTAGATCAAAAGGCAATGTAGTTAAATAATCTTCAAACCCATACTCTGACTTTCTATAATTTAAACATTTTGACGTATTAAATATCTGAACCTTCAAACAAATTGTGGTAATAGTGTTTTACATTTTTAGACAACTGACAATTTGAATCTATATATTGAGCAGACTGTTACACTGTAAGAGTTATCTCGCATTTACCATATAATTGGCGAAGTTTACGCAATTGCACGCCTCTAGCGAAATACGGGATTAAAAACGTTCGTCGTAAATTACGCAAGTTATCTCCCTTATTCCAAGAAGGGACAATGGGCACAACCGAAAGAGAAACTACATCGTGCGGTCTATGATTCCAAGTAGCACACTTTTATTATTTCATAGACGTTGTAAAGATTTCTATTTTTTTAATAACTATTAAATGGGTCAACTGCCCAGATAGAACTGCTATGACATTTTTTTATGGAACGCCATCACTGCCTTATAATAAGAAAATACTATGACATGATGCAAATGTTGCTTACATGATGTGAATTCTTCTTTACATGATGTGAATTCTTCATTACATGATGTAATGAAGTTTTCACATTATGAAAAGAGGAATCCACACCATATTATGAAGTTTTCACATCATGTAATGAAGAATTCACATCATGTAATGAAGAATTCACATCATGTAATGAAGAGTTCACATCATGTAATGAAAAATTCACATCATGTAATGAAGAGTTCACATCATGTAAAGAAGAGTTCACATCATGTAAAGAAGAATTCGCATTATGTAACGAAGAATTCACATCATATAAAGGAGAATTCACATCATGTAAGCAACATTTGCATCATGTCATAGTAGTTTTTTCTTATAAGGCAGTGATGGCGTTCCATATTTTTTTCTACCGGATCAAATTTTGCCCGGATTCCGGGGCGTATACAGATTTGTTTTACACAAATTCAAAATGAGAAAATATAATTTTGAAGTCACATTTTTATTCTCAAGTCTCAATTCAAGATTATTAATGAATAGAATATAGTATTACGGTTAAAGAAAAGAGGTCAGGAAAGTTATGTGATCATTTGTAACTGCATTATAATATAAAGTGGAATAAGAGGTGAGAAGAGTTAGGACTATTACATACGAAAGCCGTAACCCTTAGCAGTCCTACTAAAAAGCGCCCGGGGAAAAGAAAAAGCGCCCGGAGAAAGAAAATTAGCGCCCGGAGAAGAAAATAAGCGCCCGGGAGAAGAAATAATAATAGTTTATAACAATATTTTTTCCCCTTAAAAATAACTAAGCATTTTGTCCTTTATATAAAATGGGGATATGTACGATGCTACATCTATTAGTGTTTTTTTACTTTTACATTTTAGACCTTCAAAATTGTAAATAAGTAAGTAAATAAATATAAATAAGAGTAAATAGAAGAATCATGAAAGACATTGTCCTCGATCAAAATGTATATTTTGTTACTTAAAATAATCGGTGCCTGAGGTCAAATATTTTCGCAACTGCATGGGGGGTCTCATTGGGGGGTTCCGATCCCGGATCCCGCTTACTGTTTTGTTAGATTCCCGTATCCCGCTTACACTATGTGCGTAAGCCAATCTCATATTTTTGTCATTTCCCGGTTCCCGCAAGACCTCATTTCCCGTTTTCACGACGCAATAATTTGACTTTCACGTTTCACGCTTACGAAAATTCGGCAATCCCGCATCACGCTTAGACCCCAATGAGACCCACTGCATGGTGAACACTTTTTTATACAGATGCTGAGATAGATTTATTATACCTTTTTATAACACTAAAACTGTTTCAATGGTTATAAGGGTTTTAATGCTTAGACATATACAACTTAAACCAAACACCTGCTTTGTATCCCCTTCTTTTAACTACGGTACATGTATAGTGCTACTTTTTTTGCAGATTTATTATGTGTTCCTCTTTTAATTTTGATAAAATTAATATTTATCTGTGAAATTTGAGTTGTCTTATACATTTTTCATTTTGATATCGTTTTTTAAAAACACGTCTTTTGATGTCTGACATGTTATACATCTTCCGCATAAACTGTAATCCATTATTATCAGTCTTTCGAAATAGAACTTTTATATTCTGAATTTGCAAATTACTTGTCTAAAATAAAAAATAAATCAATGTCCATAACTTAACAAAGTTGTCTCATGCTAATAAAATATCAGTAATTTTCCACGGGCGCTTTTTCTGTTCC
The DNA here is from genome assembly GCA_019925275.1 of Mytilus edulis. NCBI lineage: Eukaryota > Metazoa > Mollusca > Bivalvia > Mytilida > Mytilidae > Mytilus > Mytilus edulis. Next base: position 104,019,951 of record CM034350.1, on the reverse strand, counting down.
CCGGGCGCTATATTTTCTTCTCCGGGCGCTTTTTCTTTTCCCGGGGTGCCTTTTCTTCACCCGGGCGATCCCGGGCGCATTTTAGTAGGACCCACCCTTAGAGTGCGACGATTTTTTTTTGTACAATACCGTTGAGTGCCAAGGGGGAGGCCATAGATTTGAAATTTCAACGGAAAACGTCTCAAAAGAGGCGTAACCAGGCATAACGTCATGCGATTTTTTCAGAGGGTTGGTGTTTGTCAGGTTTAATTTTTTTTAAGGTAAAAAGGTAAATAGGTACGAAAACCGTAAATTTTAGGGATGTTTTATTTTGATATATGCAAAGTTGATATAACCTTTAGAATAAAACAATATAAAAAAAAAAGGATTAAGTAAAATCACAATTCTGGTGAAAGAACGGAATATAGTTTTTAAATGTATATGTATATATAAAACCTTGGCGATTTAGAATTTGATGCACAATGCAGTCACGTCGTTGACGCTTAATATTTTTACCGAGAAGAATATAAATATATCTTAAATGTGTAGTAAAGTTTGAACGCGATAGCAAAAGATTATTAAGCAAGGAGGTGAAAAAGGGTTAACTGTGGTTTATTTTTTTATTTTTATCAATTTTTCCGTTCAAGTCGACGCTTGTTGTAGTGTATGAATGAATCGTATGAACGAATCGTGCATTGTTGAAGACCCTACATCAATTGTCATAATGAAGAACATGAATAAAAGCCCTGTTTATTGCTTATTTGATTTTTTAAGGGTGACTGGGGAAACGAAATATGGTCACTTGGTCTTCTCCCGACCAGTAAAACGCTTGCCGAAAAGGGGCGTCCGTTTTTCTGTGCGGTTGTATCAAGTTCGCAGTCACGTCCGATCAAAATGGGGACGTTAAATCCGATGCTTCGTATAAGAAAGTGCCACGCTCTTTGCACATTGAGAACCGTGGCAACAACTCTTTAATGGGTCCGAAGGTGGACTGTTGCAAGGCAAACTTACTGTCCCTATCCAATATACTCTCATTTACATGTACTGTATTTATTGTAAACTTTTTCACGTCCTGAACATGCATGAAATATTTGTCCCTGGGCGTTAAGCAACCAACAATCAATCAATCAATTCTATATAGTATGTGCGATTGTGTCAATGTCCTTTAATTTTGTATACCTCTGAATAAAAGAACAGGTGACTTTAAAAGACTATATCAATAACACGGAAATGTCTATATCAAAAATCAAGAATGCACCATTTTTTAATAGAATTCTTAAGACATGTTTTACCATGCTGTTGTCAGTTTCTCTTGAACTTATGAGTTCTTTGTGATTCTGTGATATTCATTTTTTCTTTCCATGTCAATCACATGCGGTTGCTTATCATTTATTAAATGTTTGATATGATATCAAGAGAGACATTAATTAGAAAAAACATTTTTTTTTAATGTCTCTTGCACCCTTTGCATATTTTGGATAGAAACACATGTTTTGTTTTCAAATTGGGTTAAATCTTTGTGTAGTAATGATCAAGTCCTACATTTTTAGCACTGTTTCTCGACCCCTCTATATCATTTTTTTTTTCATTTCGGTATCATTTGATTGTTGTTTAGTAGTTGTCGTTTGTTTATGTGTTACACTCCGGGGTATCCGTTTTCAATCATTTTTGGTACATAATTAAGGCTGTTTTTTTCGCATTTGATTGTTTTACATTGTCATTTCGGGGTCTTTTAAGCTGACTATGAGGCATGGGCTTTGCTCATTGTTGAAGGCATACGGAGAGCTATCATAGTTGTTAATTAATTAATTTCTGTGTCATTTGGTCACTTGTGGAGAGTTGTCTTGTCGGCAATCTTACCACATCTTCTTCTTAAATGTAACGTAAGGGTACCCAAATTGCACCTATTCACACAAAATAGAAACGGAAATCTTACAAGATTATCTAGAGACTAAACAATTTGTATTTTTTTGATTTGATACTATGTACGTCTTTCAACATAGGTAACCATATTTAGATATACACAAAACGTTCACAGTATTTATCAACAGATGGGCTGTTTACTGAAAAAGCAAAATGTACCAAAAACGTCACCATCAAAACGTTGAAATTAGCAAATACAATATATTATAAGTATCCATTTGGTAAAATATGAAGAGTAAGCATGAACTAATATCCAAGTGTTCAAAATATTGGAAGAAATTAAACAAAAGCTCCGTTATTAGACATTTGGCGATGTGAATTTAAACATGGATGCAATTTGGGTACTCCTCATTACAGAATCATGGATAGTTTGGAAGTTGATTCAAACCTATTTTTGTATGACTCAATATGAATTAAAAAATCAAACTGGTGTACCTATACAATAAAGAAGGATAGGGCTACAAAATAAACACAGTATGGACATTTTTTTTATCATAAAAAAACGTAGGTGAAAAAAACTGTCAAAATAGGTGCAATTTGGGTACTATCACGTTACACATTAAAGATAGTTTACGCATATGAAATAACACTGTTTTGCACATAACAAATATTTATCTATGTATATTTATATGATTTAAAAAAACAACAACAAACAAACACTTCTCATTGATGATACTTTTCAACAGACATGTCTCCTCTTGCATTAAAAATGCAACCCCTTCTTACATCGGACACATTCAGTGCTAGCTCATGTCTAAGCCTATATTTTGTTTTCGATCAGAGCATACAGTGCAGTCTTTTTGTTTGCCGCGTTGAAATTTTCTGATACCTGGCTGAGGTGTTAAAGGATTACCTTTCTTTAGGAGATGTTCATGAGCTAAACTGTCAATTACACTTTGGATAAACTCAAGTCTTGTCAAAGGTGGACGTTCATCGGTGTTTTGGTAGTATAGTATGCAAGAATTAAATAAAATGCAGTGAAATATATGAATTAGAACTTTTTTCCAAACTCTACAACTTTTTCTTTTATTATTGTATGTCACAATCATTTGATCTGCCAAATCAACACCTCCCATAAATTGTTGTATGCGCACAGAACTTTTGGTTTGCCCGTATTTGAAAGTGCATTACAATTCGTTGAAACAACTATAACTGGTTTACGACGTTCATTTTGTTTATAGGAACATATAAGAAGCGGCCCTTGCCTAGCAAACACAGGCTCGTCAACTTTAGGTTTGGCATCCTTTATCATTTTGGGAATTTTCCCAGATTTTTTTATGGTACCTGTGAGATACGTGTTATGTCTTAGTAGGGTTTTGACCATAAATCGAGGTGAAAAAACTATCAACAAATACGTGGTAACCTTTTCCTAATAGAGAAGTAGAGCTCAAAGGGTTCATTACAACATTAGAACCTTGAAATGTACAATTTGGATCAGGATCATATTTTTTGCCTTCGTAAACTTTCATATATAATATGTACCCGGTTACGGCCTCGACCAACATCCAAAACTTTATCCCGAATCTAGAACGTTTACTAGGTATATATTGCAGCATAGCTGTTCTCCCTTTCGTACTCACAAGTGATTCGTCGATTGAAAGTTCCTTAATTGGGCAATAATAAAACAGACATTTGCGGTTTACAAAATCTATAAAGTGGCTGAAATCTTTGTGCAGGACGATAGTTTTGGTTATTTCGAGTGGGGAGTCGGTTATCACAGACGAGTCCAAGAAATTTCAAGATGTTTTGAAAACGGTTTCTTGAAAACATGCATCTGAACCAAGGTGTTGACTGTGATACTGATTTCGTATTCCAGTACTCGGTTATAGATACTTTTCGGATTAGACCCATATTGAAAAGGACAAAAAGAAAACCTTTAAATTCAAACATCGTAAGGTTTCCATTTCTCCTCCACCGAAGTTTTCTTGATTTCCTTCCAATGTAGTGCCGAGCTGTGTTACACATATCATTGGCATAACTGAAAATAAATATAATAAAATTAATTATACTTGTATGTGTATCGTGTTTGAAAGTTAATGTATTAATTTTATTTTCTGATCTATATGAAATTATTTCTACTGTATTTCATTTTTCAGTCGTGTTCTCAGAGGAACTTGTCGCAGGACCTTTAAATTGTTTACAAAACTCTAATTTGACATTCATATAATAGGGAATATGTTTACTTAATTTTAAGTTGATTGGATTTCAACTTCATTAAAAACTTTAAATGGAGGCATCACAGATGGGCCAGATGAGCTAATAACAACCTCTCCAACACTTAACAATGATTATGGGTATTTTTTTTTAGAAAATACAGATTAAAATGAAGAGTTTCAAACATGTATCAAGCCATCGGGTGCTCTCGCTTGCTTACAGCGCACGGTGAATTAACTAACAAATCCTTCTTTGAACTTAAAAGAAGGAATCTATTACTTTTCTCGTTAGATAATTTCTTATATAACTGATAAATTAGTTTTAATTATAAACATTATCAATATTTGTAGAAATACAGATTTTTTCCTAATACCGACCTGTTTGTCTGTGTCACAAACTATTTCATCAGCTCAATGAAAAACAATAAATAAAAATACGCAATTGGTGGTGAGTTTGCATCTGGCATTCTTATTGGTCCCGCTGATTTATATCAAATTCAGGTTCTTCGTCTTCCTCTGGTGGCAAAACCCGAATACCAAGGCGTTGGATTAGCGTTGACGCCGGCCATTTTCCTTATCGAGCACTCCGCTTTATGACGTCATACTTATTATAACGTAACGTCAAAATTCAGTTGGCCGTTGTGCCTCAGCGTGGCACTCAACGGTTGTGGTTTTGAATAGACCGGATAGGCCGTATGGTAGAGAAACTTAACCAATGTCTACTGCAAGGGATGTCTAAGTAAACGACTACTGTGATTATCCACATGATGAGGATCTCGCGCGCGGTCAGCTCTATATGCTTTCACCTAGTTCATGATTATGCAAAAATTGAGAAGCATGTGTTTTATTTGTTGTCAATCACTTTGGTTCATGTCTGTCACTTCACAACATGGTATTTGTTTTTCGTATCAAATTTTTTTTGTCATAAATAAGACCGTTTCTTTCCTCTTTTTAAATTTTACGCATTTTCATGTTGGATCTAAGAAATAATTGAATATATCGTGATTTTACCACGGGTTGGCCCTTTATGACAAATATTTTACCCTGAGCACTAATTGGTTATGGATTACCTGGATACCTGGAGGTGTCACAATGATAGAATACGGATCAATGCGTTTCACCTGTATTTATCCGCCTTTAATTTCATGTAATTAAATTGTCAAAACAGCTTGTCAATATGAAGCAGTTGACTTTTTATTTTGAACGGTAAATACAAATTATTTTTGTATTTTTAATTGAAATTTCAATATATAATTGCATTCTCCAACTAACGGAGTCTCGGTTTTAAATTTCATTTATGTACATTTTGAAAAAAAAAACCAATCATTATGAATGAATTAAATTAAATCTATTTCTTTGAACCCCCCCCCCCCCCCCCGCCCTTTTCCCCGAACATCAACAGCAATTCAAGCACTGTAGTTAGTACCGGCATTTGTAAAAAGCGCAACATTTGATGAAATTACATGTAAACATTTTGTAGACTTTTGCCATACTGATTTGCCGAGTCCATCTACAATGCCTTCCGTACTGCATTTGTGGCAAAAGACTTCAGAGACAATGCTTTCAAAACCAGAAACTGTAGCCGGTGCTCTGAAAGAATGTTGCAAACCCGACTTTCCAATTGTTTCTGTTATCTTAAAAATCATAGCTACCATGGGGGTGACGAGTTGCGAATGTGAGCGATCCAACTTCTAAAAATCTACATGAGAACAGCTATGGGACAATCGCGTTTAAACGGACTTGCGTTGATGCATGTGCACTACAGTTTGGAACTATTATAGATAACTTTGCAAGGAAACCCCGCGAAGCATGATGTTGAATGACCTGACAAACGACTCTTAAGTTTGTTAAATTAGTAAAGTTTGAACAATTTTACGTAAAACTATTTTTACCGATTCGGAACATTTTAGCTAAACCTTTTTTACAGCTTGCCTTAAGGTTCCACTAAAGTCAAAATATAGGACACTTCATAAACATCTAAACTTTGCCTGTATTTTTCAACCTATAATGAATAAAGTCATAAACTATGAAAACATATGTTCATTTAAACATACTTTACATATACACTCTGTGTAAATTGTAAATAAACTTGAAATTGTTATGTTGTGGCCAAACCGGTTCTTGGGGTGAACACTAAATTTTCAAAAAAATCTGCAGGCCTGCAAGACGACTTAATTTGCTTAAAATTGGTATGGACGAATACTATTACATGTAATGCAGGGCAAGCTCATGCTGATTTCTCACATACATATGTTTTAATGGCATATTTGTCCAATTTCTGTATTGTACCTTCCATATTCGTTCACTTAGATACATGAAATTAACTGAAACTCGAAAATCAGTACATTTTATAAAAAATCATCAATGGCTTGCCCTGCATTACATGTAATAGTATGCGTCCATACCAATTTTAAGCAAATTAAGTCGTCTTGCAGGCCTGCAGATTTTTTTGAAAATTTAGTGTTCACCCCAAGAACCGGTTTGGCCACAACATAACAATTTCAAGTTTATTTACAATTTACACAGTGTGTATATGTAAAGTATGTTTTAATGAACATATGTTTTCATAGTTTATGACTTTATTCATTATAGGTTGAAAAATACAGGCAAAGTTTAGATGTTTATGAAGTGTCCTATATTTTGACTTTAGTGGAACCTTAAAGCTTATTTAGATGACAGTTGTATGTTGTGCTATTTTAGATTGCAAGATATTGTATTAGTAATATTAGATTAATCCATTCTGGCAACGCTGCGTTAACTGGGACAAATTCAAACTTGATATTTGATTCATAAAAAGGTTTTCAAACCAAGCTTTAATTAAAGCATTAAAGTACTAAAGTATCGAACATCGGATGACCCCAAGTATTTGTGGATGGTTAAAAGAACATGTCACAGAAACAGATCAAATCTCTATAACCTGAAACTGAGGTTAATTTACAGAGATATTCTTTTTTTCTGATACATTTTCGTGCGTTGATGATAAATAGGAAGTTCAACCGCACCGTTATAACTATTATATTGTAGTGACATAAATCAGTATACCGAGGACTATTATACTAATATAATAATAGTTCAAGAGAATAATTGTTTAAATTCTGATATACATTTTAAAATATAGTAATCTGCTACTGGATATTCCGTAAAAACCGCTAATATAATCCCGGGTTTTATTTATTCAATGAAACGGTTTTCGTAACTGTTTGAGATGAGTCTTTCAATTACCTCATCCTCCATTTCAGGCACACTGTAAAACACTTTTCAAAGTTATCCCTTGTTCATCATAACTTTAAAGTTGTGATATCAACAAACGGTTTTTGACGAATACTAAATGTCTTTCCTTCTTGGTTATGGCATCATAGAAGGGGACGAAAGATACCAAAGGGACAGTCAAACTCATAAATCTAAAACAAACTGACAACGCCATGGCTAAAAATGAAAAAAGACAAACAGAAAACAATAGACACAACATAGAAAACTAAAGAATAAACAACACGAACCCCACCAAAAACTAGGGGTGATCTCAGGTGCTCCGGAAGGGTAAGTAGAATCTGCTCCACATGCGGCACCCGTCGTGTTGCTTATGTGATTACAAATCCGGTAAATAGTCTAATTTGGTAGGTCAAAGTCATGAAAGGGGAGGAGATTGTAGTTACGACGTAAGGAACATATCCGATATCATTTGTGAAACGGTGATTCCATAACGGTCAACCAACTCGTGATGGCGTCCGTAAAATTTACGAAGGGATGATTTCAACTTCACCATTTGAAACTTTTGGTTTAATAGCTTCCTTGTGAGCAGTAACCCTCTATGAAGAAAATCATGATAGGAAATGCAAGCACGGGAATATCGTATCAATTGAGAGATTTATACCCCGTATGCAGGTGCTGCTAGAATGTTGCTACTTAGAAATGGAAAGTTCACAATTGGAAAGCTGAAATCATCTCTTTTGTCGTAAAGTTTTGTCTTCAACCGACCCTCATTGTCAATTTCTAGATGTAAGTCAAGATATGAAGCCGACTTACCTGTATCTGTAGTATCCTTTATCTCCAATTCGATGGGATAGATGCGTTCCACATAGTCACCAAATTTTGAATTGTTAAGTGAAAGAACGTCATCTATATAGCGGAAAGTAGAGTTAAAGGATATTGCTAACTTCTTATCTTTCTTCCTAAGAAGTTCCTGCATAAAGTCAGCCTCATAATAATAAAGAAACAAGTCAGCAAGTAGAAGCGCACAGTTTGTTCCAATTGGGATGCCGACAGTCTGTTGAAAAACACGTCCTCCGCACGTAACAAATATGTTGTCAATCAAGAAATCAAGCATCTTGATAATATCGGTTTCAGAGAATTTTTTGTTTGAATCAGAGTGATTCTTTACAAAGTAGGATTTATCCATCCCTAAGACAAGATACTTGTATCTACGTTGACCATTCTTTTTTTATGAAGCAAAGTAATACCAACTCTTTTAATTTGTCTTTTGTTCTAGAATTAAATCAGCAATGGCTTCCCGGTGGCAGAAATAGCACATATAACCACTTGCAATAATTGAATTTAAACAATATTAATAGATATAGGGAGATGTGGTGTGAGTGCCAATGAGACAACTCTCCATCCAAATAACAATTTAAAAAGTAAACCATTATAGGTTAAAGTATGGCCTTCAACACGGAGCCTTGGCTCACACCGAACAACAAGCTATAAAGGGCCCCAAAATTACTAGTGTAAAACCATTTAAACGGGAAAACCAACGGTCTTATCTATATAAACAAAAATATTTACTATTTACTTCAGGATAAAAATAAACTTTTGTTTACTGTCTTAATCATAAATCTGATGTAAGGTGACACATGCGTGTCGCCTGACAGTTATTGTCATGTATCATAATTTCCATCGCTCATTCACATATTTTGTGGCATACCTTGTTCTTGGAAATTTCTGTATAATAACAAAGTTCATGTTTTCCATTTCCAAATTTCTTGAAGCTTGTTCACCCTTCCAATTTTATGATATACTAGTATGTAGCTGTTTTTCATAAGAACTATAAATTATATATGCATAAAAAAAATGTCATAAGATGTTGGGACGTTTCGTAAATAATTCATCGTAATGATTTCATAATATGCTATCAGATATAAGTTTTTAGTGTCAATATCAATAAAACCGTTTCCAGTTACGATTATCTTTTTTTTATTTTTGAATACCATAATTACGATAATCTTTTTTCCGAGTTACGATTATCATCCCGAATTTTTCGACGGCTATTTTCACAGCGCTTAGACAATTCCAGTGCACCGTTACGATTCAAATATGATGAAATGGTATAGATAAACCTTGCAGCTGAGTAACTATTGACAAAAACATGCTACATTTAAGAAAAAAGAGTGTAAAGATTTTACCTATATCTACCGTCGCCATATTGGGATAATCGTAATTGCAGTTACGATTATCTCTTTGATACCAGTGTTAATATTACACACAGCTAAGAAAACACGTGTTATCCAAATGTTGCTTTAAAACTACCATGACATGGTATGCATGATCTTACGTAAAAAGCTTGATCTGAGGTCAGTATCGGTAGTTGACGAATTGAATCATTCGATATACAGTAATCGTTATCGATTCCATAGCTATTATTTCGTCTAAATCAGTTCAAACATATATCTTTTTGTAACGCTAGAACATTCGGTCTTACTTATCTTGACATGACTGAAACGACTTATCTGTGCGAAGTCACTTTATATTGGAAAAGCGTCTTAATGCCTTGTCAAGTCTTAAATTTATCTATTTTGGTTACTTCAGTCTAAAAATGCTTGATATCATTGATGAGTAGGCGCAAAGTGTTGGAAATCAGAAGTATGCACATATAGTTTTAGTATAAATTGAAGTAAAACCCGTAATCGACAATGGTAAAAAAAGAACAATGAAAAATTAAATGCATATATACAATTGTAAACAACTGTCTACAAACTTGAGGAATATATATCTGCAATGATTATTCTGATACACTCGGAATTCTTTTCTTTTGTTACAGTTATTTGGACAACAATCAAATAACTACAATACAAGATGGACTTTTTAAAGACCTACCAAGGCTACTTAGTGTGTAGGTACATGTATATATTTCTAATACAATATCATGTTCGAAAGCTTATTACATCTACATTGATAATAAACGGACGTTGATTTGTATATTATAATACTGCAGATTGCTGTCGTGATATAAACATGTCTCTATAGAATGAATATATTTGAAAAAAAATGCAGAATATATATCAATACGAATAACATCTTTGTTTCACTTTTTATAACTCCATAAGTTAACATAATTCATTTTCGGAATAAAGGCAAAAGTATTCCATCGATGTTCGAGTCTCGTAAATAGACTAAGAAGAGGGAAAGCAAGTTAAGAAAAAGTAAAATTGAGAAAATTCTAATCGAAGTAGAGAGACTGACTTGACAAGGTTTGTGTCTCCTGCAATGCAAGGACCAGTCACCATGCAAATTTATAAATTTTCAAAATAGCGAAATTGGTCAAAGGGTTAAATTTATAAATATTGCAACAAAGACATCACAGGTATATAAACCTATCAGAGTGCGAAGAAAGGCATTGCTGGTGAGAAGAGACACATATGGGACGTATGGACCAACACATTTTAGGACGATCATTGTTAAATTTATGTAGCGTCGATTTCATTCGTTCTTTCTTATACAAGTATACAAGCACACAACCGTTAATTACGTCCACGAGCATGATATATTAACTGAGATATATGAGCGCCATACAATGGCATTGTCATGTTATCGACTTAAATGAGTGTGACTGTCCATATGATCCAATCTGTATCATTTCCCTTTTTTTTGCTTATAAATAGGAAATCTACAGTTAGAAAAATTGAAATTTGTTATTTAAGGTTCTAGTTTGAACTATCTATCTGTATCAATGTTAAGGAAAATATCAATATATGAAGCAGACTTTCTATTTTAGGTAATTGATTAATTTTTAAATATGTCAACATTAAAATAAATCCTGAATTTGACAGTGACATGCGTTTCAAAAACATAATTGATTGTCATATGTAATATCTTTTTTAACTAATGGTTTAAGAAAATAAAAGAATACCTATAAATAATAATATATCAAACATGTAAGAGAGTTTCATTAAATGCCTTTGTTATGCGACTAACACTAGAGTTCCACAACTCCTGTCTTTTTTTTTGTTGTTGCTTTAAAGTATTATATTTTAGGCAAAAGGTTGTGAAACTGCAAAAAAACAAAGAAAAGATAAAGCATCAACTAACACTGAAGAATTTGACAAATTCGATCTGCACTATACACAATATTCTTATATAAACTCGAGAATGACAATTTGTAAATACATTAAAGTAAAATTTAGGTCACTAGAAAGGGTAACCTCCACGCCTCCGGAAAAGTTCATCCACACTTCGTCTAAAGCTTCGAATTAAGTGACGTAGTGTTCTCAAAGGACTTCTTTGCCATTCGCCAATCAAGCTTAAGGCTGCACATTATTCGTGTAAAATTCTGACAGCTTGAACCCAATTTTTGAATTTTCGACCAACATCTCCAAGACATGCTCAATGGGATTCATTTTCGGAGCCGTTGCTGGCCAATGAAAAGTGTCAATTGACTCCTTGCGTAAATAATCTGAAATATGCATTATTGTCCATGAATGTTGGTCTAGTTGCAATATTTTGATTGTCATAATGTTTCAGATATCCCGGGTGATATTATAGTGATGTTTTGACCCCTCATAGTCCCATTCAGAAAATAAAGATCCATTTTCCTGTCGAATAAAAAACATCCCTGAACTGTGAAACTCCCATCACACTAAACGTTGTTGTTCGAATGGAGTGCTGTTCACTGTATTCTGTATTCCGATGACGCCATACACCCATGCACAAATCAATATCATGTAGGAGGAATATGCACTCGTCAGACCAATAGACTCGACATAGCTGTCTCAAAGTCCAATGACGGTGATCACGTGACGACTTATGTCGAGCTTGACGTTAATTACGAGTCAGCAACGGTCGTTTGACTAGTCTACGGGCAATTGAATAAGCATAATTTAGTTTATTTATCATCAACGTCTATTGACCAAATACAAGTTTTATTACCAACGTCTATTGACTAAATACATGTTTTATTACCAACGTCTATTACCAAATACATGTTTTATTACCAACGTCTTTTGACCAAATACATGTTTTATAATCAACGTCTATTGACCAAATACATGTTTTATAATCAACGTCTATTACCAAATACATGTTTTATTACCAACGTCTATTGACCAAATAGATATAGGAAGATGTGGTGTGAGTGCCAATGAGACAACTCTCCATCCAAACAACAATTCAAAAATTAAACCATTATAGGTTAAAGTACGGCCTTCAACACGGAGCCTTGGCTCACACCGAACAACAAGCTATAAAGGGCCCCAAAATAACTAGTGTAAAACCATTCAAACGGGAAAACCAACGGTCTAATCTATATAAACAAAACGAGAAACGAGAAACACGTATATATTACATAAACAAACGACAACTACTGTACATCAGATTCCTGACTTAGGACAGGTGCAAACATTTGCAGCGGGATTAAACGTTTTAATGGGCCCAAACCTTCTCCCTTTTTCTGAAACAATAGCATAACATCACAACATATAAAAACATATATGTTTTATTACCAACGTCCGTTACCAAATACATGTTTTACTACCAACGTCTATTACCAAATACATGTTTTATTACCAATGTCTATTACAAAATACATGTTTTATTACCAACGTCTTTTGATCAAATACATGTTTTATAATCAACGTCTATTGACCAAATACATGTTTTATTACCAACGTCTATCAGTCTATTACCAAATACATGTTTTATTTCTAACGTCTTTAGACCAAATACATGATTTATTACCAAAGTCTTTTAACCAAATACATGTTTTATTACCAACGTCTATTGACCAAATACATGTTTATTACCAACGTCTATTGACCAAATACATGATGTATTACCAACGTCTTTTAACCAAATACATGTTTTATTACCAACGTATATTGACCAAATACATGTTTTATTACCAATGTCTTTTAACCAAATACATTTTTTATAACCAACGCCTATTGACCAAATACATGTTTATTTACTAACGTCTATTACCAAATACATGTCTTATTACAAACGTTTTTTTACGAAATACATGGTCTTTTACCAACGTCTTTTAATTAAATACTGTAGATTCATTTATGCTCGTGGGTATCATTTTTTCGTGGATTGAGATAATTTTGCATTTTCGTTGATATCTTAATTTGTGGAAAAGTAAGCTTACATTTCCTTTAGAAAATTTGTATTTCGTTGCACCCACGAAATCCACTAAAATTGGTATCCAACGAATATCAATGAATCCACAGTACATGGTTTATAAGTTACATCTAACATCTGAATACATGGTCTGTTACAAACATTTGCATACTAAAACAAACAGTCTATAAGTAACATCTTATAACCAACTTCTATTGATAAAATTTACATGGAATTAAGATAGTATTTTTTGAACAAAAAAAAAGCAAAAAAAATTTTTCCAAAAAAAAAATCATTTTAGTCCTAATGTACTATGATGTATAGCATCTAAAAATTATATCAATTTTAGTTACTGGGAAATTTGAATGATAATGTTATTCCTTTATAAAAATATACTTAGATAAACGTATCATAGAGCTGTATCCACTTTTTCAGAGATTTGAGAGGAAATAGAATTACGTTTATCCAGAATGACACCTTTGAACATAATCTCGACTTATTGTCCCTGTAAGTATAAATATAAGTTATAATTTTACATTCAACGATTACTTAATATATCGTCAACAACATCTTTTGGATGCAATATCATATAACTTTATCTCCATTTTTCTTTTGTCGTCTTTAATTCTGATCATATGAATTAATTTAACGTTATTGTGATTAAATTTTTGTCTCGTGAAATAGTGAGAGATTCCTAACTAGAACAAAGACAAGAAAATATGGTTGAATAAAAAAAATGTTTATGTGAAAACCATAGACATTTCTAAAATCGGCATACAAAACTTGTTGTTAGAGTAAGAACAAATATGTCAATAAGGTTAACTTGGTAGGCCACGTCCCGGGAAAAAGAGGGCGGGATTGTGGTTACGACCTGAGAAACAAATTCTTCATGTTCACATGCAATTAATGTTGTTTTTTCCTTAATTACGGCTATTTCCTTACGTTCAACTGTTATAAATCAGGGGCCTTGTTTTCGAAGGTATCATACGATATGTATGTCATTAGACATATCTGAGGACATATTTTATGATCATTTTATGACTATCATATGATATATCATAGGATGTAAATCATTGCTGTCTTCAGAGAGTCATAGCTATGATGCTCTTATGACTGTCATAAGTGAACATTATTTTCTATTATTTTAGATAATAATTAAATTCTTCTTCTTCTTCTTCTTCTTCTTCTTCTTCTTCTTCTTCTTCTTCTTCTTCTTCTTCTTCTTCTTCTTCTTCTTCTTCTTCTTCTTCTATATTATCTAATTTATAAGATTTTATTAGGTTTAAATACAGATTGGTGCAGTCCTAACATGTTCAGCCAGTTAACTTAATAATCAAACTTGATGACTGGTTAAAGTTAACTTAGGACCGGTTTAATGACTGCTGTGACCGGTCCTAGGACAGATATTGTGTTGACTTAAAAAGCTGACTTGGTCCTAGGACTGTTTAATGATTGCCAGAAAAGTTTACTTCAGGACAGGTTCATGTCAAGAATTGAAGTTAACTCTTCATAGATAAAGTTAACATGATCTAAAGTTAACTTGTTAACAGGACTGCTTTTATTGTGTGCATTAACGTGGTAAAGAATATTCATAGAACCCATTTAAAAGTATTTACTTTGACCCCTTAACAAAAATATAAAAATTTCAAAAATTTTGAACCAACCGTTTTGTCAGAAAAAATACACTGTTCATATAGCAGTTAGACAAACACCAATTTTGGTCATTGAGAAGCTTTATATTCCTTTTACAACACAACGTAATTAAAACGTTTAGCTGACTTTACAGAGTTATTATCTCCCTGTATTGTTAGGTACCACCTTAAATACCAAACTTGTCCACAGGTCTGGTCTGGTCTGGTCTGGTCAATCAGACCTGTGCATATGTCTGGTCTGGTCAAGCAGACCTGTTCGCAGGTTTGATCTGGTCAGGCAGACTGTCCATTGGTCTATTCTGATCAAACGGACCTGTCCACAGGTCTTGTCTGATCAAGTAGAACTGTCTACATCTCTGGTCTTGTCCGGTCAAGCAGACCTGTCTGCAGCAGTCATAAAAAGGGGACATGAGGTCTGGTCTACTACGGATAAAGTAATCTTACAGGTCTGCCAACATTTTCCCAAGTTAACCTTTACAGCAGTCGTAAGGACTGCTTTAATTTAACTTGTGTACAGGTTAGGACAGCACTCATCTGTATGTAACTTTGTTTTAGTAATAAAGAATAATAAGAATAAAAGGTAAAACTTGTATTTACACTGTACAGATCAAACTGCCATGAGCTTAAAACATTAGATTTTAACATTAAAAAAATGGATAAAACTTAAAATTAATAAGTTTTAAAATGTCCACTTGTTAAAAGATAAAAATGTGTGATAAGATTTCAGTGATGAAAAAAAAGTAAACAATCAAACGAGGTTCTGCATTAGATGTTTCATTAAAATCTACAAAAAAAAACTCATTAACTCAGGTTTTACCATTCTTTATATTTACGTATATTTTATTTTTCACATTATAATGAACATGAAATTTCATACAAAAAGAAATGGAAATATCAGTTGATAATTTGTTTAAATTTAGTTTGTAATATATAATAACTCTTGAGCTTCGCTTTCGTGTGTTATCATACAAGCATTGTTATTAAACAGTGAATACTTTTTTAGATTCGGTACATCGAGTAGTACCCGCTTAACGAAATGCATGTGCACATACGTTAATATAGTACTGTTAACTATACTTTACGCCCAAGCTCTTTTGTTATACTATATAGTTTCTATTTCTGAAATAAGTGTACATTAAATAGATCTTTTGTTACGAATAACAATGGATTTTGACCACAGGGTGTGACGAGCAGGGTTTCTGGAAACCCCTGTTATTACGTCCTGTGAACAAAATCCATTGTTATTCATAACAATAGAAATTCATTGGTTTTGTTTTAAACAAGAAACATAAGAAATTACTAAAAGTATCCACTGCAAATTGTTTCAATACAAACAAAAACATATTAAAGAAAACTCTAATAGAGGAAAACATACTAAGCATCTCTTTCGAAAATAAAAATATCCGTTAAATTCTCCTTTGCTTGAAGGTTTTTTTTATCCCAGGCATATGTCTCTAATCTAAAACCAATTGATATATAAAATCTGTATCTGTGTATGTTGACTGTGTCTGGTAGTCGGGTTTCTATTGCAGACACACCCATCGCTTAGAATATCCGAATATGAATGTTTTTATTTTAGAAGAGGGGGAGAGTCCTTTCTTTTATAAAACCGGAAGATATAAACTACAGTTATGATTACCTTCATTAAACTAATACAGGTAAGTACTTTGGGTTGTAATATTGAGTTATCTTTTGTCTCTTCCGCCAAATCCAACGCTTGCCACAAAATGTCGTCCGTCGTTTACCCGTCCATGTAACAACTGAATACTATTTACTTATGTATTTTTTTGTACAATACACGAAACTGTCAACCTTGACCTGCTGAATATGCAAATCAGGAACTTCGAAATGAGTAAAATCTACTCACTTGTCAAAGTTTGAACGAATATAGCCAAAGTAAGGTTACTAGTGGGGTTCATTTAAAAAATCAAAAAAATCTTATAAATGATGATTTTATATTGTCAATAAATATGATTTCCGTTCTTTTTCAATTGGTTATCATTTTTTATAAATATAGGATTAAGCATAGAGTGTAAGTTAGTTATACACCTCGGGATACGGCGTGTCTCGATAAGAAACCCCATCGGCTGTGGGCTGACGGGGTTTCTTATCCAGACACACATATCCCTCGGTTTTATAACTATTACAGGAATGAAATAATTTGTATATTTATTATACAAAACCATGAGTAAGAAACAAATTTCATATTGCATGTTGAATGACACTTTCGAAAACATATCTGACAACTATGACATGTCTTAAGACCATCATAAGACATGTCTTAGTCATAAGATACTTTCGAGAACCAGGCCCCTAGCTTTAAATAGCAAAGTATTATATCAGTAATGTTATCAGTATTTACAACTGGTATACAGATACTATTATCATTAACGAGTAGACAATTTTAAAAACTGTAGATGCATCGTAGTTGAGCATGTAAAACGATTAAACATATTAGTTGAAGTGCATAAAACGCTGAATTATAAATACGTTACGACTTCAGTATGTTCATTTAAGAGATTTATCGTGCTGAGCTAACTTTAACTTAAGATAATACTAATAATGGTCAATGCCCTTTCATGGATTTTATTAGATATCTTGTTAAGGCCAGAAATCACCTTCAACAAAAAACAAAAATCAGTAATAAAATTAAACAAAATGTATTATACCATTTTAAAAGAAATATTATACCAATAGAAGTGTTATAGCAAAAGTCACTGAAAAAAATAAATCAGATCCTGATCCATTATCTTTTCTTTATCCAGATTTATTCTTTAAGATGTAACAGAATATGTCCAATTATATAGTGTTATTTTCTTGCTATTTCTGTGTTGGTCAGGTTATAGATTCTATAGCTCTATTGGGCCTGAGACTCGAAGAGTCGATGGCCAATACAGCTGATCGGGAATCTATAAAAGGGCCAATACAGATACAGCAAGTTCATTACACATTTAATAAATTATTATTAAAGAAACTCACTGTGAAGAAAATATACAGAATTTTATATCTGAACTTTGGAAAACTTGTCTGTTCGACTTTTTCACGTCCATGGACTTTTTGGTCAACATTGTCAGAAGTAATTTCTGATTTCCCGTCCAAGTACTCAACATACAATAAAAAAGCAAATAAATGGGGTGCAGTAAATATCTAAGATGGCTGCATAGTTAGATGACAATTCAAGTTGATTTGAAAAAGTTATTAAAAAAATTATCTTTATTTTGTCCGAATAGCAAAACTAAGCGTTTTTTTACCAACATTACTTTAATTCTAAAATCTTACAGCAATACAACAAAACAGTAAATGAAATGGGATTCAGTCGGCTTGATATATATCTAAGATAGCTGCATAGTTTGCTGAAAAACCAAGTTGATTTGAAAAAGTCATTAATAACATTAAAGTGTACAATCTCTATTTTGTCCGAATTGCAAATATTAGCTTTTTTTTACCAACAGTACTTTTATTCTTAAATTTTACAGCAATACAACAAAAAACTTAATGACATGGATTTCAGCAAGCTTGATATATATCTAAGATAGTTGCATAGTTTGATGAACATTCAAGTTGATTTGAAAAAGTTATTAAAAAGAATTAAAGTGTACTATCTCTATTTTGTCCGAATAGCAAAACTAAGCGTTTCTTTTACCAACATTACTTTAATTCTAAAATCCTACAGCAATACAACAAAACAGTAAATGAAAAGGGATTCAGTCGGCTTGATATATATCTAAGATATCTGCATAGTTTGATGAAATTCCAAGTTGATTTAAAAAAGTTATTTAAAAAAATTAAAGTGTTCTATCTCTATTTTGTCTAAATGCAAATACATGCATTAGCTGTTGTTCTACCAATATTACTTTAATTTTAAATTTTACGGCAATACAACAAAAAAGTAAATGAAAAAAGTTTCAGAAAGCTTGATATATATCTAAGATAGCTGCATAGTTTGCTGAAAAACCAAGTTGATTTGAAAAAGTTATTAATAACATTAAAGTGTACAATCTCTATTTTGTCAGAATTGCAAATATTAGCTTTTTTTTACCAACAGTACTTTTATTCTTAAATTTTACAGCAATACAACAAAAAACTTAATGACATGGATTTCAGTAATCTTAATATATATCTAAGATAGCTGCATAGTTTGATGAAAATTCAAGTTGATTTGAAAAAGTTATAAAACAAATTAAAGATGCCTATCTGAATTATTTATTTTTTATTTTTACCTTTGATAAAATTAAATTCTTTCATTTAAAAGCAATAAATCAAATTACCTAATAAGCTTGAATTTTGTAAGATCAATATTCAATTTAGTTAGATGGGCTGATTTACACCAGTCAAAACTAAATTTGAAGGTCACGACTAGTCGAGACAGGTAGAGACTGGTTGAGACTGAGTCGAGACTAGTCAAGACAAGTCGAGACAGGTCGAGACAGGTCGAGCCTTGGTCAAGACCATTGCAGACTACACAAAGATCATCAAGTACTGAATCAGACAAATTAAGTAAAGTCGAGACCTAGTCGAGTACAATTGAGTACAGTTAAGTACAGTCGAGACAATGTCGAGACTAGTGGAGTCAAATGTGTGCTCGATTTTACTGGTCGATCACAAAAACTGGTCAATTCAGACTCTGAGCAGTTTGCAGTGTAACATATTGCTACATTTGAGTTTATTTATTCTCTTTCAGTTAGATGTTTAATTAAGCATAGACAATTAGCATATTGCTAGGAAATATGTCGGGCCTCATTGTCAACGATAATTGCGAAGTTAAAAATCTAAAATTGTCCATCAAACAAAAGCTTTTTATATTGGATAGTTTTGATGATTCTTTTTGTGTTTTGTTTCATAAACCACATAGCTCAAATTACGGGCAGAGTTACTAAACATTTCGTAAAAATCAAAAATACTGCAGTCATGCGCATCAATTGAACTGGATTAAAACAGATAAACGTACTTTTTCCAGAAACCTATTGATGACATTTCCTTTCCAAAAGTAATAATGAATGAAGTTTCTTTTTTAAACAGTCGTTTTTAATCTTGTTAATTTTTAAGCAATTATATTTCTAATTTTTTAAATGATCACACACTAAAGATATAAGATAATTTGATAAAAAAAAAAAATTGGGTTGTTTTATCGCTCACAGTTAATCTTTCGAATTTTCAAACACTTGTGTGCTATGTATATTACGTACTAGTTTTTGTTTTATTTTTTTCAGATTTTCAGTTGAACTTTTTCTTATTTTTGTTTTCTTATTTGTGTTACCTGGTTAAATCTGAAGAAAATGTATGATAACGCTACAGAATAATATCAATTAGAGTGTAATTTTAAATTAAATATATCAATTGACTCAATATAGATTAATTTTTTACTAATTCGTTTTATTGTGCAAAATATTTCCTGTTTAGTCGTTTTCATACTTTCTATTTATTAACTTAGCTTTTCTTTCAGTGTTTTGAGTGTTAATGCATAAATTACCAGGCGATCTAACACTCTTTTTGTAGATGGTTTCAATTTTACCCTCATACGAGTCTAAATTGAAAACTACGTTCAAACCTATGATTGCGTTGGATAAAAACCGCAATTTTTATACGTGTGCATGTTAAAAAAAAATCGTTGTAGAAGGGTCTAAAAACAGCACAAACAACATTTTCCAAAATACCAAAAAAGTGAAAAAGTATATTTAAACGAAACGCATTTGACTAACAGGTCGAACAACTGATGTTTATATAAATGTATATAAGATAAGGAGATGTGTTGTGATCGTCAAATTGACAAATCTGCACCAGAGACCAAATAACATGCAAATTCACAGCTATAAGTCACCGTACGGTCTTCAACAATATACACAACCAATACCATTATTATGCGGCGTATAGTCAGCTATAAAAGAACACAAAATTACACATGTAAAACCATTTTAACAAGAAAACTACAGGCTATTTTATGTACAAAATAATGAACAAAATATAAAAATGTTATACAGCAACAAAGGAAAACCACTGAATTATAGGCTCCGGAAATGCGCATACATTAAATGGCTATGTTTAACTAGCTTGTTGGCGGCAACCCTCCTCATAACATGCGAAAATGGTGCTACGGCACAACAAAAGAGAAATCTATAAAAAAAAAAATGCCTGTTTGTACTTATATTAGCGCCTGGGATAGTTAAACATCAGTTTTATACTTTGTGTTTATATGTGTAATGTCAATGCATCTTTTCCGTCAATATTCTGAAACTATTTATGTAGTTAAATCTTATGTCTTGATCATCCTGAAGATATTGAGTACACTTTGTGAAAAGTCAACACACTTTTTATTATCTAACTAATCATGTGTCCACAAAGGAAACACTCATTACCTGACATAGAAACTATCTGGGTTTTCACATTCGCAAGATATTGATGTTTTTGTATGCATACCACTAGTTCCTTGTCCATATTCGGCTTTACATTCTATGTTTTCATTAATATTCAGTAGTTTGGCAATATTTATTCGCAATTTATTGTTTAAAAATGATAAAATATTTTTTTCTTAACCTACGATTTTTCCATCACCAATAACAGATAGCCTGAACCGTTTTTGGCAAACAGTTTTGACCTTTTGATTCAACATGGTCGAAGAATTGGCGGTGAGATTACTCTTTTGATACGAACACCACTGATGAGTCAAAGGAATACGGAACGTGCTCCCAGCGTAATAAATTATGTATAATATCAAAATACGAAGATGTGTGGTATATTGCAAATGAGACAACTCTCTAAAAGAGACAGTGTGACACAGAAATCAACAACTATAGGTCACTGTACGGCCTACGTCATACAGAAAGATAAGTTATACCAAATAAAACAACATCATATGATTTTCAGTATAAAAAAGTATACTTGAGTTTTGAAATTAAGATATATCACATGACTTCACTTGCTTTTATTTATTCATTTCAAATAGGAAGCTTGATTTAGTCTGTGATTGTAACGTTCCTTTTTGGTCCTGGTCGAAATTAAACACGCGGATTAAAAATTTTAATGTAACCTGCTTGGATCATAATAATGTGCAACTGTCCAGTCTTGAAATAGGCGATTTTGATAGTTGTACTTGTAAGTATTTAAGTATTGTTATTTAAAACTTATAATAATTGCATTTATGATATTGATAACAGTTAATATATTTTTTATATTTAGATGTTTATTGTTTGAAATTAAAGATGTTATTTTGACATTCGAACAGCGGGTTTCTACTGTTGCCTTTATTATTTCTTTTTTAATTTAATGATGTCATGTAGAGATTCTATATTGGTTTGAATGTAAAAAAATGTGCATGATAATATTGATAAACATATTTAGAAATTTCATTGGCCTTGTTATAAGAAGACAGACCAACGTTAAAGTTGCACTTCTGTAAATATAGGTTATGCAATTTCCAACAGAAATTCTAAATTGTAAACAGGTCTTACTCATTTGATATATTTGTAAATCAGCACCACGTTTTTAGTTCTAAATCACAAGTTCCCGTTGAAGATACCAGATGGGATATCCAAACTCATCAGCCGTAAATAAACTGACAACACCATGGCTAAAAAAAGGAAAAGGCAGACAGACAGACGACAGTACACAAAAAACTTAAAGAGGTTATCAACATCTCGTTTATCTATTTTTCTTGCACAAAATATAAAACGACTAGATTGTAACGTTTTGTATTGAATCTTTAATATTGCATTTTTATAAACGAATAATATATTTGCCATGAACACATTCAAATATTATTGAATTAAAAAACAGAACGAATTCGAATTTTTTAAATAAAAAAAAATGCATTTACAGAGCTAGTTAAAAATATCCAATTGACTATATATTATTCATATGGTCATTGGTCTATTAGATATTGTTTTGTTTTATATTTTTCAGTGTTTAATGAAGATGGAAACAACAGAAGTAAGTATGAATTTAAATGAAATGATCAGGCTAATCACTGCTCCAGTTCTTACACTTCGAAATGTAGTGACATGATAGTTTCATGAGAACACATTTGATGGAAAATGAATAGTAAATAAGTAAAAAGCCTTATTTTCATTACTAATTTTAGTTTTAAAATACCTTAATAGTAATCGAAAGGGATAAAAGAAGACGAAAAAAAATACAAATGGAAAAACAAACACAAGAAACATCGCATACGCCACAAGCTCTTTTCATGATTAATCTTCATGGGAAGTTTCATATTTGACATTTGCAATTAAATGATGTATTTATATCATAAAGGCTGATCATTATTATTCATAGATATATAAGAAAAAAAGTAAATGCAAGAAGGGATTAAATTATATTTATTTTTTTTTTAAATGATTAAAACTACTTTTATGTGCTCAAACTAACTTATTCTTTTAATCCTATTTTCATTACTTTATTCAGTCTAAAAAATACCTTAATGGTAATCGGAAGTGCTTAAAGAAGAATAAAGTGGTAAATTTTTTATAGTTAACATTTAACAGTAAATGATGTATTTATTTAATAAAAGCTGATAATGATAATTATAGGAAAATTATTAAAGGGGCACTGGCTACGTGATATATAAAAAAATCCAATAAATTATTTGTTTTGCTCAATCATTAATGAAAGGCAAATAGTAAAATAATAATTCGCTTTGAGTAGATAGTTTGTTTCAAATTTGTCAAAATAAGCTAAAAAAAACATTGATTATGAATTATTCACTTGCAAGTGAATAATTGTACCTCATTGAATCCGTATACATGTGAACTTTAATTTAACCCCTCAGCTTCAGATGGATAACACATGAATTGTATGTGTAAAGTTATTTAGAGGAAACGAATGTCAACATTGAAAGTGAAATAAAGGTAAATCATTTGATTGACTGGTTCAATCCACAAAACAATCATTGTTCTACAGGTAAAAACGATAATAAACATTTATTTTTTTATCTATAATATGAAATTAAATAGACCTAGAATAATCCAACAGCACGAATTTGCTTAATTTATTTATATCTATATTTATGTTTACATCGCTGATATGGTCATCGGATGACTTTAGAGGTCAACTGGATAATTAATTAGATGGCGTCTAGACTGAAATAGACACGAAACAAAGCTACGTATTTGCATGCTAATGCCATGTTAATAGTTTATTTTAGACTTTTAATAGTTTGGATAAATGTTTTACATTGTTATATATCAATTATAAGAATTTGATAAAAATTGGTGAACAAATATTTGACAGCTACATGTCGTGTCCCTTTAATTAATGAATATAACAAAAAAAGTAAATGTTATCAAGATTATATGTTTTTGTTGTTGACTCAAACAAATCAGTTCTTTTATTTTTGGTTTTGAATATTCAGGAAATGTTTTCAGCTTTCCAGGCCAGTTACACACAAAAGAATTTTAGCAACATGTAAAATGTTAACAATTTTGCAACAAAACCATCAGTTCATGAATGCAGGCCTTCTTTAATATGATTACTAGTATGTTAACTTTTTTGTGTCAGTCCCTAAAACAAATTAAGTTATAAAATAAAACACTTCCGCCTGCCATGAACCAGTAAATAGTCATTTTGTCATAAAATGAGAAAATCGTTAAATGTTTAGTCGTCTGTAAAAGGACCCATTACTGCATAACTATTAAAAAATCTTTAAAGTATTTGCATTTGTTCCGTTGGTTAATAGTGGTTTGGAATGAGATCAAACATGTAAAATTCTGTTCAACAGTTTTACAGTTGATCAAAGTTCGCTCAACTCTAAACGCATTCAATAATTCAATTAGAAAAAGTATTGGCACAATTTATAACAACAAAAAGAAGCTCTCCAAAACGGCCCTAGCCTTTTAGTTTAAACTTAAAAGGCCCAAATGAGGTATATCCCTCAAATGAAGGACTATCATTCAGACAAGGTGTTATTTTGCTGTTGGATAAAGAAAACCGAAGCCTTCTTAACTTATGTTTTGAACATTTTTTCTATAACTCAAAAGAGAGATTTAAGTCAATGAAGATGCCAAAATATGTTCAAACCCGAGGCCAAATGTTCTACTTCAATGACTGTAGGATATTGAATTAATTGACGGTCAGTTAATTACAATCCAGAAACAAATTAATTGCAATAGTGAATGGAGGTCAATTGAATTATTTCCCCGCGTAAATGTCATTCGTTAAACGGATTTTTATGGATATGTTGTCTTTTATATATCGTTTTTTGGCACACTAGAGCCAAATATAAATGTCAATTCGGTCCTAGTTTGATTTTCTTGTGCGTGTCTGAATATAGAACACTTTTTTTGAAATCAGAAATTAACCTGTGATTATATAAACATCACAAAAATACGTCATTTTTTGTGACGTTGATTCATTTATGTTACGCGCAGTTTATATTTCGTTTGTGGTGTCCTTGTTTATATGCTGTCGTAATTCATTTAAGCTTTCCATTGTTATACTACGGTATTCATGTTGTAATGTAGTATCATTTATTTACATTAGTATAATTATCTGTGATGAGTATTCCTGTCACGTAGTGATGTCAATTAGGCAGTATTTATTAAACCTGCAATTTAAACAAAGTTTGTTTTTGTTGTAGTTCAGTGTTTCTGTTGTTCCGTTGTTTACCTCTTATAGTTCCTGTGTTTCCCGCGTATTGAGTGTGTTACACGGATTTACTTTTGATTAATCGAATTATGACATTTGTCAAATTGAACAGAGTTATACTACTGTCGTCTTTATATATTAGACCAAGAGGAATAGAAAGATTTAAGCATGTATTTTTTTAGTCTCAACTTTACGACAGTTTGTTTTTTATTTATCCTAACTAAAGACACTTTCAAATGTCTCACTTAGGACAAAATTATGCCATAGGGCCATCTTTTAACATGTTTTAGTCTTTATAAACCTTCGCGAATCAGCACCACGAATGCGTAACAAAAGTCCTAGATATCCCTTTATCCTGTATTTCCCTTGTAATGCTCTCTCAATTCAAAATATGCATTTGAAGACGTACGTAGTATATTGTCTACTGAATATCTTTCATATGGTCATTGGTCAATTAGATGTATTTGTCTATTATATTTTCCAGTGTTAAATGAAGATGTCAACAATAGAAGTTAGTATGTAACCAGTGCTATTAAGATCCCTATTTGTGTTTCTTTAATACATATGATGTGACTCTGTACTTATACATCCCGTTCAATGTGTTATTATGCTATTGTAATTTTTTCTCTTTCCTTTTTGATAATGTGCTTTTATGCCTTTTTGTGTTTCTTTGTTAAATATTTCTTTGTTTTACTCGTGGTTAAGATTATAACATAATGTGGACTGCTGTACCACTTTTTTTACATTTTTACCTATTATGTCAGTTTGTTTTGTACATACATCGTTGTCAATATACTATTAACAGAATTTGATGTGACTGTCATACAGGTGAGAAGTTTAGCTAGCTATAAATCCAGGTTCATTCCACCATTTTCTTTAGAAGTAAAAGCCTTTACCAAGTTAGGAATGTAACAGTTGTTATCCATTTAGTTGATGTGTTTGGACTTTTTATTCTGTCATTTCATTTGCATTTGAAAAGAGACTTTCCGTTTTTAATTTTCATCTGAGTTCCGGATTTTTGTGATTTTTCTTTCCACTATGAAGAATAATGACTGAAAAGTCTTGATTTATATTAACCTTTCAAATTACATAACCACAAATCCGATGTTGTCCATTTTACTTTTTATCTGTCCAGTAAATTATTTTTAAAACAAATACGTATTGTAACATCGAGTTTGTCTTCGAGAACGTTACATTCTCATGTTTCCTGAAACATTTGTTAACATTTGTTCTCTGATAATTAATAATAGAATGATTTACAGCAAACTGCATTGAGTGTGTGAGTGTGTGTGTGTGTAAATGTTATATCTTTGGTTAGCTCGCATGCTCGCTGAAACTTGAAGTCATTATTATGTTAGGTATACTACCCTCCTTTAGAAGAAGACTAGTCCGACAGATAAATAATCTATATGTCAGTAGGACTAGACTACTCCGATAAGAGTGTAGTATACCTAACATAATATTGATTTCACGGTTCAGCTAGCAAGCAAACTTACCAAATATATTAACTTAATTATTTTCACACTCAATGCATTTTACTGTCAGTTTCGATTTTTGTTTTTTCAGATGCAGTCATAATAGGTGTAGTTATTGGAATTGTAGGATTGGTAATCATAGTCGTCGTTATTTTTCTCATAAAGTAGGTGATAATGAAGTAACGTTAGAATTAGACGATATATTATCATAATTATATATAGCTGTTAATCATTTTTCATAGAATTATTAACCTTGAAAAATGCTATGTGATTTGATTTTATGAGTTATATATGCAATTTATACAAAACTTGTCATTCCTTAAATAAAAATTGCATGTCGCAATGTTTTTTATTCAAGAAATACATTAAAATGAGCTGTAGTATATATAAAAAAAAACAAGTGACCATAGGAATACCATTTTGTTTAAAAATTATGTCCTATGAACACATAGCAACCAACATAGCCTCCGATGCTAAAGGAAAACACAGGGTACATATTAAGAAGATTGTTTTTCTAGTTTTAAGAACAAAGCGGCATCTTTTCTTATTATCTTGAAAACTCTAACTAAAAGACCATTTAAATTGCATAGATGATAATCAAGAAAACAGTTGTAAATGATTGTTTATCGCCAAATGGTAAGTTGATTTCTTAAGGGTTTACCTAACCTTAGAATCAGATTTTATACAATTGTATGCGTTCTTGCAATTGTTTTACTCCTATAATAGGAAAATAGACACTGCGAATTGAAAATTTGTTACCAGGAAATTATCTACCAATTTATTCACATGATCGAAATTGTCAGTTAAATCGTTTATTGCATTTACATCATTTGTTAGTTTTAAATTTGTGTTTGTGTTTGTTTGTGTTATTTTTTTTTCATCTTAAAATCTTAATCGAAGCAAATATCAAGAAAGTGTTCAACAGTACCAATATGGTCAGTTGATGTGATGCACTAGTAGTTTGAGTTACTGGCTTAAAAGAGATTTTGACCTTTTTTGCGTCTTGTTTTTTGTTTTATTGTGGTTGATTTTGCTATAAGCTCGGAAGGTTTAAAAGTTAGCGAGACACTTTGAAACGAAACAAATAACAAGAAAAGATCTATAAATAAATTTCCAATCTGAAAACAAAAGTTATCAGCATGACAAATGAACATATTTTTAATCATTGCTTCGATAGATTGTTCACTCCTTTCAGAGTATATTGCACTTTAATGACGATATGGGTTTCACATGATTTCATCGGAATTGTTTTTGTTTTGATACTAAAGAAGATAGAAAAAACTGAGAAAAAAAAATATTAACAAAATAAGATTTGTAAATGAGGCAATTAAAACCAAAAAAAGTCAAGCGAAATGATGCAGTTTTACCTATTTAAATGTAATTATGTAACCCTGCGTCCTAAAAATGTGCATCACTTTATGGAAATAAATGTCAGCTTGAATCCATTTTAGTCTGTTCATGTTTACATGTTTTATCTGAATACCAACGAAATATCCTGATAATGATAAATGCGTTTACAAAGCACTAATTGTCCAATTACTGACAATAAACATAGTGTAAAGTATAATACAAGATTGGACTTTCAATTGTTGTCCGTACTCTGTAACTCCGTGAAAGACTTTTAGTGTCGTTGTTGAGTTTTATTGACTGTGATTGGTATGTAAGTTTATCTGTTCCTAACGTTGCAAAATATGTCTTTAACGTATTGTGTTTTAGTACTTCTTCTGTGTTTTGTCCCTTTATGTACAATAAACAGTTTGCTGCTAAAACTGACAAATGTCAGAAACATGTCATCAAAGAGTAACAAATATCTTACAGATATCAAATCCGAACGTCAACTCGCATAATATATAAATTGCCAAGGGAACGTATATGGCGGGTTTTCAAAAAATGCTTATCTCAACTGAATTTTGTCATTTACAGGGATTAAGAATCCATGGACTTTTTTCCTGAAATTTAGAATACCGACATCTTTGTTCACTTCAGTGTTAAAGTTGTTGGTGTCCGTAGAAAAGTGTTTATTGATTCTGACAGATCATGCAAATTTTTCCGTGTTAACTTCCAATAGTATACTAGTATCAATTTTGCCTGTTAAGAGACACACATTAAGACCTTTTGGCCATACTTAAGTCTAAGTCTCCGACAAAGCAACTAAAGACAAATTGACTACAGTGTTTGCAGAGTTCTTACATATTTGTTTTTTATCCCTTGAAATTATAATTCCGGGATGTTTTCCCGCTGTGATGGTAAGATTGAGAGTTAAGGTGGTCTGCTCTAGAAAATATACAATCCTAGAACACATTATCTTGCGAAAATGGAATTTTTGAACCCTCTCCCACCTAAAACAGATTTTTGTCTCTGCTATCTTTCGCCCTTCTTTTATATTACCTCTCTCTATTCTCAAATCAATCTATACAAGCTTGTAGTGAAATCTGGAACTTTCACAACATTACCTAACACCCACCATTTAAATGTTAAGTATAGCTTCTAACTTTGGTATTGAAATTACCAGTTACTTCACATTCAATGATGGACAGGTTAATGGCCAGGTTAATTGGACAGCAATGGGAACAAAGATGGTGTCGTTTTACAAGTAACCCAATATTTTTATGGGAAAATAAGCAAATTCTCAATTCTTCTCTTTTTTATCATCAGTTATTCTCTCTTGGTAACGATTTATCGACAATATTGACATGAAGTGAAATAACATTGAACAAGAACTAAATGTGTTCATTAAACATTATGCCCATCCCACAATAAAAATTTCTTATGAAATCCATGACTTTAAGATCCCATCATTTCTTTACACTGCCCCGCAAGTGAAGGATCGAATCATATTTACAAATCTGTATTGCAAGCCGACAGACAAACAACAAGATCTTTCTTCTTTGAGTTGTCATCCTAAACAATTCACCAATAACATTCCCTATAGCCAGGTTATACGAATAAAACAGATCTGCTCTACAAATGATATTGCATAGATACGACTACAAGAACTTTGCGGTCAACTTAATAATCGGTGCTACAAAAGAAAAAACATTGATAAAGGTTTCTATCGTGCGAACAACATCAGCCGAAATTATTGTTTTTACAATACAAAGACAACAAGGTCATCAAAAGTGTGCCGTTTGTGCTCATTTACCATCCCAAATTTGACAAGTTATCACGTACACTTTTCCGCGAATATTAGAAAGAAATAAAAATACATCCTTATCAATCAAAGACTCTTCTCGAGCCACCTGCATTGGCTTCTTGACCCGTAGGCACCGGAGTCTTAAAGACTTGCTGTTGAGAAGTTATGTATTCTCTAAATCAGACTATTTGTAAGGGATGCTGAAACAAACGGTATTTAACTTACAAGCGAATACTGAATGCCCAGAGTCCTTTAATATTTACTTCATTTGTACGGAATATACAAAATAAACAGGTGTATTTCTAATATGCGCAGTGCTTTTTTTTCTTTTTTGGGGGGAAGGGGGGTGGGGGGGGGGGGGTATATAACATATTACATCAAAGTCTCTGTCGCTACTCCTTTACCTTTGTCAACTATAAAATTCTAAAATTAAATCAGTTTAAATTGCAGGGTCCTTTCATTTGAAATGTTTAAGTTTGCAGACACGTTCAAATTACATTATTATCAAACTGCTATTTAAGAAAATTAAAGGTTTTAATTTTCTTGCACCAGATGCGCATTTCGACAATATATGTCTCTTCAGTGATGCTCATGACCAAAATATTTGAAATCCAAAGCTTATATAAAAGATGAAGAGCTATAATCCAAAAGGTCCAAAAAGTATAGCCAAATCCGTGAAAGGAATCAGGGGTGGTGTTCTCGAAGCTATCTTAGGATAAAAACGTGTCCTAAGTCTATCTTATGACAAGTCTTTGTCCTAAGTCGTGTTCTCGAAGCTCTCTTAACTTATGGTATATCTCATTTTTCGT
Organism: Mytilus edulis; assembly: GCA_019925275.1. Lineage (NCBI taxonomy): Eukaryota > Metazoa > Mollusca > Bivalvia > Mytilida > Mytilidae > Mytilus > Mytilus edulis. Next base: position 103,988,925 of record CM034350.1, on the reverse strand, counting down.
CCTAACTTTAGGACACCCAATAAGGTGTCTTAAGAGCATCCTATCTTCATTCTAGTGTAATTTTTTGGATTTCGCTTTTTGCTAATTATTTTACATGAAAATGAACATGAAATGAACCGCACCAGCGGTTATTAACTCGTATATAAAGAAATTGTGCATGATTATAAACTTTGAACTTCGTGTTTCTCGATACGATTACACTACAAATTTAATTCTCATTTCAAAACAAATTGTTTACTGGTTTAAATAACAATCTTTTTTATATAATTATATTCTTAATTATGCATTTAATTCTGTACATGTTATTAAAAAATTCTTAAACAATTTTATTAAATAATTTCGTTGTTAATAAATGTTTTATCAAAAAATATCTTTAACGATTTAAAATTTCGACTTAGGATATGTTTAGGACGTCCTAACATAAGATTCGTCTGAGATAGCTTCGAGACACAACTTAAGAGTGTCCTAAGTAGATCCTTAGTCCATCCTAAAATTGGTCTAAGACACATCTTATGACACTTTCAAGAACACCAACCCTGAGCTTTGCATGAGGGAGATACATTCCTTAATTTATAATAATTTCTTATAATTTGTAACAGCAAACTTTAATAACACATGCCAGTACCGAAGTTCTTGCTACTGGGCTGGTGATACCCTTTGGGACTAATATTGGTTTCCACATTTGCCACGTATCAGGTACGGTTAATACGTAACACAACCGTTGACTCAAATAACTGTGATATAATTATACAGAGGCGGGTTAAGGGGCATGGAGAGGGAGTCCGCCCCCCCTTTTCTGGCAATAAATTGATTGATTATATAGGGAAGCATGACAGGAGCTGGTCCCCTTTTAGGCAGTCAGTGGTCCCCAACTTTTGAAAAACTTTGGATCCGCCACTGTTATCATGACTAAAATACAATTGTTCCGACACTTGTGTTCTTTGAATATTTCATGTGTGTATCTTTTATTTGATACTTTATTCGTACTTTTAACTTTTGGTAAAATATTTCATACGTCTGAATGATGATGTTTTCAACCTGCAGAAAATATAAGAATGGTATTAAAGATAGTTGATTTGAACAACTGCAATAACCTACAAATTGATTATTATATCATAATGGAGAGAAATCGATACTATATTAAAAGCGTTCCGTCGTGTTTGCGTATAAACACTGTGGATTATATTGCAATTTTTTTTCTCAATGGAGTATATTGCAATTACTTTTAACACATTTTATACTACGTCTGTAGCTAAACAGGTTTTGTATTTACCTTTTACATTTTACATTTTGAATGGGGTCAATTTTGAATGTTTAAATAGCTCTTATTCTATTATCTTTTCTGAAAACCTACCCTTAAAAAATGCCAACTTTTTCATTTTATACTGTTACATTAATATAACAGTCAAACATAAGATAAATTATGAATGTGCTATCTATAGCTTGTTTTTGCCTGTGGAATTTCAGGGGAAATAAATCTAAATTACAAACCGTTCGTTGCAACGGTTACCAGCAACGGTTTGTTGAATATATAATCGAGTACCCACAATACCGTTTGTTATGAATAGGTAACATATTTACATAAATATTATACCAAGTTGTAGCTTAAAATCATCCCAATACTTTTTAAAATGATTCATGAGAAATACATTGATATTAAGGACATATATGAAATAATTTCAAAAGATAAATGACGGCTCCTAGTTCGTACTACGGTTGGTACGGTAGCAAATCTGAAAACCTCTAGTAGTCCACCAGCAGAGGCATCGACCCAGTGGTAGTAATTAATATGATTTGATATATGAAAGTACGCAGCCTCTTTTGTGAATAGTTAATTGTTGTCAAATTTGAAATTTGAGTATTATACTAGCTCAAATTAGTGTTTTTCATTGGGAATGTATTTCTAAGCAGTCTTTTTTTTATATCTTAACTTTTGTCACTTGTGAAATTGAAGAAATGTACCCATTCATATCGCACAATTCTATTTTTGTTAAATATGTATATATACAGTCTCTGTTGTTAGTACCTAACGTACGTCATTTTTGTTATTCTATAATTGTAGAAACGTTGCTGTGTTTCGGTTTTAATTTTATAAATATAATGATTGTTATAGTTAAATCAGAACAGATTTTTATGATTAATTTTACCACATAATCATACTAATGAGGGAGATCTGGAGTGGTGTTCTCGGAGCTATCGTAGGATTAGGACGTGTCCTAAGATCAACCTATGCCAAGTCTTTGTCGATTAACTTTAGATATATCGCATTTTTCGTCCTACTTTAGCACACCTAATAAGGTGTCAGAAGATCCTCCTATCTTCATCCTAACTTTATAAAGTTTCAAATTCACTTTTTGCTCATTTTTTACGTGTAGATAAACATGAACTCAAACGCACTATCGTATAACTCGTATATAAAGAAATTGTGCATGCTTTTAAACTTTGAACTTCGTGTTTCGCGATACGATGGCACTACAAATTTAATTCCCATTTCAAAACATATTATTTTCCAGTTTAAAATTGCAATCCTTTTTTTATATAATTGTATGATTACATTTGAAATCATGCATATAATTCTACACATATAATTATAAAATTCATGAACAGTTTTATTACTTTGTTTCGTCATTAATAAATTTTTATAACAAAATTACTTAAACGATTTAAAATTTCGTACTTAGGATCCTAAGTCCATCCTAAAATTGGTCTTATGATGTGACTTAGGACGAGTCTAACGATACTATCGAGAATAACATCCATGGTATCCGAACAATTTATAGATAATTACATCTAATGTTTCTTTTTTTTAAATTGGTGTTTTTTTTATACGCGTTTTAAGCATTTAAATGTTATATATATATATATATATACATATATATATATATATATATATATATATATATATATATATATATATATATATATATATATATATATATATATAAAGTCTCTGAATGATTGTATAATAAAAACTATAAAACAAATTCCCATACGTTTCGGCCATTACGGCCTTCTTCATTGGAATAAATTACAACATTGAAACAACAATTACATCACTTGGAAAAACGCGGCAAATGAACGTCATAAAAGTTATTATAACGTAATGTATCCAAGTGATGTAATTGTTGTTTCAATGTTGTAATTTATTCCAATGAAGAAGGCCGTAATGGCCGAAACGTATGGGAATTTGTTTTATAGTTTTTATTATATATATATATATATATATATATATATAAACGAGTCTAAATTGAAAACTACGTTCAAACCTAATATAGATAGATAGGTATTTACATTTAATGTTACCTTTTTCAACATTTGTGTTTTTTTCACTTTTAAGGCGTTTGTTAATAATTTTTTTCTTTCTATTTTGTATTTTCATACAGGCGAAGATCAATTTGCCAGACTTTCCAGCACACGTCACAACAAAGGCGTCCATCAGTGGTTGAAAATGACAATGAATTATACCAAATTTCACACTGAATACAGAATTTTTGAACGTTAACTTAGTTAAATTCCTGTGCATCTGTTCATTGATACGATGGTGTAAAAATGAAATGCTGTGTGTAATGGGTATATTTCCTTAATAAGACCAACAAGTAGAAGAGGAGCAGATTTGCGTATCTATTTATAATAGTTAATTGAATACTGATGTTTTTTTCTTACTTTTATTTTTATTGTCATCTGATGAAATCATGCAATTCCTGTTTAGACGAGTTGTATATATGTTTATATATATGTGTGTGTGTGTTGCAAATATTCCTTATTCGTCTCAAGATTCAGAACTTTATTTTTTTGCTGTAGTTTTACTTGGGTGCATGGTTGCTACTTACTTGATATCCCCTATGTTTCTAAAGAAGCGATGTAATATATTTGCTTGCATCCGCAATTGATGATTATTGGTTGTTAACACATGGCGAGAGTAAAATCTCTTTGTTCTTACTGCGCTATAATATGGATAATACACAGCAAAGGTGTGCATTAACTACCTCAGATATACTGCACAGTTCAAATCTATTTTTACCTAAAGGGGCGGTTCCTGGATTTTGAAAGGGCGTTATTCTATCATGCCAATTAAAAAAAAAATATCACCTAGTGTAGTGAGACTAAAGACAATATGGACGATTTAAAGCTGAAATTACGACAAAGTTGAACTTCTTACAAACAACGTAGTTTCAAACTAGGAAAAAGAAAGGTTTCTCATTCCTTTATTTGTTTTATCTAAGCTGGGACATAAACTATTTTATTATATTTTGTGGTCGACGTAAATCTAAATCTGTGTTTTGAAATTAGAAAGATAGTTTATGTATGCGTACATTGCCTATGTAAATTTTAAAATTGTTTGTATGCACATTGAACGACAAATTTATGTGACGTATATATTTTTTCTGACGTCAGACACTCAAATCAATCCATGTGTTCGTAGATAGTAGATGTTTTTGTGTCCTGTTAAATTGTTCCTTTTAAAATTGTTATACGATGATGACTGATGTACCCATATTTTTACTATTTTATTAATTGTGACTGTTTATTTAACGCATCATGTGAATGTAGTGGAATTTGATGAGACTGTTATTAAAGTGAGAGGGTTAGCGCTAAAGAACCAGGTTTAATCCACCATTTTCTACATTTGAAAATGCCTGTACCAAGTCAGGAATATGACAGTTCTTGTCCATTCGTTTTTGATGCGTTTTGTTTTTGTTTTTTGATTTTGCCATGTGATTATGGACTTTCCAAATTGATTTTCCTCTTGAGTTCAGTATTTATGTGATTTTACTTTTTAAACAATTTTTGGTAATTTCTGCCAAAAAAAAAAGAAATGTATATCTAAGAAAATCCGAATAGACGAAATCAGATTTGGATTAGTTTCAAACTCAAATAAATTTATAACGACTTTTTGGATATTTATTCATAGAAAGGGACTATTTTTCGATCGAATTTAATGAGGACCATATTTGAATTTGTTTTAAAACAAGGGAATTAGCTGGATCAATCAGACTTCATTTAGACGGACGTGTCTTAAAAAGTAATATTATTGATAAAAAGATTTTTTTTTTAAGGGAGGGGGTGCGGGGAGTAAAAAGTAAAAGGTTTTGAAAGAGAAACGTATTTTCTGTTTATTTAACATATTAAGTTTAGGTAATATAACAAATTCCTCGGTTCTTTTTTCCTCTAAGCATATCATTGAGGGAAAGAAATTCAAAAGCAATTAATCTAATTTAAACTACTAACCCTTGTAGCTGTGTTTTTTTCCATACACCGATTTGAAAGTACACAATTTGTCAAAGTCTTAATCGTCACCAATTAAATAAATATAGGGAATAAATTTAACGGAAACGATAAAAAAAAAATAGACCATTAAATCGCAATTCTAGAATGAGTCTAAATATAAGAAAAAATGTTAATTTAAATCTTACCATAGTCGTATTTCCCCTTTTCGTTGTCCTACAAGAAACTTTCCTAGGATCCATGGATTGTAGAATAACGTGCAAATTTCTTAAACGTTCACGTTTATTGATTGTGTCATGTGATATTGTTATTGGCCAATCAAATCGGTATATGTAACTTGCTTGGTCAATAACTATAGCTTCATTTTGTTGCACATTTAGCAATAGCGAATTGTAAAGTAAATACTATCTACATCCGCTATCACATATTTTTTGTAGTTCGTCCGAAGTCCTATTTTTTTTTACTCATCAAAGGTTTTGCATGACTGTACAACTGTTATGATTGTTGCTCTACTTCACTCTATCCTAATTTGTGTGCATGTGGTTGTTTATTTAGAATTGAAATTATTGTATTTTAAGATTTTGATTGATATAAAATGGATGTCTTAGACTTGGAAAACCAATTTTTTTGTATAGTATATCAAGATTGGATTTTCTGTAATTTTTAACTGGCTGTTAAGTGTTAGAGTTGTTATTGTGTTTTTGTTGAGTGTGGTGTTTTACTTTTAATAAACAATTGTCACATGATATTCGTATTACATACGATTAACCAAAAAGCTTACAATAAGAAGCAATAACATATAATTGTGAAAAGCAATAGATATTTAGTTTAAGTGAAAATGATGTTGTTCTACTTAAAGAGTTTGCGTTTACACCAATTTGTATGCCTTCGCAACTGAAAGTTGGGGGCATATTGTTTTACCACTATCAGTCCGTTCGTCCGTTCTTTCGTTAGTCGGTCCCATTATGGGTATATGGTTATTCCGCATAACTTCTCATACAGTTTGAATCCTAGGAAGTTTTCACTTTGCTGGCTGTCTGTACATATATTTTGGGGTATAAGCGAATAAATGTAACAGTTATGGCTATTCCAAAATAACACTTTGCATCTGCGGGGGCGTCAATTGTGTCTTCCAGAAAAAATAATATCTCATTGAAAGTCCATCATTTACTTTGTTATAATGGAGTTGCGTCAAAATGGAGTGGGGCATCACTTTGTCTATTTTTTTTTTAATTCTGTTCATTTACTAAAAGACACGTTTTAACCCGCCACATTATTTTTGTATGTGCCTGTCCCAAGTCAGGAGCCTGTAATTCAGTGGTTTTCGTTTGTTTATGTGTTACATATTTGCTTTTCGTTCATTTTTTACATAAATGAGGCCGTTAGTTTTCTCTTTTGAATTGTTTTACATTGTCTTATCGGGGCCTTTTATAGCTGACTATGCGGTATGGGCTTTGCTCATTGTTGAAGGCCGTAAGGTGACCTATAGTTGTTAATGTTTGTGTAATTTTGGTCTTTTATGGATAGTTGTCTCATTGGCAATCATACCACATCTTCTTTTTTATATTGTTGTACCAATCTCTGCGGTTTTAGTCTCATGTGAAGGGTTCCTAGATTTTTTGTTGATTTTATAACGAATCTTTGGTTTGATGTACAAGGTACGGGCGCCGAATGGGAATCTTGTGTTTTTGTACTCGAAATTGAATTTTGTACGGACAAAAGTTCCGCTATATAAATGATGTTCTCTCACTAAATAATACAAAAATTGGTGACTACATGTATGTTGAAAGAATCTATCCCATCGAACTTAAGATAAAGGTTACTACAGATACAGTTAAATCTGCCTCATATCTTGACTAACATCTAGAAATTAACAATGAGGGCCGGTTAAAAACAAAACTTTACGACAAAAGATATGATTTCAGCTTCCCAATAGTGAGCTTTCTATTTCTAAATAGCAACATTCCAGCAGCGTGTTCATATGGAGTATATATCCCAATTGATGCGATATTCCCGGGCTTGTTATTCCTATAATGATTATCTTGAGAGAGGATTGCTGCTCACAAACAAGCTATAAAACCAAGAGTTCCAAGTGGTGAAGTTAAAGTCATACCTTCGTAAATTTTACGGACGCCATCACGAGTTGGTTGACCGTTATGAAATAACCGTTTCACAGATTATATCGGATATGTTCCTTATGTCGTACAATGTAACTACAATACCCCTTCCCTTTTCACGAATGTGACCTACCGAATAAGACTATTTACCGGATTTGTAATATCATAGCTACACGACGGTTGCCACATGTGGAGCAGGATCTGCTTACCCCTCAAGAGCACCTGATATCACCCCCAGGTTTTGGTGGGGTTCGTGTTGCAGTATTTAGTTTTCTATGTTGTGTCTTCTGTACTTTGTCTGTTTGTCTTTTTATCTTTTAGCCATGGCGTTGTCAATTTATTTTCAATCTATTAGTTTGACTATCCCTCTGGTATCTTTCGTCCCTCTTATCGAATGTTACTGTTTTCAGGATTCTGTATTTTGCGCTGAGTAATAATAAATCATCATTCATCAATCTGTTTGTATCAGAGGAAATGTATTCATCAATATGAATTATTGCATGTGCGTACAATATAATTTCTGAAGTAATAGGGGGAAAACTCCTTCTAGAGGAAACTTCGAAATCGAAGATTTAATCTTAACCATTGATGTTTGTCCGCTTCCTGATACCGACTATCATTTTGTTATAAAAGTCAAGTTCCAAACGTACAATAATGGACAATAAAAGAGGGAATTATGATTAAATATAACAGATGGAATCAGAGGTCGAATTGAATCAACTACTTAATAATAGTATTTACATCCGTGAATCATGCAATATATTTACACATGAATTTTCAAAAGTGACTGAAACTTACATTCACAAAAATATGTTGGTATGACATTAGCGTCGTCGTCGTCCGAAGACATAAAAGTCATTGGTTTTCGCTCAATAACTTTAGTTTAAGTGAATGGATCTCTATGAAATTTTACCATAAGGTTCAATACTGCAAAAAGAAAGATTGGGATTGATTTTAAGGGTTATTGTACCAACAGTTAAGAAATTAGGGCCCCAAAAAGGTGCAAAAATAAGCATTTTTGTAACTTACTTATGTGTTAGTGTATGGATCTCTCTGACATTGTACCACAAGGTTCAATATCACAAAAGGAATGCTGGGATTGATTTTGGGGTAATTGCCATAAAATTTTAGAAATTAGGGGCCAAAAACAAGCATTTTTCCTAGTTTCAAGATAATAACTTGTGTGTAGGTGTATTGATCTTTCTGAAATTATGCTACAATGTTCCATATTACAAAGGAAAAGCTGAAATTGAGTGGGGTAATTGGCAAAAACGTTTAGGAATAAGGAACCAAAAATGGGCCAAAGATAAGCATTTTGCTAGTTTCCAGACAACAACTTTTAGTCAAGAGTATGGATCTGAAATTGTACTGTAAAGTACAATACCACAAAGGAAAGGCTTGGATTGATTTTGGGGTAATTGACTCAAAATTTTAGGAATTAGGGGTCAAAAAGTGGCCAAAAACAAGCATGTTTGTAGCTTCTGGACAATAACTTGTGCGTAAGTGTATGGATCTCTCTGAAATCGTAACACAAGGTTCCATATCACAAATGGAAAGGTGGGTGTGAGTTTAGAAGAAAAAATGCCTATTTTGTAGGCCCCTTTTTGGCCCCTAGTTCCTAAATGTTTAGGGCAATTACCAAGTTTCCACACAATAACTTGTGTTCAAGTGTATGGATCTCTCTGAAATTGGACTGCAAGGTTCTATACCACAAAGGGAAGGCTTTGATTGAGTATGGGGGTGATGAATCATAAGGGGATTCAAAAAATTTGGGGGTCCTTTTTTTTCTTTAAAATTTTCCATTTTAAGTTGGGTTATTTCTGATATATAATGATATTGTTTGTTTTCTTCAAAAATTGAAATATTGGGTTTCTTTGATATGCTTAATCTAACCGTGTAATACATTGATTTTCTTAATTTTTGGTCCAGTTTTCAAATTGGTTTACATTTAGGTCCAAAGGATCCAAAATTAAACAGTCCAAAGTTAAACTTATTTTGATTTTAACAAAAATTCAATTCTTTGGGTTCTTTAATATGCTGAATCTAAACATGTGTTTAGATATTTGATTATAGACCCAGTTTTCAAGTTTGTCCAAATCGGGGTCTAAAATTACACTTTGTTTGATTTCAACAAAAATTGTATATGAGGTTCTTTAATATGCTGAATCTTACTGTGTATTTAGATTTTTAGATTCTGGGCCTCCTTTTTAAATTTATCCACATTGAGGTCCGAAGGGTCTAGAATTAAACTTTGTTTGATTCCATTAAAAATTGAATTAAGGGGGTTCATTGATATGCGGTGAGTTATGGTCCCAACAGTGTAGAAAATAGGGGCCAAAAAGGGCCCACATAAACATTTTTCTAGTTTTCAGACAATAACTTGTGGAATGGTGTATGGATCTCTCTAAAATTATACCAGAAGTTCCCATACCACAAAGGTAGGGTAAGAATTGGCGTTGGGAGGTTATGGCTCAAACTGTTAAGGAATAAGGGCCTAAAAAAGGGGGAAACAAGGGTTTCTAGGTTAATGGACCATCACTTATGTACAAAACATAATTTAAAAGCAGTGTAAGGTTGGTAATTCAAACTCATTTGAATATCTCACCATAATAGGTAAATTAAAAATGTCCCCATACTGGCACAACTTTTTGGAACATTTGGTTCTCAGTGCTCTTCAACTTTGAACTTGATTTGGCTTTCGAACTTTTTTCATCTGAGTGTCACTGGTTAGTCTTGTGTGGACGAAACGCGAATTAAATTTTAAACCTGGTACCTTTTGTTACCTTTTTTTCCTTTGTTTCTCTGTTTTATTGTTCTCCCATTTGTTTGTATTGTAGTCTTGTCGTGTAATGTTGTCATTTTAATGTTATATTTAACATCGCCATAAAAACGGGAGGTTTGGCAGGCCACAAAACCAGGTTCAACCCACCATTGTTTTCTTAAAATGTCCTGTACCAAGACAGGAAAATGGCCGTTGTTATATTAGTTCGTTTCTGTGTGTGTTACATTTTAATGTTGTGATCTGTTGTGTAGTTCTTCTCCTCTCATATTTGATGCGTTTCACTCAGTTTTAGTTTGTAACCCGGATTTGTTTTTTCTCTCTATCGTTTTATGAGTTTCGAACAGCGGTATACTACTGTTGCTTTATTTACATCTGTATGGGGTTTAAAGGTTGAATACAATGTCTACTAATGTATACATTAAAATGTACATGATAAGTTGAGAATGTAACAAATGATGTTAGACTTGACCCAAAGACAACCACTGAACTATAGGTTTCTACCTAGGGACAGGCACATACAAAATATGCATGCAAAAAGAGATAAACATGTTTGTGAGCGTTGAACTCATCCCTGAACTTGGGCAGTGGTGTAACAGTACAACACAAGAACAAAAAATAAAATCAGTTACAAATAGATTAACTTAAAAGATCGGTACGAGACCCACAAAAAAAAATCCACACCAACATTTAGACAATAGCTATAGACAAAAAGCACCGAAATAAGAGTATGTACAATTAATGAAAGTTTGTCCAAAGCTTATTACACTAAGACTGAAATATAATACATCTGCTTCTCTCAGACTCAAGTTTCAATCACTACACAACCAACAGATTAATTCATAAACAGTCTGAGAAACGCAATGACCTTGTACTCTTCAATTTAGGTTTTCGAAAAATTTGTGATCTGAAGGTTTTTGACCATCGAAATTTTCCAATTGAAATAGAAGTTAGAACTAGCAGAGTGTCATTAAGAGCCACCAAGGAAAAACCGACTTTGAGAACTCTTCGCATCAAACGAAAATACTCAAGTTTGGTTATTTAAAAAAAGATGTCCTTTTCGATCATATACAAGACAAAAATCGACTAATTATTGTATAGTTTAGGATTGTTTCTGAAAATCAAATGGTCTAAGCTTTAAGTCCGATTGGTTAAGCAAAATTGAGTTAGGAAAGCAGAAAGAAAAAATGTTACGAATACAGCGATCTCTTCCAACCAATTCAATTTGTTTTTACACTTATTGTATAATTACATCAAATGCCAAAACAGGGCACAGTTCCAATGGGCTAAAAGGCCCAGGTGGTACAACTCATGGTTGGTCTTCACCATATGTCTGAACTTATGTCTACAGGGTCTAACATGCCTACCACAAATTTTTAAAAGTCTGACAAAAAAAATCATGGTTTGTGATCACCATAGGTTCAAAGATAGATATTTTTTTTAAATACCTACCCCCATTTTTTGAAAATGTGTCACAAATTCCCTACGGCAATACTTTTTACCCTCTGCATGCAATTTATAGTTAATGGTCTAAGGTTAAATGGGCCAAAAGTCATATGTGGGACAACTCATGGCTTGTCTTCAAAAGGTCCGAACTTAGTTCTATAGGGTCTAACATGTCTAACCCGAATTTTTGAAAGAGTGTAACAAATTCCCTACGGCAATGCTTTTTTACCTACTAAGTGCATATGATAGGTAATGGTCAAATGCCCTATTGGACAAATGCCCAGGTGGGACAACTCATGATTTGTCTTCACCAAAGGTCCGAAGTTATGTCTTAAAAGGGTCTAACATGCCTACCCCTAATTAAAAAAAAATGGTTGCTAAAAGAGTAATGTTAACCGAATTGGAACTGACGTATCTTAATTTTCTAATAATCATCGTAAACTTCATTTATGTCATCCAATATAAAAACAAAATCTGCAATATTCGACGGCAGATTTAATATTCATTTTAATGATTCTTCAAAATATCCAGATTCATTTTTGTTTTAGACAGAAGACTTTCTGGAGATGGAGATTTACAGAAGAAACAAATAAAACACGTCCCTGGGTCGCATGGATATAGCCAGGAACCAATCATTTTATTGTCATCCAAGAAACGCAAACGCTAAACATATTTTTTTCCAAAACATCTTAAAACAGTCTGGTGATAAGTTTTATTGTGAACGAATGACATATGCTTTACTTGTATACAGTAGATATCACTTCGAACCTCTCTTTAAATCTGTCTTTAACTGTCAAGAGAACTGTTCAAGAACATTAAGAAATTCTCATGACATCTTTGTGGCACCGTTAAAGACTACAATTCGTATTGAGTCCACAACATCGCTTAAGTCCACAACAACTGTCCGCTGTTTTTTTTTTGTCCCGGTAGTACAATACAAAGCATGGGTTTATGTAGAAGATTTCGTTCCGTTAATTTGATCTTTTTATTATGATGATCAGATGATCAGTGAATCAAACAGGCAAAATTTGGACACCAAAGTTATCTAGCCATACGTACTTTAACCTATAGTTATGGTTTACTTTTACAAATTGTGACTTGGATAGTGAGTTGTCTCCTCGGCACTCATACCACATCATCTAATATCTATATATTAAATTAGGTAATTATAACATATTTACTGCATTCTTCAAGTACTGTTTTTTTTTTCTAATTCTAGAAATGTATATAATCACTTTTTAACGTAACTAATGTATATAGCAAAAGTAGCGGGACATGTTATTAATAGTGTGTTTTTGTCGAGCCTGTAACTTTTGTTGCAGAAAGCTCGACATAGGGATAGTGATCCGGCGGCGGCGGCTACGGTGTTAGCTTACTTCTTAAAAGCTTTATATTTTAGAAGGTAGAAGACCTAGATGCTTCATACTTTGTATATAGATGCCTCATGTTACGAACTTTATTTCAGTCACATGTCCAATGTCCTAGACCTCATTTTTATGGTTCAGTGACTACTTGAAAAAAAAGTTAATATTTTTTGTAATGTTAAATTCTCTCTTATTATAAGTAATTGGATAACTATATTTAGTATGTGCGTACCTTGCAAGGTCCTCAAGCCCGTCAGACAGTTTTCACTTGACCTCGAACAGTGAACAAGGTTAAGTTTTGGTGGTTAAGTCCATATCTCAGATACTATAAGCAATAGGGCCAGTATATTCGGTGTATGGAAGGACTGTAAGGTGTACATGTCCAACCGGCAGATGTCATCTGACCTTGACCTCATTTTCATGGTTCAGTGGTTATAGTTAGATTTTTGTGTTTTGGTCTGTTTTTCTCATACTTTATGCAATAGATCTTCTATAATTGCTGTATAGAATGATTGTAATATGTACATGTCTAGCGGGCAGATGTCATCTGACCTTGACCTCATTTTCATGGTTCAGTGGTTATAGTTAGATTTTTGTGTTTGGTCGGTTTTTCTCATACTTTATGCAATAGATCTTCTATATATGTTGTAAGGAGTGATTGTAAGGTGTACATGTCTAGCGGGCAGATGTCATCTGACCTTGACCTCATTTTCATGGTTCAGTGGTCAAAGTTAAGTTTTTGAGTTTTGGTCTTTTTATCCAATAATATATGCCATAGGTCAACTATATTTGGTGTACGGAAATATTTAATGACCTTTATGTCAGTCGTGCAGGTTTTATTTGACCTCGACCTTATTTTCATGGTTCATTGCTCAGTGTTAAGTTTTTGCGGTTTGGTCTATTTTTCTTAAACTATAAGTTTAAGGTCAACTATATTTTTTGTATGGAAGCATTGCTAGCTGTACATGTCTGCTTGGCATGGTTCATCTGACCTTGACCTCATTTTCATGGTTCATTGGTCTTTGTTTATTTATCTTGGTTAATGTTAAGTTTATGTGACAGTTTTTAATGAAGCTTCATACTTAGGACTATCAACATAATATCAATTATTAGTAAAGAAGGCGAGACATTTCAGCGTGTGCACTCTTGTTTTCTAAATTTTTATGTTGATAATTAAAAACATGAGCAAGAACAATAAATTCGACATAAGAATCGATTTTGCTAGATTTAATTAAATTTTTAACTAAACATAAGAACAGGGACATGAGGTCATGATAACGTATCCTGCTCTTCCGTCCAAATATTTTTTTCAACTTTTATATAGTTTACCGATAAAAAAAGAAGAAATAGCTAGATAGTAGTACGTCACAAATAAGTAAATATGTGTATAGATGGTCAGGAAATAGAAAGATATACGGTACATGTATTTATATAAAATGACTTGCATTCAGAACTTTGACAAAATATCGCCTCTAAAAAAGGGGGAGGACAGGATACATCATCATAACCCCATGCTCTTGTGTAAATAAGAAGATGTGGTCTGCGAGCCAATGAGTCCAGTCTCCATCTTATATTTTTGTATTGATTATTGCTATCGGAAAACATATTTAACCGCATGTTTACCACGCCACATTCTGTATGTATGTGCCTGTCCCAAGTCAGGAGCCTGTTATTCAGTTATTGTCGTTTGGTGATGTGTTACATATTTGTTTTTCGTTCATTTTGTGTACATAATTTAGGCCGTTAGTTTTCCCGTTTGACTAATTTAACATTTGTCATTTCGGGGCATTTTATAGCTGACTATGTTCATTGTTGAATGCTGTCAGATGACCTATAGTTGTTAATGTCTGTGTCATTTGGTCTCTTGTGGGGAGTTGTCGCATTGGCAATCATACCACAGCTTCTTTTTTATATCTACATTGTATATATAATAACATGACTGGACACACTGAAATGTCTTTCCTGTTTCACAGTGTTTATAATGTTGAATTTATTTCTATTACAAGCATTACATTAAATTAACAATTCAATGATCAATAAACATGATGTCAATGTGAGATAAATCTTTTCATGGCCGTATAATTTCATTCCATGCACTAAATTAGTTTACTAAACATATGATTGCTTAAAAGAGCACTAGCCACGAGATACATACAAAAAATAGATTATGATTTTTTTTTGTTCAATCATTAATGAAAGTGAAATAGTGAATACATATTCGCTATTAGAGCTAGTATGGTTTATTTTTTTCAAAATAAGCAAGACACATCGATGATAAATTATTCACTTGCAAGTGAATAATTCGACCTCATTGAATCCGTATTCATGTGCAATTCAACCCCGTAGCTAGAGATAGATTATTCATGACTGGTGCGTGTTAGGCTATTAAAAGAAAAGATTGTCAACCTTGAAAGTGAAACAACGATATATCATTTGATTGACTGATTCGGTCCACAAGAAATCATTCTTATACAGGTAAAATCGAAAATTAACTTGTTATACTAACCTTAAAATTGAAATCAAATTTACATAGACAAATCCATTTGCACGAGGTCCATATATCTATTAATATATATGTTTATGTTTATATCATGTTATGTAACCGTCCGTTGTTTTCGGTGTCATCTTGGTAGTTAATTAGATGGCGTCTAAACTAAAACACACATAAAACGAAGCTTCATATTATCGACCAAATGCCCTGTAAATTGTTTATTTTAGACTTTTTATAATTTGGATAAAATATTTAATGTTTGACATTGTTATAAATCTAATTAGAGAATTTGACTCAAATAGCTGGACATGAATTTGGCAGCAAGTGCCCCTTTGAAGTATCTCGGAAATAAACATCCTCAAGAAATATAAGAACTGTGACCAACGAATCATTAAATTAGGTCAAGGAAAGATGACACACACTAGACAGACAGTCACAAGACGTATGCATGACTTTGATATCACATGTTATATCTGAAAAATTGTTCAAACTATGTATTATTTGGGCATTTTAAATTATTTCAGTCTTCTCACGAAATAACCACTGGCTTGACAATTTTCGTGGTAAAGTTCCTCCATATTATAAAAACTTATCTTCCAACATTATACTTACTCCCAATAAAACATTTGATATAATTAGTAAGTAAACTACTAAAAAATGTAAAAAGACCTTTTATATTACAAAGTTATGTTGCTTTTACAAAAAGAGGAGCAAGTTATACTTTCATTTATTTAATGCAAAATGTCTGTCTATCAGTTAATTGCTAGTTATTATAAAATGCAGTGTTCGATTTTTAACATGAATGAAATAGTTCGATAAGAATTCTGAGTAGTGTACACTCAATTTAGTTTTGAATTTACCTTCTTCAAAAACCTCATATGAAATACATGGTTGTTTGAATGAGACTGTGTAGGGTACAGGGTCCTAAACATGAAGATTTCGGTATAAGATTATGAATAAGGGTTATATTGAAGCCACTATTGTACGGTTGAAAGTCGAGTTGTTAAGGTACTCGACCTTGTTGGTAATCTAATCTGTGTAGAATGTTATATTTTCCCACTAAGCTTCAGTAGGGTGGCCGTCAATATTTTAGTTTGAAGAAATTGATGTCTTTGGGGACCAAAGTATGGAATATGCTTCAATAGAAAAAGCTTAAACTGTGTGTTCCTTACACACAGCAATGAGCTTGTCAAGTTAGCGATACAAGCTTAAGATCATATGATCCTCTTGTTTGATAATCATATATAGATATGTATACATGTTGTACAGAGTTTCCTGTAAGCTATTAAATTTTGATGTTCGTTCTATAAATAGACTTTGGAGGCCGTACTTTAACCTATAATATCTGCCCATTCAGATAGATTGTTCGTGAACCCGAACAGTCAGACTATTTCTTACCAAAAGTGCATAACGCCGAAATTAACAGTATATCTGACAACTCCATGGCTAACAAAGAAAAGGAAACACAGACAAATTATAGTACACAAGACACAACATACAAAACTAAAGACTTATCAACACGGACATAACCAAAAACTGACGGTGATCTCATGTGCTATTGAAGGGTGGGCAGATCCTGTTCCACATGAGGCACCCGTCATGTTTCTCATGTCATTACACATTTAGTAAAAAGTCTAATTCAGTTGGTCACATTTGCGAAAAGGGAACTTGATTCTAGTTATAATATCAGGAATATATCCGATGTCATATGTGAAATGGTTGTTCCATAACAGTC
Source organism: Mytilus edulis (assembly GCA_019925275.1). Lineage (NCBI taxonomy): Eukaryota > Metazoa > Mollusca > Bivalvia > Mytilida > Mytilidae > Mytilus > Mytilus edulis. The sequence goes on along the minus strand of CM034350.1, from coordinate 103,971,767 downwards.
GACTATCTCGTAGTGGCGTAAAATTTACGAATAGATGATTTCAACTACAACATTTGGAACTCTTAGTTTTATAGTTTCCTTGTGAGCAGTAACCCTATCAAGGAAATCATGATAGGAAATATTGTAAATGTTTATAGTGATTGACCATCAATGTAATGAAATATCTGTTCAATAAGTCCTTTGTGTCATAGTCATGCAATGTCATATTTGATATCTCTGGTTTGATACTGATATAAAATTGCGTCGGAACTAAACACATTTATTCTAAAAACAGTTGTTGGCATGACACGGGTTATGTTCTTCTCATATATGTTATGATGGTATGATACTAAACCCCTAACGGGAAGGATTGTGCCTGATGTTCATATGATGAAATTGTCACGTTTAGAATTTCCCTATATATTTGACGTGACTAGAAAATCCTAGTTTCTCGTAATTAGAGTTGTCGATTATACAATATGGTTGTTTTGTTGGTGTGTTTCGTTTTTGTTAACTCTATAGTCCGTCGGAGATGAATAACAGTATTTTACAATCCAAACAATTTAGGCCCGTTTCAGATGACAAAGGGTGCATACTGGAAAGTTGTGGTAAATCAATACACGAGACTGGATACATGAACGTTCACATACTTTATTTTTCCATCTAACATATATACAAGCACAGTTCATTAAGCATATTTACAAACAACATATATTAACCCGCCGCTACTCGTAGATCGAGAGCGGAGCGAACCGATGCGTCACATGGTTCTCTCTATTTCTCTATCTATTTTTTTCGTTTCAAAAGTGACCATTATAAAACATGATCATAGAAACGTTTTGACCAATGAAAACAGAAAGAGGTACTTAAAAACAAATAGTTTCCAAACAATGAAATAGCGCAAAAGCAGATTAAATTTAGAATTAGTGTTGATTGACATTATTCACTCTACACACAGTTTAGGTGTTGACAAATAAAGTACATTGATGACCATTGTTGTCAAAAAGTATTCTCACGACCTAATCTTAATCTTAATCCATTAATATTTCCTAGTAACGCTAAAACGACTAATACATGTCTTTTTTCATAAAATTATTTTGAAAAATGATTCAAAATCTTGTTTTCCCACTAAAATGCACTTCTAGCATAATAAAAATATTGAAACTTAATTACTCATAAGATATAATTACTTTTGATACCAAACATGACTTAAAAAGATTCAAATGCAAAATTTCACAATTTCACGCATTTTTACACCATGACAACTCTTCCAACACCCCTCTAGCTTCGGACCCCGAAGCTGTATAAATATTGACATCAACATCTATACATATGAAATGAACATTTCTCAATTTTCAAAATTTTGCGTATTAACTTTGAAAAAAAAATCATTTATATATCATTCGGACGAACCTCTACTTCGTAAACGTAAGTGAGAACCATTTACACGAAAATAAAAACCTAGTAATATACAACAGTAAAACATCGTCTATTTCATGCTAGGTTCTGGTCCGTTGAGGTTCGAAATTCATCTAAGGCAGGCCCCTTATAACCTCCTTAAAATTTCAACCCGGACAGAATACCGGTTGCACTTTAAATAGAACAATATCTTGGTCAAAGTTATCAGAATGCCCTCCATAGCTTTGGATAACCTGTCAAGTGCCCTTATTAGCTTTGTGACAAATACCAACGATATCCAGTTTTCTGTTTTTGTAAATTACAAGTTGCGTGATCATGGGTTTTGAATCGCTCGTCTTCATGAATTAAAATTAAAAAAAATAAGTTGCTTTCACAATTCTGTTGATTTTGACTGAGCTTCAAAATTCTTGTAGTTGTCCAGACTACATTTAGCACTATAAACATCAAGAAAAAGAAACAATAGACCGGCTATTGGACTTAAACTAGATACAAAATTGGTCAATCAAAATCAATAAATTATGTAAATGTTGAAACATGAAAATTATAAAGCAAATGTTATATAAATTCAAACTGAAGTTGAATACAAGAGTTAGTAATTGCAAATAGTATTTCATTTCACAATTGGTATCGAACCGTCTTCTCTGCATACGGTTCATCAAATCCATGGTAGAAATCCAGAAATCCACCATACTGCGAATACAAGCGGTCACATCCACTTTAGCATATAATTACAAGAGGCAAATCTTAAGTTGTTCATGGTCGTTGTCGAGGAATGTCATGTCGTTTCGGTATTCTTCATGGGTCGCTATTCGTTGTTCATGGTCGTTAAATCGAGAGGTATGCGTATGTCCATATGTTCACAATAATGATTTCGGAAACAAGTTTCGAATAACTGGAATAGAGTTCTTCAATGGGGACACTCAGCTTGGCAGCGAAAGGTTACACAGGATCGGCACTCATCCTCCGCCATTTGACACGTTTAGAATTTCCCTATATATTTGACGTGAATAGAAAATCCTAGTTTCTCGTAATTAAAGTTGTCGATTATACAATATGGTTGTTTTGTTGGTGTGTTTCGTTTTTGGTAACTCTATAGTCCGTCGGAGATGAATAACAGTATTTTACAATCCAAACAATTTAGGCCCGTTTCAGATGACAAAGGGTGCATACTGGAAAGTTGTGGTAAATCAATACACGAGACTGGATACATGAACGTTCACATACTTTATTTTTCCATCTAACATATATACAAGCACAGTTCATTAAGCATATTTACAAACAACATATATTAACCCGCCGCTACTCGTAGATCGAGAGCGGGGCGAACCGATGCGTCACATGGTTCTCTCTATTTCTCTATCTATTTTTTTCGTTTCAAAAGTGACCATTATAAAACATGATCATAGAAACGTTTTGACCAATGAAAACAGAAAGAGGTACTTAAAAACAAATAGTTTCCAAACAATGAAATAGCGCAAAAGCAGATTAAATTTAGAATTAGTGTTGATTGACATTATTCACTCTACACACAGTTTAGGTGTTGACAAATAAAGTACATTGATGACCATTGTTGTCAAAAAGTATTCTCACGACCTAATCTTAATCTTAATCCATTAATATTTCCTAGTAACGCTAAAACGACTAATACATGTCTTTTTTCATAAAATTATTTTGAAAAATGATTCAAAATCTTGTTTTCCCACTAAAATGCACTTCTAGCATAATAAAAATATTGAAACTTAATTACTCATAAGATATAATTACTTTTGATACCAAACATGACTTAAAAAGATTCAAATGCAAAATTTCACAATTTCACGCATTTTTACACCATGACAACTCTTCCAACACCCCTCTAGCTTCGGACCCCGAAGCTGTATAAATATTGACATCAACATCTATACATATGAAATGAACATTTCTCAATTTTCAAAATTTTGCGTATTAACTTTGAAAAAAAAATCATTTATATATCATTCGGACGAACCTCTACTTCGTAAACGTAAGTGAGAACCATTTACACGAAAATAAAAACCTAGTAATATACAACAGTAAAACATCGTCTATTTCATGCTAGGTTCTGGTCCGTTGAGGTTCGAAATTCATCTAAGGCAGGCCCCTTATAACCTCCTTAAAATTTCAACCCGGACAGAATACCGGTTGCACTTTAAATAGAACAATATCTTGGTCAAAGTTATCAGAATGCCCTCCATAGCTTTGGATAACCTGTCAAGTGCCCTTATTAGCTTTGTGACAAATACCAACGATATCCAGTTTTCTGTTTTTGTAAATTACAAGTTGCGTGATCATGGGTTTTGAATCGCTCGTCTTCATGAATTAAAATTAAAAAAAATAAGTTGCTTTCACAATTCTGTTGATTTTGACTGAGCTTCAAAATTCTTGTAGTTGTCCAGACTACATTTAGCACTATAAACATCAAGAAAAAGAAACAATAGACCGGCTATTGGACTTAAACTAGATACAAAATTGGTCAATCAAAATCAATAAATTATGTAAATGTTGAAACATGAAAATTATAAAGCAAATGTTATATAAATTCAAACTGAAGTTGAATACAAGAGTTAGTAATTGCAAATAGTATTTCATTTCACAATTGGTATCGAACCGTCTTCTCTGCATACGGTTCATCAAATCCATGGTAGAAATCCAGAAATCCACCATACTGCGAATACAAGCGGTCACATCCACTTTAGCATATAATTACAAGAGGCAAATCTTAAGTTGTTCATGGTCGTTGTCGAGGAATGTCATGTCGTTTCGGTATTCTTCATGGGTCGCTATTCGTTGTTCATGGTCGTTAAATCGAGAGGTATGCGTATGTCCATATGTTCACAATAATGATTTCGGAAACAAGTTTCGAATAACTGGAATAGAGTTCTTCAATGGGGACACTCAGCTTGGCAGCGAAAGGTTACACAGGATCGGCACTCATCCTCCGCCATTTGACACGTTTAGAATTTCCCTATATATTTGACGTGAATAGAAAATCCTAGTTTCTCGTAATTAAAGTTGTCGATTATACAATATGGTTGTTTTGTTGGTGTGTTTCGTTTTTGGTAACTCTATAGTCCGTCGGAGATGAATAACAGTATTTTACAATCCAAACAATTTAGGCCCGTTTCAGATGACAAAGGGTGCATACTGGAAAGTTGTGGTAAATCAATACACGAGACTGGATACATGAACGTTCACATACTTTATTTTTCCATCTAACATATATACAAGCACAGTTCATTAAGCATATTTACAAACAACATATATTAACCCGCCGCTACTCGTAGATCGAGAGCGGGGCGAACCGATGCGTCACATGGTTCTCTCTATTTCTCTATCTATTTTTTTCGTTTCAAAGTGACCATTATAAAACATGATCATAGAAACGTTTTGACCAATGAAAACAGAAAGAGGTACTTAAAAACAAATAGTTTCCAAACAATGAAATAGCGCAAAAGCAGATTAAATTTAGAATTAGTGTTGATTGACATTATTCACTCTACACACAGTTTAGGTGTTGACAAATAAAGTACATTGATGACCATTGTTGTCAAAAAGTATTCTCACGACCTAATCTTAATCTTAATCCATTAATATTTCCTAGTAACGCTAAAACGACTAATACATGTCTTTTTTCATAAAATTATTTTGAAAAATGATTCAAAATCTTGTTTTCCCACTAAAATGCACTTCTAGAATAATAAAAATATTGAAACTTAATTACTCATAAGATATAATTACTTTTGATACCAAACATGACTTAAAAAGATTCAAATGCAAAATTTCACAATTTCACGCATTTTTACACCATGACAAAATCATAATCTTTCAGTCAGTTTAATTGAAGTCTGGAGCTGGCATGTCAGTTAACTGCTAGTAGTCTGTTGTTATTTATGTATTATTGTCATTTTGTTTATTTTCTTTGGTTACATCTTCTGACATCAGACTCGGATTCCTCTTGAAATGAATTTTAATGTGCGTATTGTTATGCTTTTACTTTTCTACATTGGTTAGAGGTATAGGGGGAAGGTTGAGATCTCACAAACATGTTTAACCCCGCCGCATTTTTGCGCCTGTCCCAAGTCAGGAGCCTCTGGCCTTTGTTAGTCTTGTAGTCTTGTATTATTTTAATTTTAGTTTCTTGTGTACAATTTGGAAATTAGTATGGCGTTCATTATCACTGAACTAGTATATATTTGTTAAGGGGCCAGCTGAAGGACGCCTCCGGGTGCGGGAATTTCTCGCTACATTGAAGACCTGTTGGTGACCTTCTTCTCAATCTTATACTTTAATACATTAACTAGTAATATCTTTTTCTTTTGCTTATTATCGTCATCTTTGTTGGTTTTTTTTCAAATGTACAGAAAGATTTATTAGATACAGTTTAGAGTCGAGGTATGGTATGAAATAGAGTTCAGATTTATTGCTAGGTTAAATTAAAGGTAAGGGACAAGTTTGGATTTTCAAGTGCGATGTGTCCATGCATCACTTGTCGAAATGTGTATCTAGTGGATTAGTTCTGCAATGACCATTCCAAAAATACGTTAGGTTTTTTGCGGAACCCAGTGTCTCGTCTACATATGCTGTTCCGGACTTGTATTTCCTATCATTATTACCTTAATAGAGGGTTGCTGCTCACAAGGAAGCTATTAAACCACGAGTTCCAAATAGTGAAGTTGAACGCATTCCTTCGTAAATTTTAGGACTCCATCACGAGATGGTTGACCGTTATGGAATAACCGTTTCACAGATGATGTCGGATATGTTCATTATGTCGTTACTACAATCCCTTTCCCTTTTAACGAATTGGAATTAGAGTATATACCGGTTTGCCCCTATTCAACAAAAAATGAGAAAAAAAAACTTTCAAGGATAATTTAAGTAATTTATTCAAATTTCAAAAACTTTAACCACAGAGTGAATAATTGTTGACGACATCGACGACGTGACGACAAATACGGAAAATAGAATCGATATGCAATACATTGGAAAAAAGTAAAAATTTCTACTACTCTTGTTTTCATCTGGACAAAATTGTATTCAAGTAAAACAATGGAATTTAATGGCAACTGATAAAATCGCAAGAGTGGTATGTCGTAGTTCAAAGTTGGAAAAAAACACACTTTCACATACTAGTATTAACGTCGTATGTTTCACAGTAAGAAATGTTGATCTTATGCTTAAAAGACTTGTCCTTTTCCATCAAATAAAAACTAAGAAAATAAGATACTGCTAATTCATAAAAAATGGTGCTATATAAATATTTGGGACATATGAAAAAAAGATAATCCCAAAAAGAAGTTAAAATCCTTGATGATCAGAACATATCATTTCGTCTAGGCAAACAAACAAATATAATTGCGATTTGTGCTACATTTAAACAAGTTTTATGTATTAGACATTAATCTCAATACAAACGACATTCTTTACCAGCATTTCAATCAGCCTAATCATTCCATCGTTTCTATGAAAGTTCGCATTATCGAAAATATCTACCACAGGAATAACAACCCTCATCTTGCGACGCCTCTCCGTAGACAAAAAAAGGACTACTGGATTCAGCAATTAGGAACTGCGACACCATATGGTTGCAATGAAAAAATTGATGGTACAATGTATAGATATTCTATCTAGTCCTTCGTGTAGCTCGGTGAATGTGATGAATATGTTTAACTCTACTCCTTGACGTAGACCCAGTAATGGTCATCGTCACTATACCTCACCTACTCCTAAACTATTCCTTTCTGTTCCATAACCAATATATGATTCAAATCTCAACTTTTAAACAGAAACGAAAAAGGATGAGGTTCTATGTGCACTTTCGAATTCCAGCATGGACAATTAATCATCAATCCATATATTTATCTAGAACTTGTTTTGTCGCCTTTATTCATACTTGATAAATATATAGCCACGTCAGATTCCCAAGCAAAAAATCAAAGCCTGTATTCAGATTTCGACGGGATGACTTCAACTCTATCATTAGGAACCCGCAAACTCTACAAAATATATTGTTCTAAACGTCATCTACTTTTTTTGTGTAAAAAGTAACATTTTATAGTGTTTGAATTGTCGTAACTTTAAAGAACTCCAAGCAAAGCATTGCTTTTGTCAGTGTTTAACGAGTGGGATGGTTATGTTTTGCTGTTTACAGAGCTCTGGATGTCTACTGTACGTTACCATTATTCTCATGTACAAGTCATCCTTCTTTTGAGTCATGTGTATCTAATGTTTTTGAAGGTTTAAGTCAGCAACTTAATAATAATTTGACATTGCTTTATATAAGTTGGATTTAAACTGTTGCGGTTGTATTTCGAAGAACTCATAGATATAAATGATGATGTGGTACGAATGCCAATGAGACAAATCTCCACAAGACACCACAATGACACATAAATTAACAACTATCCTCTTTAACACTGCAAGAAATAAGCTAGAAAGAAAACTTTGATATCAAAATAAGTGAAATCATATTGGGATAAGGTAAATGAGAGGAACAGTAAAAGGATTTACATACTAACTTAATGTGACCGTTGAAAGTAGAATTTTAATTTGAATGTTGATGCTGATACAAAAGCGTTGCATTTAATGAAGCAAAATAAAGTCGCATTTAAGATAATGTTCAACATAAAATCTTGTTATTAATTATGTATATAAGTATTTATATGGACCATACTGAACATACTGAACATAAGCTACTTGCGTAACAATAAAAACTATGAAGCAGTCTTAAGGAGAACTTCTTAATAATTATGCAGTAAATATTTTCATTATAAAATAACCAAGTTTCTCGTCAATTAAAGGCTTATCTTGTAATCCTTATCAACGCAATTGTGATACTCAATATCTTTTACAGAAATTGTAAGACAAAGTTGGATAAAATTTGAAGTGCTGTTTTGAAAGACTGAGGAAACGAGACGTGTTTAACAACATTGACCAGCGCTACAACCTTGTCAGATATCAAATGAACGTCGAACATTTTATACAATTAAAGTTTCAAACATCTGACAAAAATGAATCAACGTCCTGAAAAACATTATCAGAACCTTGTGATCTCTAAGTTAATACTTCGGAATGTTATACTTTCATTATCTGTTATACTTTGATTATCTGTTATACTTTGATTATCTGTTATACTTTCATTATCTGTTATACTTTCATTATCTATTATACTTTCATTATCTGTTATACTTTCATTATCTATTATACTTTCATTATCTGTTATACTTTGATTATCTGTCATACTTTCATTATCTGTTATTCTTTTAAAATCTGTTATACTTTCATTATCTATTATACTTTCATTATCTATTATACTTTCATTATCTGTTATACTTTGATTATCTGTCATACTTTCATTATCTGTTATACTTTCATTATCTGTTATTCTTTTAAAATCTGTTATACTTTCATTATCTGTTGTCCATTCGTTATCTGTTGTCCATTCGTTTCTCGGAGTTCAGCATTTTTGTAATTTTATCTTTTTTTAAGCGTAGTTATATCAGTTAAAAACTTCAAATATAAAATTAAAAAAAATATTTTCGAAAAACTGGAAAGAGAAAAAAAAAGAAAAAAAAAAGAAAAAAAGAAAAGAAAAGATAAGAAATAAAAAAAAAAGGAAAAGGAAAGACAAGAGAAAAAGAAAAAAATTAAAAGAAAAAGAGAAAGAGAGAAAAGAAACGGCTCAAATATTCATATACGGGAGGGAGGTGGGTAATGCAGTCAAGATTTTCTTGCCAGTCGCCAGCCTGAATGAATGCAGAGTAACCACCTAAGTGTGTAAGTCCAGTATTTATAAGGCTATGAAAAATGTCTTTCAATCCTATAATCTTGGTTATTAAATAACAATTAAAAATTCCTACTACTATTATCTAAAACATTTCAATCCAAAATATGATGAATGAATCATGATTCGGAGTATCCTTCAGATAACAGGGGGAAGATAAACGTCCAGTCACCATGAAAAACAACAACTCAATGCTAAGAAGTTAATTGCGTACAAGTCCTTACTATACTCAGGTGCTTATGAAAGGCAACAGTAAACACATTTATAAGTCTGCTACCTATTATTAATATTGCATAACGTGATTGACCACCACTGTGATGAAATATCCGTCCAACAAATCCTTTGTGTCAAAGTCATGAAATTTCATAGGTCGTTTTTTTCTATGAATTAAGTAATATCCATCATGTTGGTGCTTTTAAAGTTAATCATACGGTATTCGGGTGTCTAATTGTTATTGGCTACTCGCCTTCTTCAGCTTCATTTGAACTTTGGTGTATATTTGTCTTGTTTACATTCATACCACATCTCCTTATTCAAATTTTTGAAGTCGGTTTTGAGTGATTCTCTACTGGATTAAGACATAGGCACTGAAGGGCTAGCCCATTCAGCTATGAATTTTGAATGCGTGCGGATGTTCCATTGCAATGTATAACGTTAGATCTAGAGAGCACAAACAATCTAGATTAATTTAGATCTTCTTAAGAGTGGTGCCCAACACTTTCACGAAAATTAATTTGGCTCGTTAAATTTTCATAAAATTTGACAAAGTATTTACTTAGACCCTTTGCCAAAAATATAAAAAAAAATCCAGAAAAATTACAATACTAAGATATTGCAAGATAACTTGCAGGGGTTACACATCATTTTGTATTGTAAAGATTGTCATACAATCAATTTACTAGATGGCGTTGAATTAAGTACTAGTATCATAAAAATCATTAAGTTGTTTGTGGTATATATGAAACAAATATTAATCAGAAAAAAAAAATTTACATTTGAAATCAGTGCTCGTTAATTGTCACTAAGTCGGACGTAATGTCATTTAAATAACATGTCCCTAGTTCTTCTCATAATATAATGTTCAACCGTGGAAAATTTTAATCTAATCTTATCATGGCTAAAATATTAATCTTTTGTCAACACTCTCGTTCAAAAGATTCATTTTTTCATTTTGTTTTTATGAAAAAATCAATTATCACAGAGAATGAGGGTTATTAAAGCTACACTTAAATGTTTGTGAACATTGCATACCTAATAAAGTAAAAACCTCAGTAGTCCTAGCTGTGTTTATTTTAGAACGCATGAACAAATTTATTTAATTTAGAATACATCTGGACATAAAACATTTTGCCTAGTTCCATCCCATGTTTTATCATATATTCTTCCCTATAATGACAATTCTTTGCATCATAATGTCATACATCGAACATCATTTTCTGAAGAGCAAGGTCACATACCTCTTAACATGATGAATTTCACTGCGCAATACGGATGAATTTAGTCAAAGATAGTATGTCATTTAAAGATCCATAACTCATGTCTGATTTAGCAACGAAACGTCCCACCGATCTTTGATTACTATGATTACAAATTAATGACAAAAGTGCAGCCGTAAGGAAGTTACAAATTTATATTTGAACAAGTTGAAAGACAAATCTTTCCTTTTGTTTGTTTCATACTAAGAGATAAATGAACTGATAAATACACATGATACTTTCAAATGAATAAAGAAAAACTTCCCGAAGAAGATGAAGTTAAACTATTGTTCATATTCATATCTCTCACTGTGTTCTTGCAAGCAAATGTTTTTTTTTTTATATTTGTGAATTGTAAAGCAACCCCCAAAAATGTTCACTCTTTTTCCTAAAACATTAAGCGTTATAAATATTTATATTTCGATTTATATTATATACTTAATGCAATTATAGACGGATATATACATATGTAAGATTAAATAAGCAACTTGCTTTGTTGTTGATGCAGAGATGGTTACATAACACTCAGCATATTTGTATAGTTTAAGAAGTCAAAGTTAAATATTCCGAAATGAAAATTTGTCCTTATTAGCTGAAATCATATAATTTGAAAAAGTCGGTATTACCGTTTATGTGACACAAAAAAATAATACATGGCAAAATCCGTATCATATGTCGTATCATCCCGAGACATCAATATCAGCCCAAGGGCCTTCAGGCCCGAGGGATGATATTGGTCGAGGGTGATACGGCATGTGATACGGATTTTGCCATGTATTATACGCTTTATCATACTTTTCAACAGAAGAGTATTATATTATATGATTGTTTTCTGATCCATAGCACTGGGTGACCTTCAGTTCTTTTGTCTTGTTTCAAAGGCATTAAAAGAACTGCTCAATTATTTATCCGAAGCATCTTACAATTTGCGTGCTGCTGTTTTAAAAAAATATTTTTGTTTATTATTGTACTTTATATGTGTGTGTTTTATACTTTTTATAGTTGCATTTTGTGTGCCTAGAATATTAAAACTTGACGTTCGTGACGTCACATATAATATAGAGAACTTGACGTTCGTGATGTCACATACCAAACAATGACGTCATTAAAAAAATTGACCTATTTTGAGGAAATATTTTCTTGAGCCAAAAAAAAAATAAAACTGACTATGTAAAAAAAAAAAAAGTAGGGTTGTGATAAAGGGTAGGGTGCGATAAAGGGTATGCAATTAAGGGTAAGGGTGTGATAAAGGGTATGCGATAAAGGTTGCGCATCAAAGTTGCGCGATATGGATTAAACAGCAGGCTATTTATCACATATGCAAAACTACTGTATTTACTACTAAACATATGATAAATATATATGTCGGGTGAAAAAACATTCTGTTCGAGGAAAGATAAAATCTCGTATTTAAATACAGCATAATGCATGCAAACAAATATCCATAAATGGACTTAAGTCTGAAGCTAAATATTTTGATTCCGTGCTGGAGTGCGATGACATCGTCGCGTCTCTATCTTTATACGTATCAATTTTAATGAGTTCCTATACGTTGAAAATCTATATTTGACCTTCTGTATATTACAAGACAATGCGTTTTTTTATGCGTCAAAATGTTTCAAATGCCCGCATTTCAATGTGAAAAGGATTCACTGATTCAAAGTGTTGTATTTTTTCAAACAAATAGAGAAATCAAAATATATTTTAAGCAAATCTAAAAAATAAACATAATTCTCATGTTCACATCGCGTGACTTTCTTAAAAAGTGTTCATATATAGTAACGACTAGAAAGTAGGAACAATAGATATTTTACCATCGTTTTGAATGATAACTTTGATTCCCCGAAAAAAATTAGAAAGTACTAGTAGTTGGAACTATTCATAAAGAATATTTCAACCATTCTTCAGGACAATAAAATTATAATAACAAGAATACCGAATTTCCAGGAAAATTCAAAACATGCACTTCCTTATCAAATTGCAAAATCAATAGCTTCAACACATCAACAAAAAATAATCCCCAAGGGTGACTGGGGTATAGAAATATTGTCACTTGGTCTTCTCCCGACCGGCAGTAAAACGCTAGCCGAAGTGGGGCGTCCGTTTGGCTGTGCGGGATGTATCAAGTTCGCAGTCACGTCCGGTCAGAAGGGGACGTTAAATCCGATGCCTCGTGTAAAGAGAGTGCCACGCCCTTTGCACGTTAAGAACCCTTGCAACAACTCTTTGAGGGGTCCGTAGGTGGCCTGTTGCAAGGCAAAATGTCTGTCCCTATCCATTTTACCCTCCTTTTCCGGTGGCAGTCAAAATTTCTCCGACCATTATCCCAGATGGCCTATATTGTATCAACCTACCTATTGTATTTATTGTCAACTTGTTCTCGTCCTGAATATGCATGAAATAATTGCCACTGGACGTTAAGCAACCAACAATCAATCAATCAATCAACAAAAAATATGTCTTACATCTGACTTGGTTCAGTAATTTCATTTTGTAAAATATGGTGGAATAAACACGGTTTTATTGTTTATCATTTGTATGACAGTCGCATACAATTCCATTATATTGGCAACACCGTGTGGACAAAACAGGCAGGCAAAAAATGATAGGTAAAATATCAAAATAGGGCTACAGCAGTCAACATTCTGGTATGATCGTAATTATTATAACGGTGTATAATGAGCAATAAAGATGTCAAAAAATAAAAATAAAATGGAAACCAAAAAATTACCATAGCACAACAACACAAAAGCGAGATGTGTAAGTACCGAGCCACTCCATTAAATTATTACTAAACAGTGAAACCGAAAATTCACACAGACTAATAAAAGAAAATTAGAACGCGCAATTAAGATAAAACCAACGTCAGTACCTAGAATATATACTTCAAAACCGACAAGTATTATTTGCGAAGTTCATTCGGAATAAATATCAACAAGGTCTTGGTATCTTCCGATAAACACAGAACGAGACGTTATTGTACGTCACAACCTTGGTTCATCAACTTTTCTGACATTGGTGACATTTTGTTACGTCTGAGTGGCAGCTGCAGACCATTGAAAGCAGGCAGTTAGGAAATGTATACCCAATATGCAGATGAAGTTGTTATATTGATCTTAGTGTGGATGAAATTGATAATTTTAAAAATAAAATCGTCTCGTTTGTCCTACATTATTGTACTGAGATTTTCGCTGATGTTCCATTCTAAGTCTAAAAATAAAGCAGATAAACCGGTATTTGTTATTTCGTTAATGTATGGTTCTGGGGGATAAATTATGGGACCCAAGTATGAATAATTAATGGAAACAACACCTTCAATGTATTTTAAGGGGTGATTAAATTATTTGGCTTTTTTTAATTAGTGCCTGAAAGAACCTAGACTCATATGAATATAAAAAAGGTCGACAGGGGGACGAACAGTTTGTACACATACGAATGCCGACAATTTGTTGAAAAAAATTAACAACTAAATCTAATAGGTTGAACAAACATGTTGTCAAAATAAACATCAGCATACTGACTACTTGTCCCTCTGTGTAGCATTTTTTACCATATTGTTCACTATTATCACAATATATATGCCGTATGGTATCCCAAAGCAATCAAATTAAAGCAGTGGCTACCATTTCTATATTAAAAAGCATAAGAAACGATTGTAAGAGTCACTACGTCTAAAATGTATGTCGTATATCTGACACATTATCGATTGTCTCATTCTTGTATCATTCTGCTCAGCTTTTTAAAAAAAATGTATATCACGACTTCGTGGCGTCAATATTTCGACCCACCATTAACTACTTTGAGTCGGACATCTCACTGACGTCTGCAAGAATGAACCGACGTTGATAATTGTGAGCTGAAACTATCAACGGATCATATGGTTTGCTGTTGAAACAAAGAAAACATTTGTTTCTTTTATTCGAATGCGCAAATGCAATCCGATAAATTGATCATTTGGTTAACTGCAAATTCATATTTGCACTCACTCGACGAAAAGCTAAATATTGGGATTCGTAGCTGGTTTTGCAGACAAACTGATAATCAACATATTGCAATACTAACCCGGTGTTATAAGGCATTATCCTTATGACAATCTGAAACAAACTATAATTTGTGAGGTTCTTTGCTTATATATATTATATTATGCATGTCGTATTTCAGAAGGTATGACCTATATAGGTGATGCAGGTTTATATGTATGCATTTTATTTATTGATGGCAAAGTAATTTTCATAAATTGCTATTTACTTGCTTTCTATTTGTTTTGTAATTTTGTCTACTGAGTGAAAAATACAGTAATGCTGCGTCTTTTTTAGTGTACACATTATACCCTGTTAAAAGTTGGTATCGTATGAAATGCATTTTTTTCATTTTTAAAACATTTATAAAATTGAAACAATCCACATTATTTTCGTCCCAAATCCAGCTGCTTTTATTTGGTACTCCAACTTACAAATGGTCCGAGTACACAGTTATTTCGTAGTGCATTCCTTTTAGACAATAAATGTAAATAAAAAAAATCCCACCTGCGCTTTCTCAATAATATTTTTACAGTGTGTTGTACTACTTTTGGGACAAATTATATCAAAATTATAGAAAACTTCATCAGCTCTAACTCAAAATATGGACAATTTTGTGTTAAGGGGGTCTTGAAATCTTTTGACAGCTTCCGAAGTGCTAATTTTTGACCTTTTTCAGCTGGACCTAATCACTACTTTACCTAAATATTTATGACCCAAATTTTTCTACAGTGTCATTTCACCCCCCAACTTGCTATATGAGGCATAAAACATGGAGAATTTAATTTGAAAGGGGTATAACAAAAATTGGCAAGTAACACACTGTCCACACTAAGGACTATATTTGTGGACAACGAAAATCAAAGGACGATAACTGTGTACTCGGACCAAATAAATAAGAAATAAATTATAGACGACAAGTTGGCGTATGCATGACAGCTATCCACGGTGAAGTGATTAAACTAAATAGACACAGTGTTATCATTCCTTGATCAAATGTAGGGGTCGTCTCGGTACTATATTATGGAGCTTTAAAAAAGATAATACTTAAATGGCATAACATTTAAGAGAAGAGGTTTCGAAAGGTATGTTTGACTTTTTACTTTATATCTAGATTAGGTATGACAACTTGTATTACATTTTAATTGAATGTCAATGACTGGAAATACATCTAATTAACACATAAAAATTATAATTCCAATGAAGCTTTTAAACATTTAATATTCAAGAACAATTTGTTAAAGGGATATTGTTTGCATTTTTCGCAACCATAGGCAGAAAGAAAGATAAACGTATAAAACACTTGAAGTCAGTAAGACAACTTGTATTTTGAAAACAAAGTTCAAGTACAAATGTTTATAAATTAGTAAATGCGGTATACGTAATAACATTGACTACAAAAAATGAAAAAAATATTAGTAAAATAATTTTAAAGCTTTAACAATTACTTTATAAATAGATATTTTCTCAATGCACTCCAACCTCCTCCACCATTAAAACATACCACCAAAAATATACAATAGTACTGATAGTTATCAAAAGTACCAGGATTATAATTTTATACGCCAGACGCGCGTTTCGTCTACATAAGACTCATCAGTGACGCTCAGATCAAAATAGTTAAAAAGCCAAACAAATACAAAATTCCAAAAAGTTGTGCCAAATACGGCTAAGGTAATCTACTCCTGGGGTAAGAAAATCCTTAGTTTTTCGAATAATTCAAAGTTTTGTAAACAGAAAATTTATAAAAATGACCATATAATTGATATTCATGTCAACTCGTCAAGTGGCTTTAATACCAACAATCAATTATCAAATTAAACTTCCAAACCGCCATAGAACATATACAGTTAATAAAATAGGCCAAATGTGTATAAAAAAAAAAGCAAAATGATTTAGAAGTCTGTCTCTATCTATCAAATTGGAAAAGTTAAGCAATAGCTTTAAAGAAGAGTACAAATATGTTATTGTTCAATAATTGATTAATATACATTATATAAATATGTATAGATTAACTAATCGAAGAATTCAAATTAAGAATAATATTCAACGAGTGACCGAACAACACATTAATTCACGAATGCTTTTTGTTCTGATTATTATTTTATTTTCTTCCGCCTAATTTTTCACTTGTGTAGTATTGTTGTTTCGCAAGATGTCGCTTAGATATTTGGTATATGATATCGAACAGTTTACGCCTTTTAAAACTGATACCATTTAACCGAACACTACGTTGTAACACTACTTTGTACTAATATTGTTTTTCTGTTTGTCTTTTTCATTTTTAAGCCATGGCGTTGTCAGTTTGTTTGAGATTCATGAGTTTGACTGTCCCTTTGGTATCTTTCGTCCCTCTTGTAAGAGTTGTCTAACACTGTTTTTCTTGTGTTCAATACTCCTTACCAACCGTAAAAGATTACGACTCATTTTTTTTTACCAAATTACTAGTTATATCTTCAGAATAAGGGTGATCATTTGGACCGAAGCTATCTTTACATTGGTTAATGCTAGGCGGTGTTGTCGTAGAAGTTAGAAAATAAAGTACAGGTTCCAGCCCCGGCGCCGGGGAGGAAGTTACGAATCAAATCTACTCTAACATCGTTAGGTTGATTTTCGAGGCACTTTATACATATTCTAAGGCCTGGTAATTATTAATCATAAGAAATCCGATGGACAAGGTATAATTTTCAGTTGTCACTTCACACATGCAGACATTTACATATATTTATTTACAGTGATTGTATGCTTCAAAAAATAGATAAGCATCCTGTTATTATACTAAAGAGGTGAGTAGATGATCATTTCTGTACACTAAAATTAAATGCTTCGTGTATTGTATCAGAGATCCTTGTTTAATTACTACAAGAAGGTAACAAGGTAACACCTCCCGAAACGATCGCTCATTCTTATAAGGTAGAGTTAGAGGAGGGATAAGGTCTCTGCGCAATGCTAGGCGGTGTTGTGTTGTCGTAGAAGTTAGAAAATAAAGTACAGGTTCCAGCCCCGGTTCCGGGGTGGAAGTTACGAATCAAATCTACTCTAACATCGTTCGGTTGATTTTCTATTCACTTTATACATATTCTCATGCCTGGTATTTCTTAATCATAAGAAATCCGATGGACAAGGTATAATTTTCAGTTGTCACTACACACAGGCAGACATATACATATGTTTATTTACAGTGATTGTATGCTTCTAAAAATAGATGAGCACCCTGTAATTATACTGAGGAGATAAGTAGATGATCGTTTCTGTTCACTAAAAATAAATACTTCGTGTATTGTATCAGAGATCCTTGTTCAATTCCTACAAGCAGGTAACACCTCCCGAAACGAGGGCTTATCTTTTTAAGCTAGAGTTAGAGGAGGAGATAAGATCTCTGCACAATGCTATGCGGTGTTGTCGTAGAAGTTAGAAAAAAAAGTACAGCTTCCAGCCCCGGCGCCGAGAAGGAAGTTACGAATCAAATCTACTCTAACATAGGCATGAAGATGTTATTGTTACAGATCAGCTAAATTATCTATAGTAACTATGCCTTATATATCATGTACTGTAGTACGCCGCTAGATTAAAACTGACGTGGAAAGGTAACACATGCCCACCGAAAGCTCTTTTTTTGAGAACCCAGGTGGTCGTGTGGTCTAGCGGGACGCCTGCAGTGCAGGCGATTTGGTGTCACGATATCACAGTAGCATGGGTACGAATCCCGGCGAGGGAAGAACCAAAAATTTGCGAAAGCAAATTTACAGATCTAACATTGTTGGGTTGATGTTTAGACGAGTTGTATATATATTTATATATATATATTGCCGTAACGGTTCAAGAGTTTATTCTTTTATGTAATATTTTCAGAGTTATGCTGATCTTTTTCTTCTTCAGCTTAACGGATGATACATGCTTGTAAAACTAGGATCGTTTTGGAAATTCAGGTTGTCAATCTCAGATCATATGGCGTAATAATGAATTCCATCGAGGTTGCTTTTATCATCTGAGTAATCAATTTGACATTTTTTTTCCTATAGCGTTTAATTGTGACTCGATTGAAGTAATTTCTTGCATGAACACATTAAACCACCAAAAGAATGTAATGGTGTACAAAAATACACAAATTTCTAATGAGCAGATAGTTGATAGAAAGTATATGATGACAATCATGTTTTATTTCTGGTATTTGGCTTTTCATGTTAATGGTGAACGCGATAATTAATTTGTTTTGTTGAATCGCTGCTGTCTAGTGGTTATACAGTGAAGTGTTTATCAATGCTTGTCACCTTTGTGTAAACACCCAAGGCTGATACATCGACAGTTAAACGTTATTATTGTCTATTCAAACTTCCCAGACAATTAATTTTACTGTTACAAAATTAAATGATGTGTGCATGCATTTACCAATGGTTGTACAGTCTAACTATAAATTTCACATATAGTGGATCACTGTTTTACATTTCAGAATGAATATGATGCACTATAATGTAGCAGTTGCACTACTTGTCATCGCAGTGTCAAATGATATAGTATCATCTTGCCCAAGCAATTGTTACTGCACCGCATATGGCTATCAAGATTCCGTGAATTGCAGTTACAGAGGACTGACTGTTGTTCCACGAAACTATCCAAATCACTCATACAGCATGTAATATGTTTTATCTGTCTTTTACCATTAGTTGTTATTATTAGAAATATTTCAACAGCAATTCAAACGTAATCATTTCCTTTTTTTTGGAAAAAAAAAGATGAATCAAAATCAAGAGTCTAAAAAAGATATGCAATACAATGGCCGAAAAATGAAAGAACTATTTTTTGGGAATATAAATGTCACGGGGAGTTTAAACATGTGCTCCATGCAATATACCAATTTTTTAATGCAATCTCTGTATTAATTCTATAATTTATGCTGATCAGGCATAAGTATTTCGTCAAC
Source organism: Mytilus edulis (assembly GCA_019925275.1). Taxonomy (NCBI): domain Eukaryota; kingdom Metazoa; phylum Mollusca; class Bivalvia; order Mytilida; family Mytilidae; genus Mytilus; species Mytilus edulis. The sequence goes on along the minus strand of CM034350.1, from coordinate 103,952,153 downwards.
CTATGAGTTGATTGACGGTAAATAAGGGACTGATCAACAACCTTTATCATCATATATGTATACAGGCATGACTGGTTGCATTTAATCAGGTCTCCTTACAGTAATATATCGTAATAATTCTATATTTCACTTGTTTATTCTATTTTTCACTTTCAAATAGTTACGAGTTAGCATAACAATATGTTCTCGCATTCTATACACTGTTTTACAAGAATTTATTTGTTACAAACGCTATGATGGGTTTTCGAAAATGGTTGTTCATAATTTCATGCAAAAGTATTTAAAAAATAAAGGTTAAATATGCTGTAACTGCGTCTAGATCTGATACTGAAATTAGCAAAAAAATAATGATATGCGAACAAAAAAGTCAAAAGATAAGAATCTTGATACATACATGTATGTGAATTTGATTTGTGTTTTGCTCTTCCTCAAAAACAACCCAGTAAGTATTCATTTATGTGCACGTGATATCAAAAACGTATGTTTTCAATGAATAACACTCAAATTTAAATGCACCCCGATGTTTGAATCTGAAAAAAATATTTTTTTTTAAATAATCTAAATTCGATGCTCATATAGTGTTTGATGAATGACCGAGCGATCCATACACTGCATTTTTGTTCAAATAAATTTTGACGTATCCAGTTTTATACAATTTTACCTGAAAAAAAAAGAGTCATTAAGGAATCGTGAATGATCGAGCTACGGTCGTGTACAGTCGGTTGGCGGTCGTGCAGAAGTCCTAAACAGAATTTGGTTGAGCTTGGTCATGGAAATTTGAACAATCGGGATCATCAAGTTGATCTGATTTGCAGTGTGAACATAGCTTAACGCTTAATCTAATGCTGCTCAAACGGCGTTTTACCGTGTTCGCTCCAATGTTTCTTCTATGGAAACCGGCAGTCTCTCGTGCTGTTTAGACAGCCGTACGGAAACGGTCTCGCAGATGCGGAAGACGAATGTATCGGTCCTGTTGTGTAGTTTTTTTTTTCATCTCAGTCTTCATGGACGTACCATAACATTCAAAGACCCAGTGTTGTTGAATCTTTGGATGAGTCTGCTTACTGATGAAGCTGAACACAGTCTGTGATAAAATGCATAAAATATTTTGTAATAAATAAGTCCGCTTGTTTTATCGTTGCATTTAAGTCACATGTTTCGTGTCAGTAACTTTTATCCCTGACTAACCATATGCGTTTTTGTATTATTGTTAAATTCCTTACAGTGAAATATAATATAAAATTATGGCCCTTAGAAAAGCTGATTATCAAAAATTGTCAAGAAGAGAAGGTTATTTCGATGAGGGCTCAGAGATTGACAATTTTGGATACTCATCGATTCTAAGGGGCCACAATTGTTTAATTATACCGAACTAATAGTGGAATGGCCGTTTGAACGCTTACAGTAAATACTTTGTTTTACATGACAAACAAATGACGTTTGAAAATACCTCATTTGTGTTTTAGAATTTCTCGAATGTACAACAATGTTAGAATCTTTTTGTAAATTATTGATTGCTCTGAAAAGGACCGTTACTCTTTGAGAGATATCATCAGCTTCTGGCAGTCTATTCACAGTCGGTTCCTAGGTTTAATTCCTCGTTTCTCGATGGGCTGTCTGTAACGCTGCCATTTTGTTTATTTACGTCTATGATGTCATTTTCATGGGATGTAACTCGAGTGCAAGTCTAGACACTCAAAAGGTTATTCGCCGGTGAATAATAGGGTTATTCACCGCTGGGGTAAATTTTAAGGGTTATTCGTGCTCCCTTGTAATAAAATGAAAATAACTAAATTATACCATGTAACGTGATAACGTATCACCCAATAGAATTGTTTGAAATATATCTAAAGTATAATAATGACTGATATTCACCTTATTTATTTAAACTGTACTTTGAATAAACTCATCATAGATACCAGGATTGAAATTTTATATCCACGTTAGACTCACGTTTTGTCTACAAGAGACTCATCAGTAACGCTCAAATCAAAAATTGTTCAAAAGGCCCCAAAAAAAAGTTTAAGTTGAAGAGCATTTAGAACCAAAATTTCTTACAATTTGCCAAATGCAGCTAAGGTAATCTATTTCTGAGGTTAAACAGCCTTAGTATTTCAAAAAATCAAAGTTTTGTTAATAAAAAAAATATTTAATTGCTTCTTTTAATTATACCGACTTAATATACAAGTTATTAACGTTAAAAAAATTGTTGTTTTATGCGTTTCAGAATAATGAATTATAATCCTATTAGTACAATAGAAGAAGGATCTTTTCAAAATATGGCATTACTATATAGAGTGTAGGTATTTGTTATTTCTTTAATAGAAGACATGTTATTTATTGTACGTATACATTTTGTGTTTGAAAATGAAAATGCACAATGTACATACATGTAGTACATAATAGAATGACTTATACCAAGTTTTCTGAATTATAATGGTACTCATAACACGTCAATTATACAAAATCAATCAGATGATACTATGGCATGCTGTTCATTATATTTCATGTGTTATTACAACGAGAGGCAGACTATAACAACGGATACTCAAACGTTTATCGACACCAAGTTGACAATGCAATATCAAAATACCAAAACCGAACACCATTCTACAAGAATGAAAACAGAAAGCTATAGACCAAGTAACACAAGTCTCACAAAAACTCAGAGCAAATCTCAGACGCTCTGGTAGGGTTATCAATTCTTACTTCAAATAGGGCATCCGTAACATGTATATGACTTTTGTATTTGGCCAAACAATTGTTTATGTAGTTATAAAGTGATGGAATATTAATTCCATGAATTTCTGCATTCGAGGATACAATTTACAATGTAGTCAATACATTGTTACCGGCATGAAAATGGGGAATTCATTAATTGAAATGTGTTGTTATATAAAGTTTGAAATGATCATGATTTGAAATGCCCATTTAATGCAGTGTAATAAGTACAGTTTATGCTATTATTGTTCAGTTGAAATATACAATATTTTACTGTTAGTTAACAAAGACATAATTACCATTTTACAATTTGATGTTTTTAGAACAATCCAAAACTGTAACATATCTACAATCGAAACGGGCGCTTTTATGAACTTGACAAATCTTCAAGTCATGTAAGTTTTTTGTCAGTCTGTAAACGATGCTTGTGTTATTTCAAACTTTGAAAATTCCTGCTCTAACTTTAACAAAACTCAACATAAGAAAACATAATGAAAAGTTTTTTGGAGTAAGACAATACTGAGACATCAAAAAGATTATTAAATACAAGACAAGCTACTGGTTAAAATTGAGAATGGAAAAGGACGATGTATCAAAGAGACAATAACCATAACATAGAGCCGACAACTAAAAAGGTCACCAACAGGTCTTCAATGCAGTGAGACATTTCCACACCCGGAGGTGTCATTAAGCTGGCCCCTAAACAAATATATATACTAGTTCAGTGATAATGAACGCCATACTAAACTCTTAAAGTCCATTTTTGTTGTTATTGTTTTGTTTTTGTTGTTGCATGCATTGAAGTCATGGATAGATACCCCCATAGCCGTGTGTTTTCTATTACAATATTGTATTTGGTGATTTACGTTAGTACTTTACGATCAAAAGTCATGACTGAAATGCAATTCTACAAAAACTCTTTTGACGTTTTATATTATAAACGCATTTTGAAATTGCAAATGAGTGTGTCTTCATAAGATGAAGATGCGAAATAATTACATATGAGACAGCACTCGATCACAGAACATATATCATAATATATAATAGCAACTATGTTTCGAATAACGGCTTTCAAAAATAACCGAAACCCATGGCACAAAGCACGCCATCTTCAGAGGATTAACATGCTTGCGGGGACTTAATCATCCTCTAACTTTATACATTAGTGAAACAACACAACAAGCAAACCAACTATAAAAAAATGCGCAAAGAACTTAGTACAGACCTGAGATTGTGCAGAGTAACTGAACGCCAGTAAAAACTAATAAAACATGTATTTTAGACTAGAATATCAGTCAGTCTACATCAAGCGTCAAATGAATTTAGTGTAAAGACAACATTATGAGTTAGTTAAAAAGCTGACATTGTGCAGTGCTGATATATATATTTATATATATGCATGTAATAATGGTAGAACCGTGAGTGAACATATGCGTAAACAATATACAACTTAGGTTTCAAATTATTTTAGAACCAAAATCAATATTACAATTTTTTTTGTCTTTTCATTTTTTACAACATAAACATTTTGACGAGTGTTGGGGCACTAAACATGCTAAAAGAGACCGAAAATCATAACATTGAAAAAGGATGATAACGCGGAATTTTCAAGCAATAGTAAGAACAGTCGAATTTCTCGATATCGAACATGTCTTACAAAACCTGAGCGAAAATAAGCCAACGTGCGTTTAAACTTAAACAACAATACACTTTTTACTATTGTGACCTACCGAATTAAACTATATACTGAGTTAGTAATAACACGAAGAAAACCATGGGTACGACATGTGGATTAGAGTCTGCCTACCCTTCTTGAACAACTGAGGTCAACCCTAGTTGTTTGTGAAGTTAGTGTTGCTAAGTCTTAGTTTTATATGTTGTGTCTAGTGTACTAATCATTGTCTATTTGTCTTTTTTATGCTGTAGTCAGATGAGTTTGAATGTCTTTCTGGTATCTTTCGCCCCCTTTCTGGTCCTTATCTACTTGACATCTTTTAGAACTTCTTGTATCACTGTTACTTTTTAACTTGTTGTGCTGTTTTTGAAAAAAAAAGTAAAACAATTTTTACAAATTTAAGGAACGGCTTGATTTTCTAATTATGTATTTGACCAAAGTTAGAAAAGCTGGCGCAGATTGTGGTACATGTAAATGAAAACACAGTTTTTATGATTAGTTGAATAATGAGTTATAGTGACGAATGTACTTTGAAATTTGTTTATATGTCGGTGTTAATTCTCTTTATATTATAAATCAAAAATTAAATACTGTAATATTCTTCATTCTACTGAAAACAAAGTTGCTAAATGTCATTACAAAAAACTTTGTTTTATTTTTAAATGTGTCAGAAACTTCTTCTCGAATTATTAGTTTTCTGAGATACTGTTACATTACACAGTCTTAGGGCTATTTAATTTAGAATGAAAGAAGTTCACATCATTTGTAAGAAAACGTACAATCGAAGTAAATTTTTTGCAGCAAAACAGTCAGAATAAAACCAACGGTAGCATAACGTTGTTCAAATGACAAAAAATTACTGAAAGAAAAAGTCCGGTTACTGAACTATCACCGAGGGAAAAACATGCACTTAAAAGGAAAATAACGATTGCAGAGCAACAAAAAACAAGCGAACATGCAACATACATAGAAACAAAAAATTAAAAAACAACTGCTATACCCCTAACTGGGAACAGATTTGTTTTTGAAAAATATGTGGGCTGAACCTGGTTTTGTCAACTTTTTTAAGTTTGCACTTTCAAACATGCCCCATTCGTATTATTAAGAACAGATAGAATTATTTATGAAAAAATAAGAAGACCTAGTGTGATTGCCAATGAGACAACCATCCACAAAAGACCAAAATGACACAGAAATAAACAACTAGAGGTCAACGTATGGCCAACAACAATGCGCAAAGCCTAAACCCCATAGTAAGCTATAAAAATAACAATGTAAAACAATCAAACGAGAAAACTAACTACCTAATTTTTGTAAAAAGACTAACAGCGAGTGTATAAATGCATCTGATAAAATATATTACAATATTTGTTATTATACAGACAAAATACCATTTTTTGTTACAGAGACTTAGACAGCAATAAAATAACTACAATACAACAAGGAGCGTTTACAGACCTACCAAGGCTACAACTTATGTATGTATACAGTTTTTTCTGCGATTTCGTTTCGGGGCCAAATTAGATCACCTGCAGTCATTCATTGCAGAGTATATTAGTTACTAATTTATCATGTAGAAACACTTATCCTTTTTGCAAGAAATCCAAGCATAAACGGTTTTGCACTGGACGTTTACCCAGCAGCAATACATCATGCCATTTGTATATTTTACAGATTGCAATATTGGAAAACAAACGTGCTTGTATAGTGTATAAATCAAAATATATTGTAGAACATATTTCAGCCAAAAAATTATATATTTTATTTTATATTCTATATAACTCAAAGTATGAAAAAAATCATTTTCAAAAAAGCAATCCAATTTAAAACTGATAAGGGCATAAGATTAAACTGAAACTATTGATTACATAATAAAATAAAATTGATACATTCAAAGGCAACCGCTGTTCAATAGAGATTTAATAAACATGTTTAATCCCACTGTTATTTTGCGCCTGTCCCAAGTCAGGAGCCTCTGGCCTTTGTTAGACTTGTATAATTTTTAATTTTAGTTTCTTGTGTATGATTCGGAGTTTAGTATAACATTCAATATCACTGTACTAGTATAGATATTTTTAAGGGGTCAGCTGAAGTACGCCTACGAGTGCGGAAGTTTCTCTCTACATTGAAGATCCATTGGTGTTGTCGCGTTGACACATTCCCCATATCCTTTCTCAATTTTATTTTTATTAATGATGTTCAGAAATCTGTTTAAAAAAAACAAGCTGTTTAAAAACTGTGTAAAGCGTCACTGATGAGTCTTTTGTAGACGAAACGCGCGTCTGGCGGATATACTAAATCCTGGTTTCTCTGATGAGTTTATTTACAACCACTGAGTCGATGCCACTGCTGGTGGAGATTACAAATTTTTGAAATTTTTGAAATACTAAGGCTTCTTTGTTTTTTGTCCATGGATTTATGAGTTTTGGACAGCGGTATACTAATGTTGAACTTATTTTTCTACCTCAGGCATATATTACCTTCGATGTATTTGGCAAAACGTTTAGGAATTTTGATCCACAATGCTCTTCAACTTCGTAATTTATTTGGCCTTTTTAATTTTTTTGGATTCGAGCGTCACTGGTGAGTCTTTTGTAGACGAAACGTGCGTCTGGCGTATATACTAAATTAATTCCTGGTATCTATGATAAGTTTATTTATAAATTGATAGTATACAAATAAACGAACAAAACGGCAGGACAAATGAAGGGTCCGTGCGCCTGTTTTCGAGTTGTAAGCCATTAAAAATTTGGCGTTACTTGATTTTCTTTTGACTTTCCATAAATTAACATGGGCATCGTTTTCTTTCAAAAGCTACGAAAAATGACAAGAATTTGATAAAGTTTTCAATCAAAGAGGGCATTTTAAACTATTTGTGATTTAACTGGCACTGTGGTATATGTCGTCTCTCTTTTATGGAAAGACATTAACGTGTAATCTAAGGGACAACGACCCGACCATAGAAAAAACAACAGCAGAAGATCACCAACAGGTCTTCAATGTAGCGAGAAAATCCCGCACCCGGAGGCGTCCTTCAGTTAGCCCCTTAACACATAAATACTAGTTCGTCATAATGAACGCCATACTAATTTCCAAATTTTACACCGAAAACTAAAATCAAAATAATACAAGATTAACAAAGACCAGAGGCTCCTGATTTATGACAGGCGCAAACATTCGGCGGGGTTAAACATGTTTATGAGATCTCAACCCACCCCCTATACCTCTAGCCAATATATAAAAGCAAACGCATAACAATACGCACATTTAAATTCAGTTCAAGAGAAGTCCGAGTCTTATGTCAAAAGATGTAACCAAAACGAATAAACAAAATGACAATAATACTTAAGTAACAACAGACTACTAGCAGTTAACTGACATGCCAGCTTCAGACTTCACTTAAACGGAGTAAATGATTTTGATTTCATCATATGAATATCAGGTTCAATCCTTCCCGTTAGGGGTTAAGTATCATACCATCATAATATATATGAGAAGAACGTAACCGTTTCATGCCAACAACTGTTTTTGTTTCAATAAATGTGTCTAGTTCCGATGCAAAGACCCTATAAGTGAATCAATATTAACGCCAAATTATGCAATCTTTAATGATTTGACAACCGTATCGTAACTATATCCATATTTAAAGGTTTTGTAAGCTTCTAAGGTGAATACTGACATTGTTATGCTTTATAAAGAATATTTCCATTAAAAATTAGATGTGAAGTACCTGAACGTATAAAAAGTCTGCATGTTAAGCTATATTTACGAATGATGTCCTTATACCGATGATAAACTTGAGTAAACGTTTTGACTAGCTTGTAATATTTTAATGGCAATACATGAATTTAACATGAGGATTCCATATATCTCGCAAAATTTAACAAGAGGAGAACATTTGCTTAGGTTAATTTCAACAGTTACAAATAATGATCTTTGACAAATTGAGCAATTTTAGAAAGCTTTAAACATAGTGAAAAATAAAATCACAAAAATGCTAAACTCAAATTCAAATTAAACGGAAAGATCGATCCCTAACCCAAGGCAAAATCAAACGATAAAACACATAAAACTTATGATTAACAACTGTCATATCTAAAATGTAGAAAATGGTTGATTCAACCTGGTTTTATAGAGCAAAACCACCACTTTTAAGATGGAAATATGTAAAATTGTCCAAAATTGTCAAAATAATGGTACAACATGTATACACATAATGTATGTTAAACTAATAAAGCATTTGGTAAAATGCATGGTTATTTGGTCTTTTGTGATGAGTAATCTCATGGGCAAGCATACCACATCTTCTTTTTATATAACAACACTAATTGTTTACATGTAAATTAGAAGTTATAGCGATCAGTTGGTGTATTAAGATATATAACACAATTGTGACTGCTGTACACATATTCTTGATAGTTTTACCCATAATAAATACTTGTGTGTTGTTCACACGTTGTTATTCATATAACGGACAGATTGTAGGCGTTTGGACTTTTAATTTTGCCACTTCGGTATTTTCAATTCAATAATATACCCGAGCCATGACTTGAACTAATGCTTTATCATGCAACGTTATCAATGAGGACACATAATTTATATTTGTGAAAGTGAGTTGATAAAGAGATAATTATTGCAATTTTCATTCTTCAAATCACCACCGGTGTATCACTATATTTATTCTACAAAAGAACGATTTATTATACCTATCAAGGGTATCTCTTTATATCTCTCAAGAGTAGCATCTTATATAAACAGCAGTGTATATCTTTATATCCCTTCATCTATAGTATTTAATATTACCAAGATTTTATCAATTTCCATCAGCAAATATATTATTATTTGTCGTGCAATGATAAAATCCCTTACTTGGTTACTAAGAAATTTAAATAAACATGGATACCGTATTCAAATATACAAAAGAAGACATGGAAGATGTGGTATGATTGCTAATGAGATAACTCTCCACAAGAGACCAAATGACACAGAAATTAACAACTTTAGGTCACTGTTTGGCCCAAATATTTCTTTAAATCGCCACAGGGTAACACTTGATTTTCCGAGCAAGGGTATTACTTTATAACTATATCTAGAATATAACTTTGATCATGTGGTCACAGGGATACAACGAATTTAAGTGTTCAATAAATTATATATGTTCCATTTAAATATATGATGACTACAGAAATATCACGAAATCTAATATCCATGAAAATGTATACCAACGGAAATAAATGAGACCACAGTATCACTTTATATGCATAGCAAATGTATTACTTTGTACCAAAACAGGTTATATCTTTAGATCTTAATCAAGGGTATCATCCATTATTGTTTTGTATTTAAAAGAATGTTATCATTGTGTATTCAAAACAAGGATATATTTTATCCATAACAAGGTTATCTTTTGGATCTCCGCCAAGGGTACCACTTAATATTGAACGATAGTCTTTTAATGTGTATCCTCATCAAATGTATAATTATACACCTCTACCAATATCACTTTAATCCCCTCAAAATTTTCCCCATCAATGTATTTATAGTTTTTCACCCTGGTTTTATTTTATACCATCGGCAGAGTAATATTTTACTTTTCAGATGTTTTTTGTCAAAAATGAAAGTGGCCGCATCCGTGTTCATCCTCAATCTTTAAATATGTTATGATTTATCATCAAATGCTACTTCCATTTCAATATTGTGGATGAACACGAATGCGGCCACTTTCGTTTTACACGGAAACCGTCTAAAATTTAGCTAAAATGCTGGAATTGTGAAGATTTCAGTAATTTAGCATGACTTAATGGTGCTATTATCCAATATATGTGCATTTTATTGTAAAAAAACAGCCTATATTTATTGAGCAGAACCATTCTACTATCCATTAAATAACTAAAAGTTTACATGTTAACAATTTTGTAAAACTGCTATATTTTGGGGCCAAAAAGGGCTCTTACTGGACCTACTCCTTTGATGTTTTTCCCTCAGTTTTAGTTTGTAACCCGGATTTTGTTTTTCTCTATCGATTTATCAATTTAGAGCTGTGGAATACTACAGTTGCTTTTATCTATAGCAAATCCTCGCAGATATCTTCATTTTTGAATTTAAGTTTAAATGTTCCCATGTTTGATCATGAAATAGAAAGAAAAACCGGAAAATAACTCTTTAAGCCAAGTTGGGGAAAAAATGCACTGCAAGCAAAACTATACGACAGGACTTAAATTATAGAATAATGTTCACACTGTCATTTCGGTTCTGGTCACTCTATGCTCACATTGTACAGTAGATAGTCATTAACAAATTGAAATTGAGAGTACTGCAATGATTGCAAGCGTAAGTAGAAAACTAAGAGTACTGAAAATAAATAACGGAATAATTACGGAGACTCTTCGCAAGACTCAAGTTTTAGTTTTGGACTTTTCAGATGATGAGAGACTAAAAACGCATTTACAAGAGAATAACTTCAAGAGCTATTGAAACCAAACAATTCCTTACAATTATCTTGTTCTTGTGAAATATCTTATTATTTTGTTATTAATTTTGTTTGAATTATAAAAAAAGCATTGAGACTCGAAAAGTAACAAGAATTGTTTGAATATCGATTGTGCATAAATATGCAATCATAATTTCCAACATTTCTAATTTAAAAAGAACTGTTTAGATAGAAAAAGAATATGAATGATTCATTTACATCTATTAATAAAAGAAAACTAAAATGAAAAACCGAATACAAGCGTCTGTCAAACCTCTTGAAAAAGAACACTTCAAAGCATTCTAAAACGCAAACCATTGTTTTACAGAAAAATACAATTGTTTTATTTCAGATGGTTGTACAATAATCAATTAACTGCAATACCACTAGGAGTTTTTGACGTCCTTCATGCGCTTACCGATCTGTACGTATACATGTTTTCCAATATTAAACCAGATATAAGTAAACGACATTATCCACCAACAAACAGTTTTGTATGTTTATTGCATATTGATGGCTATCTATCTGAAATTATATCGTTGAAGAATGTAACCATTAATGATATAAATTTTAAAAGCCTCAAAATGTCAAATTTCACCATTTCAAATTCAAGAAGAACGTTCACTCGAAACAATTACGCAACCACACAACTTATTTTGGTCTTATCTTTCAGAATCGACGATTGTACACGATCATAAGCTATGTGATATGACACTGATTTAATTTATTAACGAAACAAAATAATCGAAAAAAATCCTTTCAATTCTGCCGTGAAATTTAATACTAAAATGAAAGTTGAAACTGTTACAATTCTTTGGTTGCAATAACTTCATTTGCAAAAAAGATAGTTTTTAAAAGATGTAATAGGCTAAGTGATTAAAATCTATAGTATTTTTCAATTATTTTTTTTAAAAATGTAGTTTTTAGCATGTGTTTTGTTTTATTTCAAAAATATAACAAAAATAGGGGTCACTGGACCTTTTTTCGCTACAGGTTGTACAAAATTGTCAAATGTTTAAAGATGCGCATCAAAAATCTAATTTTGTGCGTGATAACAAGAAAACTACACCATAGAATTTTAACATCAAATTGGAGAAGAAATTAATTCTAGCATGCTTTCAGATAACAAAAAGAAAAAATGTGTTCACCGGAATTTTTTTTTGCTTTTTTAAATAAGTAAATTCACTACGATTTGTATTAAAAAGTACTTTATCTGAGTTATCTCCCCTGCTATCTGAGTTATGTTCCTTTATATGGCAAAGTTGGCAAAAATGAATCGAACAAAGATAATTTGCTTTTTAAGAAATACAGCCGTGAATATGATAACACATAATGTTCTATAATAACATGAACGTGGGTGTTATCTACACATATACAGTCCCCATCTTCTAATAATTTGAAACCTTCTATATCAATGTTACTTCTAATCGCGTTTAAGTGGAATACATGTTGTTCATCAGTAGTTGCAAAACATTTTCCTATTATGTTCTTTATAAAAACCACAAAAAAAAAACATTAACTCATCAGCAAATTGTTTTTATCCTTAATGCTTTTTTTTAACAGTAAATGCAATAAATGTAATCCTTTTGATTGTCTGCTTAAAGCGCCGATTTTATTTCAATGATAACATTTGAAATATTTCACAAGTGATAAAATTCAAAAATATCAACGTTAAGACAATGTTTGAATGCAGAAATAATTTCATCCTTCACCGGTAACAGGATAACAACAACATAATGGTTATCGCATCATTACTTTGTTTCAGATATTTGTTCAACAATCAAATAACTACAATACCGCAGGGAGCATTTCAAAACCTTTCAGCACTGCGGACACTGTAGGTATCTTAACTTAATCAAAATTGATTTATTAACAAAAACAATATATTACAAATATGTTTATTGATCAATAAAATTGAGAATTGAAATGGGTACAAACAACCCGACCATAGAAAAAAAAACAACAGCAGAAAAAACAAGAAACTAAAATTAAAATAATACAAGACTACGAAAGGCCAGAGGCTCCTGACTTGGGACAGGCGCAAAATTTCGGCGAAGTTAAACAGGTTTATGAGATCTCAACCCTTCCCCTATATATACCTCTAGCCAATTTAGAAAAGTAAAGTTTAAAAATAACTACATATTTCTGGGTTTCAGCTTTAATTACTCATGTTACTAAATAACCACGTTCTTTGGTTGACAAAACATGACATAAAGAAATGCTTCAGTTATTTTACAGGATACTATTGATATGAGGTTATTTGGTTTTATTATAACTTGAAGATATTTTGTTTTTGAGTTTTATGATTTTGACATTATTTAATGATGTTGTGTTTTTACATAAACAATAAAAGTGTATTGACTAGACATATCAACGATATAATTAGGATGCGGCTAAGAAACGGGGAAAGCGAGGCTATGCTGAGCATGTTCCCCGTTTCGTGCCGAATCCTTATATCGTTGATATGTCAAGTCAATGCACTATTATTGTCTTTATACTGCAATCTAAAAAAAAAAAAAACTTTTTTTCAATTGTTGTTTAATGTGTTAATTTTATTATTTGGTTTAAATATTGGGAAACACCCCCTTTAATAAAAAGGCCTCATATCATACAGGTGGAGAAATATACAACACAATGAAATGTACATTTCCTGATGAAACTAAATCAATGTTGAAGGAATTGTTTGAGATGAACCAAAATATCAACAATAAGCATACAACATAATGATTCAAATGATTTTTTTGTCTTCTAAAAATTGTAAAAGAAATAACTTTGAGTCGTTGTGTACATTTGAAACAAGAAGATGTTGAAAAGGTTGTATGAATAGTTAATTACAATTTCGGCTATTTCTATATTATATTCACGAGGAAAAGTGATATTTGGTCAGTGACTGTGTATGACATAGGAGTATACAGTCAACGCATTTTGACTTTTCAAATAGAACGAGAGCAGTATAAATGATAAAATTATGGTTTCGTGATGACTTAATATGGTTTTAGCATGACTGAATAGAATTGAATTGCTACATACATTTGGTATTATCACAATGTAGATACTATTCTGAACTCTATCCGGAAGTCACGATTTTCGAACCGAGTACTTTTGGATCACATTTTAAATTTGATGAATATATTTAATAAAACGGTAAGTTGATCATTTAAACGTTGCTTAATGATTAATTCAGCTGACATCAATATTTTCAAATGGTTTAGAATCAAATTCAGCACATTCATTAATCGTATATTAGCCTTAAGCAAGAGCTTTTCAAGTGCATCACTAAGGAAAATCAGTTGGTGAACCGAAAAACAATCTGTTTTCCCTTTTATTGTATAAATTAACGTATGAACCAGACTTAATTAACTAAATGAAGTATATTTCAAGTGGGGGTAAAAGTTTCAACCAGATCTTTGAAGCCAGAAATAAGAAAAGTACACTTGTCTGAATTTCTAACTGTACGATCAGTCTTTATTTCACTGTTTTCTAGCGGTGATTTCAAAGTTATATACGATACGTTAGAAGGTGACATTTTCCTAAATTACACAAATACATTTCAATAAATTCACATCCTGAAAACTTATGAAACATGTTTCAGCTTGGTATGGTGTACTCGGCTTCCTACATATAAGGATGTTCAAATGTTACTAAAAAAAGATGTTAATATCCTCCTTAATTTCAGCAGGTATCAGTTTGAAGTTTTTTGTTCGGGCATTTATAATAGATGGAGAAACACATGTTGCAACTTGCAACTTTCATTCTTCCGATTCATGACGAATTATGCAATGATCTACAAGTTCTGGAAAATCCTTTGACCCTATATTTGTGCAATAAAAAGAACGAAACTCTGTCAATGGATTATCCTGAAAAAGAAATATATCTTTCGTTTATTTGAATGCATTACAGTGTTTATATTAATTTGAATTTAACATGTACATTTCATAAATAATTTTCCCATGACAAAGTCCGTGGACTATAGATTATTGATGTACCTCCCTTTCAACCCATCCCCATCCGCAGGGTCGACTAATACCAGCTTTTAGCCTGAATGTTTCTATAATGGGGCAGATGTTAATGAGAAATGAAGTTAAAAAACATAGACTCCCAAGGAAAATTAAAATTAGAGCCTTTCAAAGACAGCAATCCAGATTTTTTAAAATTTATTTATATCTTGCATTTTTCAATCTTTCAAGAACCATCTGTCTTGGACGTTTAACGTTTAACGACCTCCATGTTATCATCAGTAACAACATATTAAAGTTTAAAAGTTGTATGATTGAACGATTCATGAGTTAACGCACGACCACGACTGGAATCACCATTTTTAAATCTTTAAAGAAGCATACATCATGATCAAAAACAGTAAACATCGGCAATATCAAACTTGACCTCCATTTTGACATCAGAAATGACAAATTCAAATTTTAAAAGATTTGATTGAACGGTTCATGAATAAAGGGCATGGTTAATGTTTGGCAGCATTCTATCATCACCAAAATAATACAAATAAGAAGATGTGGCATGAGTGCAGACTCTCAATCCAAGTCCCAATTTATTTTAATATTTTAGTACAGTGGGTTTAGTTTAGCTGTTTAAATAGTCGCATCAACCTTTACCCTACAAACCGATTTTTCTGTTGAAAATCTTGTTAAAAAGGGTGCCACGCAATTAACAAATGCAATCAGTATAATGACATATATGGATTAACCTAGAAATCGCTTTAAGTAAACTGATAAAATCCTTTGTATTTTAAATTTCTTCGTTTTTGATACAGGTTATGATTTCTGTAAACTTACCCAAATTATATCACATAAATTACCCCCCTCAACGGCGTACGGTTTAAAAAGTCTTTAAAAATATAATAGCTAATCAGATATATGCAACGATATATGTGAACCAAACATTTGCAAAAGCAAATTTACAGATCTAACATTGTTGGGTTGATGTTAAGACGAGTTGTATAAACATTATGTACACAGCCATGTATCACCATCATTGATGGCGATCCGATGGATACATCTGATATAGAGTTGTCACTGACTCAGACGTACTTATGAATATAATTATTTTCTGTGACTGTATCTTACATTAATTTGTAGGATCCTTTACTATAGATAATTTAGCTGATCTGTAACAATAACATCTTCATCGATCATGCCTTATATATCATGTACTGTAGTACGCCGCTAGATTAAAACTGACGAGGAAAGGTTACACACGGCCATTGCAAGTTTTATTATTGAAGAGCCCAGGTGGTCATGTGGTCTATCGGGACGGCTACAGTGCAGGCGATTTGGTGTCACGATATCATGGTAGCATGGGTTCGAATCCCGGCGAGGGAAGAACCAAAAATTTGCGAAAGCACATTTACAGATCTAACATTGTTGGGTTGATGTTTAGATGAGTTGTATATACATGTATATATATATATAACTCGCCTAAACATCAAGCCAACGATATAACGTCATTTTTAAGCGCCCCATTTTTGCTTTTCCGTGGCGTCCAGTTTTTTATCAGGTTAGAAAGCCTGAGTGGCCAGATAAAACTACGGACCCTCTGGAATCTGACAACCAATTAAGACTGGAGTCTAGTGCATCCACATGAGCGGTATTCGAACTCATAAACTCAGTGTTGACTGGCTAATGATTTCAGTTATATCTACTTAGACTTCTCGGCCGACGAGGATCCTGGTAATATACAAAGATGATGTTATAAAATCGTGTTGACAAATATTTTGGCTTAACAATTAGAGATCATCATTGTAACTTACTGCCCTGGTTTCAGCGCCTAAGACCACATGACCAACTAAGCCATAACAAACATTCAGCTTCCGTTACTCGAGTAATACTGTCTTTGCCGATATTTTTGTCAAGAATGTGATTCTCATACAATTACTTGATGATATGATAACATGTTATGAAATTATACCTCAATTTGTCAATTCTTAATCATGCATGAGACGTGGAACATCAGATTTTGCTTTGATTAATAATTTATTTCAGATCTTTAAAAGAAAACAATTTGACATTTGTCAAGAATGACACTTTTGAACATAACAATAATTTACAAGAATTGTAAGTACAAGTATAGTGAGCAATTAAAAGTTAAATGGGATGTCAAAATTTCTTAATTTGTTCATTTTTACTTATGTAAGCCTACTGTAAGAAGCAGCAAGATTATTGAATTCATTTGATAATGCCCCAAAATAATAAAAAAAACTGTTTGTCCATTGTTTTATATCAATGATGAAAACCATACCGAAGTTAAAACAATAGTTTTTTTTATTTTTCTATATGGCTTATTAGATACATCTATCATCTGCATTGTGTGCTATTTCGAATTCACATTGTTGATGATGTCAGGTAGATGATATCTGAAGATAAATTTCTCAGCGAAATCGGCCACTGAAGATGATGAGGTTACGTAATACATTTTAAAACAAAAGGTTTAGAAAAAATTGTTTAATTTGAAATTCGATGCTTTAAGAATCTAGTAAAATGGTCTAAATAGCCAAGGTGAAAGCTTTTGTCAAAACTAAATGTTTTGGCATTAACATGCATTAATAATATACATATATCCTTAATGTAAATTAACAATATTTACCAGAACTGAAGAAAACATATTAGATGATTGATGCTAAAATGGTGATCAACACTTGTTGATGCTATTAAACGAGATCCCTCGCGATTTGAATTAAGAAAGTCGAACAAAATCTAGAAGGGGAGATTTCATATACATATACAGGAACATCACAAACATCACGTTGAATTTGTTTATCACAATCTTCATCGCATTAAAAAATATTATTCAGAATAACACGATACATAATTTTTAATTATTGACGGGGTTTGATTAGTTAAGAAGTTCATTGTTCTTCGAGGTGCAACTATTGTTTTTACGTGTATCCGAGGGGACGAAACACATACTATTCAGCAAATATCAAATCATTTATAAACTCATCGAATATACATAGACTAATATTTAACACTTCCGCCAGACGCGCATTTCGTCTACGAAAGACTCATTACTGACGCTCGAATCAAAAAATGTTTAAAAGGCATAATTAAGTACGAAGTTGAAAACCATTGTCAATCAAAAGTTCCTAAAAGTTTTGCCAAATAAAGCTAAGGTAATCTATTCCTGAGGTAAAAAAGCCTTAGCATTTCAGTAATTCTAAATTTTGTCAACAGTTAATTCATTATAATGACCATTACAATGATAACTTAAGTCAACACAGAGTGCTGACTACTGGGCTGGTGATACCCTTGGGGCCTGAGTGTTTTATTATTAAAAAGAAGATTAAAGATATAACATGTTGGGTCTAAATCTACTATTGAAAAAACAGAAACGCAACTATACTGTTGAACCCTCTAACATTTACTATACATGTTTTCTAAATGTTAAGGGTACGCCTCACACAGTCGCCAACACTAAATGCAATAGGGGGAAATGCGACTTCGTTACTCCCGCGGTATTCGAAGCTGTACTTGAAATTGCGCAAAGTATCGTAACGCATGCGGTCAAATACTTTTATCGACGGCAAATAGTTGGAAACATTATTGACTGATTTAATAGATTAAGTTTAACGCTTGCAATTGAAAAAAAAACAATTATGTGTACTTATTCTATACAGTAAAGAAAATGCTATAAAGAATATACCTGAGTGTGAATTTCTTTGTGTATATATTTATATTTTCTAAGTATACACACATTTGTATTTTTACAATTTACCAGACGTTTTAATTACAACTTTGTGTTTTTGAATTGTAATATCGTACTTAACTAGACTGTAATCAAAAATACATGACAATAAATTCATTTCAAATTCAAACAGAAATCTTGATTTAGTATGTGATTGCAACGTTCCGTTTTGGTCCTGGCTAAAATCACAATCGATTTATTATGATTATGTCACCTGTTTGGATCGGGATAATGTCCAACTGTCAAGTCTTCAAAACAGTGATTTCGATAATTGTACCTGTAAGTACATTTATTATAGTATATGCTAGAGATACACAGTGTTAATACAAAATCACTCAATTATATGGAGCAATATTTGTAATGTAAGCGTTTTGAATATAGTTATATGATATACTTAAAATTGACGTTGTAACGAAACAATATAGAAATGATCATTAAATGTAACAGGAGAGCATGAATTAAATTACAAAATTGCACGCACTCGGGACGTCTGTGAAGAGTCAAGAGTATTTAATACCATTATGACTCTCACACAAACATATCCTAGCACTACGTATATGATCTGATCATTTATCGTTTACAATTATAATAATGCATGTATCATGAAACAAATATTGTTGATAGCACTTCATTAATCTTTAAGAGAAACCTAATTGCATATAAGTGTATTTTTTACATTCATAAGAATGATTGTTTTATATGTAATTAATACATGTTTAGGTGAGATGTAAATGTGCCAAACTGCATAAACAAAAATCCTTCACACTATACCGGTATAAATAAATTTAACGTAAACTTTACCATGAAGATGATGTAACCTCAGAGAGTAATTAAACGACCATATGTTTAGGAAGTATATTTCACTAGATATGCTTAACCCCTTCCTGTTCCCATCGGTACTCTGGTACCGATGGGCTATATTTTTGGGCAACTAGCTTGCGTAAAGTATTGAATCTTTGACATTTGTTGACGTACAGAAGTGGTTGATGGCTCAAATCAATCCCCTATATCACAGCTTGGTGATTTCTGGTGCCTAACACCTCTTCCGAGTACGGTTTGGTATCAAATCGCCCCTAACGGACAACGTTTTCTCCTGTGAAAACCGTGTTTTTTTTTTTATTTTGAACACAATATTTACGTAGAGTTTGGGAAAATATACTGTTGATTTTGGGGGCAATATAACTTTTTTTTATTAACTTCGCCGTGTATTTTTGAAGGAAACTATTCATAGTATGATTAAAACTTGTACCCAAGTGAAATAAGTGTTTGCAAGTGTACCAACGCAATCATTTACTTGAAATGCACTCTCAATTTGTGGTCAGTACTTTCCAAATTATTTGAAAAGGAGACAAATAAAGACAAAAAGTCATGAATTTTTTTTTTTCGAAGTTGAAATAGATGTAACAGAACATTGTTGCTGAAGTGCCTGGTTATGGTAATGCCGAAAACACTTTTGTTGGAATAAAGAAACCGGCAAAAGTTAAGAAAAAAATGGCAGACTAAAATATGATATCATCCTATATTTGCTCAAAATGATGGGATTTACAACAATTATATGTTATATCAAGACTAAATTTCTAAACGAAAACAGACTGATTATTTGTTAATTCTCACTTCGTGAATGGAACAGTTAACTACTAAAATTTCAATATTTTAAACTGGAACTCCCGTGGTTCAGTGGGAAGCTGCACTAGCCCACAGCAGGAATATTGCATTTCGAACCTCAAAGCCGGAGATGAAAAAATAATTTCCTATATTAAATGTAACTTAACTTAACTTTAATTTCAAAAAGAGGGTCATGAATACATACAAAACTCAAATGAAAAACAATGTTTGTATGTTTTTAAATAATGTGTGTCCTAATTGCACCCCCCCCCCCCCCCAACAACCCCCTTTTAACTAAAATATTATAGGCCCAAAACACCAAAGTAATTATTGGTAATTCATTGAATCTTTACTTTTAAAGTCAAAATTCTATGTGCTGCTTGAATAAACATAATTTAACCTGAAATTTGTGTCAAGGATAAGATTTTTGACGAAAAAAACGGCTGAAATCCGTTATTTTGCATATTGCGGGCATCAACGCTTGGAAGGCATACAGCACGTGTCTCCCCCAACTATACCATAATGGTAACTTTCCTGTTCCTATCAGACTTAGAACATTGCTTTGACACCAAAACTATATCCTATTAGCCATTATAAAAGTCTCCAAACGACCTTTTTCGCATGATTTTTGTATTTTTTTACTTTTTTTCCGCAAGTCACGTGACTTTTGGACAGATAACACGTGACTTCAAAAGACAAAATTTCTGATATAATTATTTCTTTGAAATATTTAATCAATTATCTCTTAAATGGACCCAAAACAACCTTTGTGTCAGCTTCAGTGCGAATGCTATATGCGATTGAAATTTGATAGTGTCTTTCCATAAGTTTACGTCCAATTTGGCGGAACGTGAAAGGGTTAAAGAACTAGATTTTGTGAATACATACAATCTAAATCTCTGGTGAAGATCAGATATCAAATAAATCTTTTTATTTACAATGTACTTTTCATGACTAACTTACACGAAAACATAAACATAAAAATTGCATATTAAAACTGTTATTATAACACTTATCACAGACGTTTCGTGTTATCCTGAGTATTGTTCAAATGGTGGATCTTGTAGTCAAAACAGCTATGGTGATTTAGTATGCTCTTGCGTCGGCGGGTGGATCGGTACTACATGTACAGGTAAATATAATATTAGCATTATAGAAAGATTATGAAATTGAGAATGAAAATTGAGAATGAAAATTGAGAATGCACAAAAAGACGACAACCCGGCAACATAGGACACAGCTACTTTTCCATAGGTACTATTTCTGTACTAAAAAATTGTAGTACTGGAAATCTTCTTTTCATATTCAGTACTATTTTGTTACTTTAAAATTATTGTAATATTTAGGTACCTGTATTTTACAGTACTTTATTTGTACTTGAAATTTAGGTACTACAGATTTTTGATTACTACCGTTACATTTTGTAGCATTTGGAAAGTTTTGCTATGCTTAATATTTTGGAAGTTATGATTTTCAAACGGAACATTGTGATCACTGTTGGTATTATTTCTGTACCAAAATATTTAGTCCAAATGAAGTACTGTAAAAAAGAAAGTACCTAAATATTACAATAATTTTAAAGTAAAGAAATAGTACTAAATATTAAAAGTAAATTCCCAGTATTACATATTTTTAGTGCAGAAATAGTACCAATAGAAAAGTAGATGTGGAGACAACAACAGTGGGTCACAAATTGGTATTTAAAACAGCTAGAAAATCCCGCACCAGGAGTCTGGCTACAGCAAAACTGTGAACTAGTTCAGTGATAACGGACGTCACACTTAACTTCAAGACATATAAATGACCTCAAATTAAAAATAAAACATACAAGATTACCAAAGACCAGAGGCTCCTGAACCGCCGCAGTGTTAAAATGTGGAGATGTTATCATTTCCCATCAACCTCTAGCCAATGTCGAATGGTATTCCATGTTTCTATGTCAATTAAACTTTTGATGAAAATACAACTGTAATCAAATGCTAACTAAAAATCAATAACTGAATTTTCCAATTAATACTGATATTATTATTTTTTATATAAAACAGATCATACATTAATTTTATATTAATATGTTATGATCAATGTTTAGTGAAAACTATAAGGTTAATTTTAAAAGCAATTTGTAATGAAAATGTCATTCAAAGTGTTACATGCATACAATATTTATTTAATTGCTTATAATTTCTATAATCATAAGTGTAACGTATGTATTGCTCACCGGTGTTTGATATATTTCGTGTACAATTTGGATGGGAATGAACAAAACAATAAAAGATGAATTTCAGACACATGAATATAATGTAAAATAAAAAGTTGGTTAGACTAAGAAAAGCGTTAGCCAGGTCGTTAAAAAAAACTTAATCCATATCAAAAGTTCCCATGTATTGCTTCTTTGCATATATATAACTATTATAATGCTTAACAGTGTAATGTAAATGTTTACGAAAAGCTTTGACATAATATATGTATTTATTAACCACCTTACTATATAGAAAGATATCATATTTAATGTTGTCGAAGTTATATCAATGAAAAATAACGGTTATATATATGAATATAAAAGAGAAGATGGGTATGATTGACAATGAGACAACTCTCCACAGGAGACCAAAAAATGAACAGAAATTAAGAACTAAAGGTCACCGTACGGCCTTCAACAATAAGCAAAGCCCAAACCGCATAGTCAACTATAAACGGCCCCGAAATGACGATGTAAAACAATTCAAACTAGAAAACTAACGGCCTCATTTGTATAAAATAATGAACGAAAAACATATATGTAACACATAAACAATGACAACCACTGAATTACAGGCTCCGGTCTTGGGACAGGCACATCCTTATATAATGTTGCGGGGTAACCATGTAACCGGGAACCAAACCCACATCCAGATTAAGTAACACTAAATGTATACATGTACATTCATTGTTAGTAAAACAAATTTAAACAATACAATAAGATTATATATTTATTATTATCGTAAAGATCTTGTAGGTTTGCCATTTTAGATAGATGTAAGATGAGGTTTGATTGCAAATGAGACAACTCTAAATCCAAGTCACAATTTTATAAAAGTAGCCCATTGTAGATTACGGAGCCTTGGCTCACACAAAACTGCAAGCTATAAAAAAATGGCTAGAGTTAAACCATTTAAATAGAAAATTCAACAGTTAACTTTATATAAAAATCTAGAAACGAGAAACACTTATAAACCGCACCTACAAAAGATAACCTCTAAACATCAGGTTCCTGAATAAGGATAGGTGCAAACAAATGCACCATATTTAAACGTTGAAATATGGGTCAATATTCACCCTTACCTGATCAATTAAATCACAAATTAGAAAGACACACTTGAAATATCAGTTTAAATGGGATAAATAGATCAAAAACATATAAACAAAAACAAACGAACATACAATGAACTAATCAAAGTGAGCTATGACACAACTTCAATACTATTTGAATAAAAGTATGCTTATTCTTGTATTTCACAGATATTGACATGTTTCTGATTGTGTAAAATAAATTACAAACACAATACTTTACATTCTATAGCTTTTACTCAAAATTTAAAAAAACTACAGCTCTAACATGAAAAAAAGTAACGCAATCTACATTATAAGTGGAAATGATAAAAACAATAACAATATTATTTCAAGCAGTTAAACTATCATTCATAAATCAAAACTATAGATTTATCAGCATTAATCATCGAAACATTCGTGGGTAGTGGGTATGCCGAATTGAACCTGTAAGAAGTTCCTACTGGACTGTTAGAAAATAATAACTGTAAGTGAAAGCTGGTGATAAGTCGCCGTTTTAGATGTCACAACCGAGAACAGATGACAGAACCATGACTGCGACAAGGAACATTTGCGTGACAGTCTGTCAACCAAATCCTTATTGGTCAACCAAATTAACTAACGAGAAAAGTAGTTGGTACATATCATAAGCTCATTGCGTTCATTTAATATTATGGAAGTGAGACATCCGTATTGCGCTCTTTTTTATTATAGCTGTACTGAAATCTTCAATAGATGTGTATGCATTATTGTTTTGTTCTCTTTCAAGTAACTTTAATATGAAGTCAGGCAACATATGAATTTACAATATGCAGAGTTTTGATTATTTGGCTATATCCTCTGAGTCACGTTTTTAAAAACAAAACAATAACATTCATCTTAGAATAAAAATAAACAATTTCAACTTCAGGATAACAATAAATTAATAGAAGCAACAGTAGTATACCGCTGTTCACAATTCATAAATCGATTTCGAGAAAACAAAACCGGGTAACAAGCTAAAGCCAAAGGAAACACATCAACTATAAGAGCAAAACAACAAAACAACAGAACACAAAAAGCAACAAAAAACAAACAGTGCAACATGCATAGAAACGAACTATTATATAGTAAATGTCCTATACCTGACTGGATACATGACATTTAAAGACAAAAATATGGATTGAACCTAGCCAAACATACGCACTGTTAAATATACCGCTTTATAATTACACCTTATATATGAAAGCCAGATTTTGATTTGCAAAAGAAAAGAAAAGAAAAAACGAAAAGTAAAAAGAAAAAACGAAAAGTAAAAAGAAAAAACGAAAAGAAAAAGAAAAAAAAGAAAGGAAGAAAAAAGAAAAAAAAGAAAAAAAAGGAATAAGAAAAGAACTGCTTGAATCTAGATAATCGGGGGGGGGGGGGGGGGGTAATGCAACCAAGATTTTTCTTGCCAGTCACCAGTCTGGACGAATGCAGAGTGACCATCTACATATGTAAGTGTTTAAGTACGGATTTTTTAACACTATGGAAACTGCCTTTTAATCCTATAATCAAGGTTCACAATTCAGAATTACAATTTCTTTTTATTAGTATCTGGAATATTTCATTTCGAAATGTGATGAATGTCTCATGAATCGGAGTGCCCTTCATATTACAGGGGAATATGATTTAAATCGTTCACGGTCACCATGAATAACTGCAACACAACGCTGAGAAATCATTTGTGTACAAAGTCAGGTATTCCGGTCCTCCAAATTTGAAATTTACCTTTTTTTTTGTCGTCGCACTGATAAACCTTACATTTGAACCATTTATTGTCACTTGGTATGGTTATATTTATAAATTAACTGTTTACAACATTTTTTGAATTTTTTTGAAATATTAAGGCTTTTCTACCACAGGCATAGATTACCTTAGCTGTAGTTGGTAAACTTTTAGGTTTTGTGGTTCTCAATGCTCATCAACTTCGTACCTTATTTGGCATTTAAAAAATTTTGGGATTCGAACTTCACTGATGAGTATTTTGTTTACGAAACACGCGTCTGTCGTACATACTAAATTTAGTCCTAGTATCTATGATGAGCTTATTTTCATGAACTGAATTACAAACAAGCATGACAAAAAAAATTATGAAATTGTTTTAGGAAAGAACCGATCTTTTATTTACCTTTGCACGTTTTCCTTGTATGGACGGATAGGTACATTTGCCTCCTTTACCACTAAACGGTGTGTCTTTTTCGCTAGTCGTTTGGCTAATCATAAGAATAATCTTTTTTTTTTTATCTAAGCTGTTACGCTTCTGTCCAATGTTACCGGGGGCTCATCTTTGACAACAAATCAGTTTTGTATGTAATTGTCCCAATATATGAATTTTTATTCTACATGTGTTTTTTTTTTTTTATCAATGATGATTAAAATAAGGCTGTATCATTTTCTCTCATAAAACGTGTTATCTTGTCAGACCAACTCATGTGCCTGCCAAAAGTCAAAGTCTGCTCATACATCGAACGTTTTTAGAAGATATTGTTTTACGTAATCATTTCATTTTTGAGCTTCCTAATAAATTAGTACGCAGAATATATAGTCCATAAATCATTCTTAAATTCCAAAACTGTCATTAATTTTCTGTAGCGCAAGGTAACATAACTCTTAACATGATACATTTTACTGCACAAAACGCGTACGGGTGAATTTAGTCATATATTGTACTATAACACACCCGTGATATCGCGGGTCCGTGACTGGATTAACGTATATAACTTTGTGGTAGCCTAATTTTAGCCTGGAATTTTAGTATTGGTATTGTCATCTGATTCAGTCATGTTGATTATAAAATGCACAGTTTTCTCTGCTTTTAAAATCTTCTTGTTGACCTTGAACTTATCAATTAAAGGTAATAATAATTATTTGAAAAACAAACGGGCCTGGAATGGAGTATGTGTTAATAAATATCATTGTCATATATTAGTTATAAACAAAGTTGAATTATTTGATTCGCTGTTTTACGTCATGCCGGCTAAAAAATTGGAGTCTGTACCTATGCTTCTTATTTTAAGTATTCATATTGCTATTTTATAAAGTTATACAGATTAAAATACTACATAGGAAAACAATGTGACAATGATTGCATTTAGTACTGTCAACCCTGTGATTATTACCCGTGTATATAATAAATCATACTTACAACGTTTGGTGGTGCGCCTTTCAGATGCGGAACGTAAAGATAAGCGAAAAGGTAAAAGGTGAATATACTATTGGTATCGGTATCGGATTCGACCTGAAACTTGTTAATTATTGGCAATATTAATTATCATGATTATGTGGAAAACAAAATGGTCTGGAGTGGTGTCATTTTTTAATCAACACCATTGTCGTATATTAGCTACTAAGTATATATAAAGTTGAAATCTTTAATTTGTCGTTGTAACCCATGACGGAAGACAAATTTGACCTCGTTATTTTAGTATTATAGATATCATTTAAAGATCATTAACGTATGTCTGGTTAAGCAACGAAACGTCCCACCGATCTTTGATTGTATGATCACAATGTGATGAGAAAACGTGAGACAGTAAGGAAGTTTTATATTTTTGCTTGAAAGTCACCTCCTTGCATTTCGTTATTTCATATTGAGAGATGAAGTTACTGATAAAAATACAAAACATTTCAAAATAATAAAAAAAAAAACATCCTGTTCAAAAGAAGTTAAACTATTGTACAAATACACTGTGTAACTTATGTTATTTAGGTTTCGGAAAAAGAGTACAAAACATATTTAATCCATTTTCTAACTTATTAAGAGTGACTATTATTTTGATTTCGATTTATATCTTATATATACTTATTGCAACTATAGACGAATGTATACAACTGTATGTGTATTTATGATCATGCAGAGAATTTTATAAGACACTCATAATACCCTCGTCTTCTACTAGTCGTCGTTGTTATGACTAGTTATATAGATATTCCGAAATTAAAATATTTTAACAGGTAAACTTATGTTATATGACAAAACCGGTATCTGAAATGCCGGAGGTTGTTGCTGTAGAAGTGACATAAAAAAAATATAAGGTTAAAGGTACGCCTCCCAAAGGACAATTTGTATCTGTCATCCCATACAGGAATATGCATGTATATTTCTCTACCAATTTATCTATTCGTTTTCATTCAATTCATCCTTCCATATCAATGATAGTTCTTATTAGCACAACTCTTTATGTAAAGCTATAGAAACTTTAAGAAGATATAAATAAAGGGGAGTTTATAAAACAAATGCACTACGATATAATTAACAACTATTCGATGTTTTGTTGAGTCTTATGTTACTTATTTCACTAAGCATGACAGGCTGTTTGATCAGCGGATAATGTTAATTTGATAAGTTGATGCATTTGAGTAACTTCTAGCATGTCTATTGTTAAATCAAATGTTCACATTACATTTTCTTCCTGTCGTTCATTAAAACTACCAAGATACAGATAACTGCATACAATTGCAAAATATAATACATATATATGTATCGGGAAAAACTTCCTGTTCAAGTTGAGATAAAGTCTCTTATTTATATTAAAACATAAAATGTACAACAACCTTTGTTTAAAGTGTATGCAAATAAATACCCAACAAAAGCCTTTAGTTTGAAGCTAAATATGTTGTTTCAGTCTGGCAAGGTGATAACATCGTCGCGTCTCAATATTTATACGTAACAAATTTCTTAAGTTAAGGAGTTCTGTTACGTGGAAAAATATGAACTAACCATATTTGGGATTCTGCATTTTAAAATCTGTTATCGCCGCATTGAATTGTTACCTATGACTGCATTTTCGTGTGAAAACAATTACTGGTATAAAATGTAGTTTTTATTTAACAAAAAGAGAAATTAACACAGATTTTAGGCAAAAATCAAAACATACATGTTTTTTGTGGTCACATACTGTGACTTTCATATTCAGTTTTCAAATACTAGTTTACCAATAGCTAGCCATAATAATAATATGTATTACAAATAAAATTCCTAACTTACCAAAAGTGTAATAAACAACCATGAATGCCCAAAGAAATATCTTTGCCGAATTCAAATATGAATAGCTCAAATAGATCAACCAATGGAAAACAAATTAAATGTCATATTTTTGACTTGGTTCATATATTTCCATGCTTAAGATAAGTTAGATTAATCCTGGTTTTATAGATAGTCACCTGTATTATAGATGCATCAAATTACATTATATATGATAGAAGTGTGAACAAAACAAACAGACATAATAGGTAAAATAGTGGTACAGAAGTCAATATTGTGGAATAATTTTGATCAATGATAATCAAATAAATAAGACAAAGATGTTTTCTCCTTCTTGAATGCGACCTACCGAATAATATAAATAACCGGGTGTGTACTAGCATGAGTCATACCATAGATGTCACATGTGAAGCAATATATGCCTTCCATCCCTGATCACCTGAAAACAAGTGGTGTTTGTTTTGCTCAGTCTTTAAGTTCGAATGTAGCGTTATGTGTACTTTTGTTTGTCTGTTGGTCTTTTTCTTCTGAGGTCATCGCGCTGTCAGTTTATTTTCAACTTATGAGTTTTTATGTCACTCTGGTGTCTTTCGACTCTCTTTAAATGCTACTACTTTACTGTTTCAAATTGACTTTCACTTGCTTTCTATTGTTTGTATTCTTCTTTACTGTATGAAACAAACAGTAAT
Source organism: Mytilus edulis (assembly GCA_019925275.1). Lineage (NCBI taxonomy): Eukaryota > Metazoa > Mollusca > Bivalvia > Mytilida > Mytilidae > Mytilus > Mytilus edulis. The sequence continues at coordinate 103,922,985 of CM034350.1, read as the reverse complement.
CATTATGGTAATTCTCATGTCATGTAATTTTCATTGAGCACTTCGAATTACAAATAGAAATATTATAGATGTCTAAATGACATATACACAACACCTACCTGATTAAACAAAAAAGACAACACAGTGTTATCGTTCCTTGATCAGACGTAGGGTTCATTTCGTTACTATCTTTAAATCTATTGCACGAAATAATGTTGTGAGATAGAAGTTCGAAAGGTACATTTGATTTTTTGTCTTTTAATTTTAGAAATAATCATTAACGAACTTGAATAGTTTAGATTGAATTTCAATGATTTAAATACTTTTTTTAAACACACAATTATTTATTTTCTATTAAGCTAATACGTATTTATACTGTAACTGTGAGATATTTTAAGTGGAAAATTATATTTGTGCGACCATTGCTCGAAAAAAGTAATCAAATAAAGGAAATGAAATATGTCATGAAACTGATTATTTGATCTCAAAAGACAAGTAAATCTTTAGAAAATGCAAGTACAAATGTTGATGAGTAGCAAATACTGGTACAACATTGATTACAAATAATTTTGAAACTTACAATTTCGACTTTGAAAGATTATCTTAAATGTATATATGTATGATAATAATGTGTAAAACTTATGCCTTTTCTATATATAATTCTTCACAATATTCCTCGTAGTCCTTATAATTTAGCATTGTGCATTGCTCTGATATTTTAAAACTAAAATGAACTGAGTTTTTCAAGCATGGTCTGAAATGTTTTTCTTTAAATGATTTTCTCACTGTCATGATATCTTAACAACAATATTTTCTCACTGTTGTTTACGTAAAACTTATTTTCACCAAAACATAAATCCATCGCGAGGTGACGCACTAACACATAGTTTCGACGTAAATGACGCTTTTAGTCGGAATGTTCCCTTACATGAGTTTCCAATTACTAAGATTTATAAATACTTAATAGATTCAGTACGATTGTATACCATGTTTTAAACGCACTCAATACATTTACACATTTCATTTTTTTATATAAGATCGGTTGTAGCATGTGTAGGTCGTAATTGGATCCGAAAAAATCTTTAAAAGGCTGGAAAAGAATAAGTTTTGTGGTTATCGTGCGTGCTGTCTGTTATATTGTATTTTTTCTCGCTTGTTGTGCTTACATACACCATTCGGGTGGGTTTTTTTAAATTATTTGCAGCTCAATTTAGAATTTACGAAAAAGGTTTTGTCCATTGTTGTAAACCAAATATTGATCTGTAAACGGTTGTTTTTATTCTGTTGCATTTGATTTTTTTCTGGAATGTTGGAAATCACATCCTCATTTATTTAAATCAATTTACATACGATCTGAATGAATCTATCGATCATGTAAATAAACTTTTTTTTTAATAGGTTACCCACACAACAATATTTTTTAACTGGTATACAATTTAACGTTTAATACATTTTACACCAACTAAGTTTTATTGTTATTTTCATATTTTTCAATTTAAGGTTCTACAATACTTCTTTTTGTATATATGTCTCTGACAGTAATTAACGTATTTTCATACTAAAGCTATTGGATTTTGGATGTGTAGCGATTGATATTTTACTCTAAAATGCATGGATTTTGTTAGTCATTGGCTGTTTTGTGATTTGTGTCAGTCTGATAAAGTTTAGCCTTTTTCAGCTGATTTGTTTCGTTATATCGTACTGTGACATCCCTAAACAAAGTTTTTTTGATAGGGTTTGTTTGAAAAATTATTTAAAATATAATAACTAGAAAAGAATGAATAATTAATTAAGTTAAAATCGGTACTGATTATCATTGTGTATGTTGTGTTCAATTTTAAACCAAAACGGATAAGAAAACATTAATGTAAATTTTATATTCAGAAATAAAAAAAAAGTATAGGTAGTGGAATAAAACATTCATTTCCCTTGGCTTCGTGATATATGAAGATTTGTCCACCCTCGAAAAGACATATATGCCCTCGTGAAATATGATTTTTTTTTGGCGAACAAATCTTCATATTTCCCTCAGGCACGGTAAATAAATGCATAATATTCCATTATTTTCTTTTTCTTATTTTCTTCGTTATGACAATTCATCTTTTTCTTGAGAAAATCTTTGATATGTGCATGAATTGATCTTTGACAAAAAAAAATCTATCCTGTATTCAACATAACGAAGATCACTGATATATTTTAGAAAAAAGAGGATGCGCTCTATAGTAGTAGTTGGTCTACTAATCCTTGCAATGTCTACTAATTTGGTATTACCTTGTCCAAACAGCTGTTTATGTATCACTCAATATGAAAGAGTAATTGTACATTGCAATGGCACAGGACTGGCTGATATTCCAGGAAACATTCCAAATGATGCATATGCTGTGTAAGATAATTTTTACGGAGTCTGATATAGATTAGAATATGTTGATAAGGCAGGATTATTTGTTAGAATATGTAAGAAAATACCAGTAGGTAATCTTATCTGACAAAAGGGATTTTGTTTTCAATATTTTTTGTGTAAGTGTTAACTATACGTTTTATTGAAAGCATACATATTGTTGAATAACTGGATATGCATCCGATCGAGAGAAGAAAAGCAACAAATAGTGTTAATGTTAATTTGTATTCAATTTCATATTGGCCAGTTTTTATGTTATGCAACGAAGACTATGAATAATAGTGTGTTATTTGCATATTTTCGATGTTATCTTTCCATTTATTTACCTCATCACATATTTGTAATATCTCTGTCGGTCAACGTTTTGGCATAAGCAGTTTTGTATTTATCTTATGGGATGGATTTTTTTTTATTTCGGTTATTTTACTGTTTCCTTACGGCATGATTATACTTTATTATACGAAGGGGGAGATACTCTATTAATAACAATTTTAAAAATCCACATGACTAAAATAAAAGGGGGCACTCAAAAACCAAACTTTATCAATCAATTGACCAAGAGGAAGAAGAACTTCCATTTTCCTGACATGGTACATTCATTTTATCCACAGAATATGCTTGGTTAAACCTGTTTCGACACATTCTCCATTTTCATTCTCAATTTTACTAAACTATGAACTTTCTGCATAGGATCAGGAAATATTAAATAAAACGAAAGTTCTACCATTTATTTCAGAGTGATTCTTCTTGTCGATAAGAGAAAAAAGTAAGCATTCTGAAGGAGAGCATCTTTGTTTTGATATCTTTTTAGATATTTTAAAAATTACCACAAATCGCTTTCTCTCAAACCAGCAAGAAACACAAATAATCATAAAGTTCGACTTTGTGCGCATCTCTTTTCAAGATTACAAGCTACGATAAGAAGCAAACTACCAGAAAAGAAACCATACCGTCACAATATAACCTTAGTAACCACGATATATAACGTACTGAAATAGCCAAAACATTTCAACAAGATTTAGCAACCAGTTTTAATAAATAATTCACAGATTATTTTAACCAATGGCCATTCCAGAAAGTACAATAAGTACCAACAATTTTCATAATCTTATATTATGTTGCTTTTATGCATTTCAGACATATGGATAAAAACCCCATTACCATAATCGAAAATGGAACATTTCAAAATATGACATCATTGGATACACTGTAGGTATCAGTTATTTTTTTATTTAATAGTTATTGATTGTGTTTTTTCATTCTTTTTTTTTTGGTGTGATAAGTGAAAAGAATTATAATCACGATAATCCACATGAAAAATGAAAGAATGATACATACCGAATTTTCTAATTGTCTATTGTTTCCAACGACACACGTCTATAATATATACAAAATAAAATCAGTTTTGGTCTTACTTTAAAATAATGTTCATCATATTGCACATATTAAAACAATTATAATGTAATGATTTTGTTTTACATCTCAATCCATTTTTCATCATTTTGTTCTTACATTGTGTCATAGATCAAATTTATTCGTTCAGTGTATGTTCACTTGTTTTGGTTAATATGTCCTTTGATTGAGATTAGCCATTTCAATTGATATTTCATCGTGTGTCTTTCTATGTGACACTATTATTTCAGGTTCGGGTAAAGGTTGATGCATGTTAAAATGTTTAAACCAGCTCCTTTGTTTGCACTTGTCGTGAGTCAGGAACCTTTCTTCATCAATTGTCGTTTGTTGGTGCGGTTAATAAGTGTTTCTCAGTTTTCGTTTTTTATATAAATAAATAAAGGCAACAGTAGTCTACCACTGTTCAATGGTCAGAAATCTATTTAGAGGAAACAAATCACGGTTACAAACTAAAATTAAAGGGAAACACATTAACTATATTAGGAGAACAACGGACCAATAAAAATTCTAGTGTTGTTAAATTGTTCATCAAAATAATAGTTAGAACTGTACAAAAAATCTTTCATAATCCTGTTACCGCCGTAGGTTAATTAATTATCGCTTGTATATATTTTCAATTTTACCACTCAGCACATTATTACAAAAATAAAATAATAGCTTTGACCACACGCTTACGCAGGACGAAAATGTTTACTAAGTTATTATAGCCGTAGGTAAAGTCAAAACAATTTTTCTTCAAAACGTATATTTGAAACAGTTATTGGGGTCAAATATAATTTTAAAACCGTTACCTTTTTTGCTGAAAGAAATTTGTCAATTAAACATGAACGATGAAATGACAACAGATTAACTACATTTTGAGGGACCTTTGTAGCTTTCTGTTTAGTGCGAGCCAAGGCTTCACGTTGAAGGCCGAACTTTGACATATAATGGTTAACTTTTACAAATTGTGACTTGGATTTAGAGTTGTCTCTTTGACTCTGATACCACATCTACCATATCAATATATAAGACTTTTGCATCTGGTCATACTTGTGTTATATATTTTATGAGACGAAATAACATTCGTTATTAATTTGGTCCGCTCTGCACGAGAATATCATCAGTATAGAAGTCAGTACTTTGGTAACAGAATCGAAATGCGGCAATTTCTTTATAGGCACTTCCTGCAGAGCGTATTCAAAATTCTCACCTAGTACAGTAAGAATGAATTGTTAATGCTATAGTTGATTGACTGAGTGGTACAATATTGATTTCTATTTCTATAACAAAGCCATTATTATATATTGTACAATTTAATGTTTTTTAGAAATTTTTCTTTGTGTAACATATCCAGCATTGAGACAGGAGCATTTAGAAATTTACCAAATCTTCGAGAATTGTAAGTATTACTCAATTATGAGTTAATTATTTTTTTGTTAATTTCGTTAATAATAATAGGGAAATACATACTCGTACTAAAATACAAACTTTGTAAAGAGAATAGTGGTCAACATTCCTCTATTTTGTCTTACAAATGAGGAATGTTGCAACTGACAAACGCATTAAATATGAAATGAAATTTATACAAAATCGTAAAGTTAAACGACATTACGTTTAAAAAAAAATGAATTCTTTGAAAGCTATTGGCTTCTTTCAGCAAAGCACCCAACGTAGTTTTTGTTCGATTTTTGTTAAAAATAACGTTTACATAGTACATACCTACAACTTCTACTGAAAACAGAATCGAGGAAAAAAAAACACGTTCAACAAAGACTGATCTGAAAATTTAGCAGAACTACATGGCTCCAACAATAAATGGCCTTTTTTTAATTACAGAAAACCTTTCATAGATATCATTATTCACCGTCTTCAACAGATATATATTGACTACATGATTAGTCGTTCTCTTTCGGGCAGATGTTATGCGCTTTTGATCTAATTAAATTTAAACTGATGCGTTCTCTCATTCGTGAGAGAAATTAACCTTTGTTTATCACCAATGCAAAGCTTAAGACAGTAAAATGCGAAAACTTTGTAATTTTGTAATATTTTTATTATCTGCTCTAACTTATATTCTATTATGTATATATTGTTTCTTTTTTATAATTTAATGAAGAGTAAAATTGAAAATATAAAGACGATGTAAGGATACTGAAAATTTGTAAACCTTCATAACGGTACTATAAATCTTTTCCTGATTCGTTTGGTTGTCTCCTCAAGGAAAATTGTTATATATATTTTTATTTAATCTTAAATTGAAAATCAAACGCAGAAACAGCCATCTCAAGAACGTTAAAAAAACCTACAACTTCCGCTGAAAACAGAATCGAGAAAAATAACACATCAAAGACTGATCTGAATATTAAGCAGAAATAATTAATGACCTTAATGGATTACAGAAAACATTTCATTGATGTCATTGTTCACCGTCTTAATATTAAATACGTTTTTCAAACATGCTCTTATGCAGCACATGTTAGGCACTTTTGATCTGATTAAATCTAAACTGATGCGCCCTCTCATTCGGGAGAGGTTTTAACTTTTGGGTATTACCAAGGCTATGATTAATTAACATAAATTGATACAGTAAATTGCCATAACTTTATTTTTTGTTGTTTCTTTTTTATAATCTGCTCTTAGTTATATTCAATTGCATATATGTATATGATTCCTTAATATAATTTAAATAAGTGATAAAATAGAGTATATATAAACGAAGTAAGGAAACTGAATAATTGTAAACCTTCATTGATAACGGTACTATACAACAAGGATTATTTTACCTAACTTTTGTTTCAGATATTTGAGCAAGAATAGAATAACGTCTCTACATCAAGGAACATTTAAAGACCTATCAGCACTCACAAGACTGTATGTTTACATTATTACATTATCTAAAGTCAGTCGGTGACCCAGTTAGTTGCTAAAAGGCAAAATTGAACTTAAATCTTCAATCGATTTGGCTATTATCATTTGGTTCATAATGTCCAGGAAAATGACAGTTGTTATCGAATAGTCCGTTTCAGTATATTCTGGCGTTTGGTTTTTAGCAGTTCAGATTTTTTTCCCTTTTAAAGTAGATGTGTTTTACCTGGTTTTTGTGTGTAACCAGGATTTAGATTTTTGCCTAATCGATTTATGACTTTTGAAAAGCAGTTCACTACGGTCAGTCATGGGATAATGCAAATTTGTAATTGTTATGCATGGTAATGCTTAACATTTTTTAAAGTAATTATATGTAATGTTAAATGCAGCAATGTTTGCACAACACGTCATTGTAATTTAATGCATTACTTGAAAAAAAAAAATTGTGTAATTTCATGCATTGCATGGCATTACTTTTTTCACATACCTTTATGTATCTTGCATAGATTGTTGGAGATCTACCTAAAGAAGTATTTAAAAATTTTGGATTAATTAAGGAAATAATAATTTGGAAATTCGGAAATGGATTTATTTTATTTTAAAAGGATTATACTGTAAAAGTGTTCCATTGTTGTCAAAACATCAATGAATATCCTGTCATGATTAAATAGCCGAAAATTGAACATTGTCATAAACACTAATTAGTTTGTAAGCCAGTCAATCTTTTCACCATTTGACACTTGTTCATCAATTTAAAAGCTCTTTGTTTTATAATTTCATTCATAAGAAAATTACAGTCCTTGGATGGTGTAAACTTCCCATTAACACCATAACACCATAACACCATACACCATACATCATTACACCATACACCTTGTACCATTTCACCATACACGTTACACCTTTGCACCATACACTTTACACATTACACCATACACGATTACCCATTCTATCAACACCATCCGAAATTACCCATAATGCAATTAAATTTCCAATATTAAGATTATTATTATGTTTTATGTTTACAATTTGAAAAAACAAAATAAAAAGAACTTCGTTTTCAACTAATGAAATGTTGTACACCATCATTCACACCATTCCCGATCACACGTTACACAATCACACCATTCCTCATACACCAATCCCCTTACACCATACACCATACACCATAGCATCATACACCTTACGCCATTGCACCATACACCTTACACCATTACACCATACACGTTTTTTTGGGAAGTTTACACCATCCAAGGGCTGCATCAGTTAATATTTTTGATTCAAATTCATTAAACAAATGTATACTTATAAATTCGAAGTTAACATTAGTTAAAATAAATAACAAAAACCTTCTCTGTGATTTCTATTTAGAGAAAGCACAGATGTGTATATATTGAAACCCTTATGATGTTTAAATTCAATTGTTGTATTGAAAAGACTGTATATTTAATATGTATACGGAAAAGTTATTACATAATATGCTAGAATCTTTTGTGATCTTATGTTGTTTTTCAAAATGTTTGATTTGTTTCACTTAATAATATCATTTACAAATGTTATATGTAATTCAACGCATTCCTTTGCAAAATTAAATGTAATTCAATGCATTACTTTGATAAATGCATGTCATTGTAATTGTAATATAATGCATGGCTTTGTCAAAGTAATTGCAATATAATGCATGGCTTTGTCAAAGTATTTGCAATATAATGCTTTACATTGCAATGTAATTCGCCAAAAGTCTACTTACTGTTGTATACATTGTATGGAACGCCAAAACTGCCTTGTTATGTCCATTTTCGTTATATGATATGCATTTACCTTTATATGATATGCACTTGTCATTTTATGATGTGCAAATATGCTTATATCATGTGCAAGTATCTTTATATGATGTGCAAACATCATTATATGATTGAAAACATGATTATCTCATCTCCTATAGATTTATAGAGATATGATTGGGTAAATGACTACACGTAGTGACTATGTATATTTGATATAGGGTGCCCTAAAAATATAGGGTGAGCAGCCATACATGGTTAGTTACCATAAAGGGTTAGTAACGAGTTACTTCCCTTTCAAAACAAAAAGGATGCCACAACGCTTTATAAAAACAATTCGTTGTTGCGGAAAAATCTGAAATAATTCAACAGAGGAAGAAATTGATGATGAAAGGTTGAAATAGGTTCATAAATCATTGTTAAAACTAACAAGTTGTTATTGTTGGCATAACGGGGTTACACCACAAACTGCTCAGAGTCTGAAAAGACCAGTTTTTTGCGCTCGACCAGTAAAGTCGAGCGCACATTTTACTCGACTAGTCTCGGCATTTTCTCGACAGTATTTAACTGTACTTAATTGTGCTCGACTAAGTCTCGACTTTCCGTAATTAGTCTGATTCAGTACTTGATGATCTTGGTGTCGTCTGAAATGGTCTCGACCTAGGCTCGACCAGTCTCGACCTGCCTCAACTAGTCTCGACTCAGTCTCAACCAGTCTCGACTAGTCTGCACCTTCAAATTTAGTCTTGACTGGTATAAATCAGCCCATCTAATAAAATTACATATAGATCTCACAAAATACCAGTCTATTTGGTAGTTTGAATCATTGCTGTGAAATGAAAGAATTCAATTTATTAATACTAGGTAAAATAAAAATGATTAAATTCAGATGGGCATATTTCTTTTTTTTATAACTTTTTCAAATCAACTTGGATTTTCATCAAACTATACAGCTATCTTAGTCACATATTGATCTTACTAGGTAAAATAGAAATGATTAAATTCAGATGGACATATTTAATTTTTTTTTTATAACTTTTTCAAATCAACTTGGATTTTCATCAAACTATACAACTATCTGGTTGTTACATAGTTTGGTGTATTGCTGTCAAATTTTAGATTTTTCTAAATTAATCTAGGTAAAAAAAAAGCTTGGATTTGCAATTTCGGACTATATTCAGATAGTACACTTCAACTCTTTTTTAACTTTTTCAAATCAACTTCGATTTTCATCAAACTATTCAGCTATCTTAGTAATATATTGATCTTACTAATTCCCATGTCGTTATGTAGTTTGGTGTATTGCTGTCAAATTAAAGAATTCAATTGATCTAGATAAAAAAAAAGCTAGGATATTAGAAATATATCTTTTATCATAATTTGGGATAAAGACTATAATATAGTTGTATAATTTCTTTAATGTTTTATCTCTTTTTGATATATATTATATGAATGTATCAAAAATGGATCAACGAAATTATCAAATAGTTCTTCTTTAGATTAGTGGTGATGTATAAAACATTACCTCATGCTTGGATCAAACTTATTAAAAGATCACAACTACCAGAGAGTTTTAAATTCTAAATAACATTTATTCAAAATTGCAACATGCAGTTAAATTCAAATCGCAGGGCTTTTTGAATTCACTAGATAGGTAATACACGAGTTTAAGAAAAGTGGGGCTTTCTTTTTACCTGTAAAACTCACTTGTACTGAATTAATTAAACCATATTAAAGTGCTTCTTGTATGCCATGTCTTTAAATTTGACAAAAAATATTTTCAGATTTGATTAAAAAAAAAAATACTGTAACTTTGGAACACATTTCCTTTTTAAAAAGGTTATCAAGGATTGTTATGAAAATTCATGATATTAAATTCTTTTGTTTGACTGAAAACAGAAATTTGACAGCAAAACTCCAATATAAAAAAACAGGTGTATTGCTGTCAAATTTAATTACCTAGTTAATAGGTATAAAGGCTATAATTTCCAGTTTTGACAAAATTCAGAAAGATACCTGCAATTTACATATTTGAATTGGACAGCAATAAACCAAGTTACAAATAATTAGTTTTTTGTAAGAATAATATATAATAAAGATAGCTGTATAGTTTGAGGAAATCCAAGATGATTTGAAAAAGTTATACACAAATTAAAGTGTACTATCTAAATTTTGTCCGAAATTGCAAATCCTAGCTTTTTTTATCTAGATTAATTTAATTCTTTAATTTGACAGCAATACATCAAACTTCATAATGACCTGGGCTTCAGTAAGATCAATATATTACCAAGGTACAATGTAGCTGTATAGTTTAATGAAAATCCAAGTTGATTTGAAAAAGTTATAAAAAGAATTAGAGTGTACTATCTGAATATAGTCCGAACTGCAAATTCTAGCTTTTTGGACCCAGATTGATTTAATTCTTAAATTTGACAGCAATACACCAGACTACATAATTTGATATTGACGATTATAACTTTCACTGTTCAATAGTTATGGTTCTTGTGATATTAAAAAATTCTAGGACACAAATAAATGTTAACAAATCCGGTTTGCTGTCTCTCTGACAGTCTTTTGGTTTTTTTTAATAGAAGGTTGGTATTCAATTGTTTACAGTTATAGATTTACAGCCGTATAATGTTATGGCGATGTGTTCATTGTCTGTATAATTTTTGTTGCCAGACAATGACCTTTAATGAATTAGGGGCCAAAAACGGGACTAAAACCAGCAATTCCTATGGTTCTTTGTTATGCTGAATCTATCAATATATTTTTTCTTTGGATAATGGACAATATAATAGGTAAATGTCCAATTTCAACTTTTTGAAAATCTTAGACCTCATTAATTATGTGTCACAAACCTTTGATGTGTCAAATATTTGATAATATCAAAATGCAGACCTGTATCAAGCTTGAATGGTGTGTCCATTATTTGCCCTAACTGATCAGGATTTGGACCCTCATTCTACACTCCCCTAAAATAGCTCCGCTAGCCCCAACTGTTAAAACCTAAATACTTCATTTCAATAGTTTCTTCTAGCAGAGTATATTTCATCTAAAACAAATAATATTGAATGAAGGCGTGGAAAATATCAATGAGAATACTACCGGCAGGTACAAATTAGATTCCCAGAAGTCGCAAACAACTTTTACACTTGAAGTTCTAGATCTACAATCGACGTGATATTTTAAACTTATAATGCACTAGAAATTTAGTGCGTTTTTTGTTGGTTTTTTTTATTTATCATTACGAAGAAAAGTATTTCTTTGTACTCAGGACAAACATTTTTTTCGAATTTATCTAAAAAATTTTAACTTGCATTATTGTTTTATTTTCCCCCTCATTTTCATAGGAAACAAATTAATTTGCTTCCCTTCTGAAAAAGATAAAACATCTTTCAAGAAATTTAGAAACAAGCATGTACTTAACAAAAACAAATAGAATTATGAGTTTTCCTACCAAAAGTCGACGGTTCTCTCCGGGGACTTCGGTTTCCTCCATCACCGTAACAAAATACTATGATAATGTTGAAAGTGAGATTAAACACCAATCAATCAACTAATTAATCGACCAATCCTCCGTACTGGTATAACTATGCAAGTGTAAATAATTTTGTAGCTATCGTTATGAAATATTTTTAAAACCGCCTTGGAGTTTATTTGTGTCTTTTACAATGAATAGAAATAAGAAGATGTGGTATGAGTGCCAATGAGACAACTCTACATCCAAGTCATAATGTGTAAAAAGTCAACAATTGTAGGTCAAAGAACAACATTAAACACGGAGCATTTACTCCAACCGAACAGCAAGCTGTAAAAATAGGCCCCCAAATTTGTTTTTTCATTTTTTTGCCGCAGCCGGTAACTCCTTCAACTAGCTCCTGTATTAATTGATCACAATCCTTCTCTGAAATGTTCGAAACTTTAATTGTTGTTAAATTACACTTCATCTTAAAAATGCACCATCACTTGCGATAGGAACAGATTTGAGCCGGCAATATAGGAACTCCGCAGAATCAGATCGAATTTAGTTACATGTATGACGTAGACATTAATCATTCTAATCGTAATCATGTTCATTGACCATATCGACGATGAAAGTACATCATATAATGGCGTATCGACTTCATATAATAAAGTTAACCGAACTAAATCATATAAAATAACAAGCACATAATATAATGACACAACCAAATCATATTAAAATGTTTGCAAATAATATAAGGGAAATGCATATCATATGGGACAATATCCCAAATGCGCCTCAGAATGGGGAACTCAAAAGTCACGATATGGACTGAGCAACAGAAGAATACGTTACAATTATCGCATATGGAAAAACAAATGCGCATCTTGACCCATGTAAGGATATTTGCACATCATATAAGGATATTTGCACATCATATAAGTATACTAACACATCATATGAGTACGTTTGAACATCATATAAGGATCTTTGTACTTCATATAAGTACATTTGTGCATCATATAAGTACATTTGTGCATCATATAAAAATATGTGCACATCAAATAAGCATGTTTGCATATCATATATTAAGTACATTTGCACATTATATAAGGATCTTTGCACAACATATAAGTACATTTGCACAACATATGAGTACATTTGCACATCATATAAGTACATTTACACATCATATAAGTATATACGCACAGCATATAAGTATATACGCACAGCATATAAAGGTGTTTGCACATCATATAAAAGTGTTTGTACATCATATATAGGTGTATGCACACCATATAATGACAAGTGCACATCATATAAAGGTAAATGCACATCATATAAAGTTAAATGGGTATAACAAGACAGTGTGCTTGATAATAAGTATATGATTTTTTATACTGTAGTTGATATGTTGTCATTTCTATTCATCGTTCAAGTTTACTTGACAAATTTCTTCCAATAAAAACGGCAACGGTTTTTGAAATTAGATTTGACCACAATAACTCTCTCAAATATACGTTTGAAGAAGAATAGTTTTGACTTTACTCACGGCTTTAACCAACTCTGTAAACATTGCGTCCTGTATAAGCGTTTGCTCAAACCTGTTGGTTTTTTTTTTTGTGTGCGATAATGTGCTGAGGGGTAAAATTGAAAAAATATACAAGCGATAAATTGTTTTCCTACGGATGCAACAGGACCATAAAACAATGTTTTTAGTAAAGTTTTAACCATTATTTTGTTTTAGAGAATTGAGCAACAATAGAATAACTACACTGCAGAACGGAATATTCAAAGACCTTCGAGCACTGGTTGACCTGTAGGTTTAAATTACTATAATTATTATAATGTTTGTCTAGATGAGAGACGAAAGATACAAAAGGGACATTCAATCTCATAAGTGTTTGTACATGCAAAGTGTTTTATAAACTGTTATAGTACGATTGCAATTTGCCATAAATTCGCCCATATACACCGAATGTTCATCAAAACATTTTGTAAATTGCCTGTTCATCATGTTCATACCAGACAATTTAATAAATGCTAACAAATCATTGCACCTATAAATGATTTACTCATACATGTAGAACAAGTACCGATATTCCGATATTTCTTTGTTTTCTTTCGGTACAAATCATGTCTTACACTGATGGTTATCGTTATTATTCCTTTATGTAATGCAACAACATGCTAATATTACTTGGAGGAACTTCTGTTTCAAGAAAATGAAACTCAAATTCCTTAATTGTCTAAAATAACGCATTTAAATTCTGTTTGAACAATGCAGTTAACTGTTTCCAGATGCATATATGTGTCTACTCTAAAAGGGGTACGAGAATCGTTGAAAGGTGTCATTTTGATTTAGCTGTTTAAACACCAGAAATCGTCTAATAATTTATTTTCATATTTTAAAGGTCCCGAAATGACAAATGTTAAACATTCAGACGAGATGAAAACTAACGGCCTAAATTTACATACAAAAAAAATAAACGAAAAACAAATATGTAATTACACACCAACAAACGACAACCACTGAATAACAAGCTCCTAACTTAGGACAGGCACACACATACAGAATGTGGCCGTGTTAAACATGTTAGTGGGATTCCAACGCTCTCCTAACCTGGAACAGTGGTGTTAAAGTACAACATAAGATCGAACTATAAAAATCAGTTGAATAAGTCTTTACTCATCATATTGATTCAAACACATACTACACAGAGTGGTCAGGGCTGGGTATTTGTATATCACAACAACCAGAAACACTTAGTACAGATATTGGAGTACTCAGTTCAAAGCCACTAACACCTAATAAAAACAATCATGCATCTAAGACTAAATTGGCCTTTTAATCCATTGTATATCTATGATGTGTTTATTCTAAAGAAATTTGATTAAAATATGCATATTTTATGAATGTATTTTGTATTCAGGGCTTTAAGTAAACTATGCATACTGTAAATTTTACATTGATGCAGAGTCATCATAGTTAAGGCTACGGATTTTCCATAATTTCATTCAAATCTCTTTGATGAACAAGGTTTTTGTGAAATTCTGTTTATATTCTTTTTTAATCCATCTGAGAGGCTGCATTTCTGTAAATATTGATAATCGTTTGTTCATGCAAAACGTCTTTTACAGCCTAAACTGTACCACTTTTACCCTTAAGTTTTAAAAAATAAAACATCCTTGAATGGAAAGTTCATATGCACTACTATTATTTCCTAATGTCACAATATAGGGCTGTGTGGCATATTTTTAATGTTTACATTCCCAAAACTTCTTAGAGTTCAAACTTACACTAAATATTATGGACTACCCCTACCTTGACTTAAGGTTTTCTGCAGATTTGAATTTGACGTATAGATGTATGTGAAATTTTAATCAATACATTTCATGGTAAATAGTCCATACCGTATAGTCAGCTATAAAAGGCCGGATTTTAGTTATTTTGTGCATGTGAATATTTGTAGGAAAACGACTTTGTTACTCTCTAATCTGAAAAGGTATTTTATAAGAATTTAACTTCATATGTAAATTGAATGATCGAGCAATTGTCGTACTTTTGTTATAGAATTATTTTTGCACGAACGCAATGAACAAGAAGCAATTGCTACATTCTCACCGCTTCTTTTTTCTGCACTAATGGACAAATTATAACGTAGTCTTGTGTATTTATCAGACTTATATATGTACTTCGGAGAGATAATGGTATTAAAAGATTGTTAATTTTTTTTTTATAAATTTCCTGTCACAATACCCTAAATTTTTCGAAAAACTAAGGATGTTCTTATCCCAGGAATAGATTACCTTAGCGTATATTTGGCACAACTTTTTGGACTTTGGGGTCCTCAAGGCTCTTCAACTTTGTACTTGTTCATGTTGTTTGGCTTTATAATTATTTTGATCTTAGCATCACTGATGAGTCTAATGTAGACGAAACGCACGTCTGGCGTATTAAACTATGATCCTGGTACCTTTGATAACTATTTACACCACTGGGTCGATGCCACTGCTGGTGGACGTTTCGTCCCCGAGGGTATCACCAGCCCAGTAGTCAGCACTTCGGTTTTGACATGACTATCAATTATCTGTTCATTTATTTATTTTTTAATAAATTTCCTGTTACAAAACTTTCAATTTGTCGACAAACTAAGGATTTTTCTTATCCAAGAAATAGATAACCTTAGTGTATTTGGCACAATTTTTTGGAATGTTGGGTCCTCAATGCTCTTCAACTTTGTACTTGTTTGGCTTTATAACTATTTTGATCTGAGCGTCACTGACAACTTATATACACAAAACGCGCGTCTGGCATATTAAGTTATGATCCTGGTATATGTACCTTTGATAACTATTTACATCACTGGGTCAATGCCACTGCTGGTGGACGTTTCGTTCTCGAGGGTATCACCAGCCCAAAAGTCAGCACTTCGGTGTTGACATGAATATCAATTATATGGACATTTTTTTTTATAAATTTCCTGGACCTTTGAATTTTTCGAAAAACTAAGGATGTTCTTATCCCAGGCATATATTACCTTAGCGTATTTGGCACAACTTTTCGGAATGTTGGATCCTCAATGCTCTTCAATTTTGTACTTGTTCATGTTGTTTGGCTTTATAATTATTTTGATCTGAGCGTCACTGATGAGTCTAATGTAGACGAAACGCGCGTCTGGCGTATTAAATTATGATCCTAGTACCTTTGATAACTATTTACACCACTGGGTCCATGCCACTGCTGGTGAACGTTTTGTCCCCTAGGGTATCATCAGCCCAGTAGTCAGCACTTCGGTGTTGACATAAAAATCAATCATATGTTCATTTTTTTTAAATGTCCTGTTACAAAATTTTTTTGACAAACTAAGGATTGTTCTTATCCCAGGAATAGATTACATTACCGTATTTGGCACAACTTTTTGGAATGTTGGATCCTCAATGCTCTTCAATTTTGTACTTGTTTGGCTTTGTAATTATTTTCATTAGCGTCATTGGTGAATCTTATGTAGACAAAAAGCGCGTCTGACGTATTTAATTATTATTCTGGTACCTTTGATCACTATTTTCAGATCTTTGAGAGGAAACAATTTGACTTTTGTCCAGAATGACACATTCGAATATAACATCAACTTACAATTTTTGTAAGTACATATTTTATATTGTATGATTTATGATACATATTGCATATTGTATCATTTATTGCCTTATTGTTAAATATTTATTACTTTAGAATAAGGTAAAAAAATCTCTTGTTATGCTCTCATGTGCAATTCCGATATCAGCATATAGAGCGTCATTACGGGCTAACAAACAAAAAAGCCGAAAGGGAAATGTGAGATGAAACTTGATGATTGTGGTGGCATTCCAATATATTTACTCATTAAAACATTGTCAATAAGATGCAAAATTCATTAACATGATAATTAAATATAACGAACAAGGAAAAAAAACATAACATTATTAATTGCATATTACAAGATTGAAACTCTTGTACCGTGGGCTTACTTTAAGTTTGATGCAGTTTTGAACCTTATAATTGGTTAAACTTTTATTATGAAGTATAACTGTTACAGATCAAACAGTAAATAACATACTTTATTCACCACTTATGAAAGCTCGCTTACTTAAACAGCAGGTGCATGTATACGGATTCCATCAATTCATTTGACAACAAATGTTGCCACACACTAGAAGGGTCAAAAAATTGCATATCAAACGAGTGTTGCTAGGTTGATGATATATACAACAGAACCAGTTTGGACATGTCATTCAAATCATTATTGATTTCTCAAAAATGTCTTTTTCAAGCAAAGGCACTTTGTTGTTACAGAGTAACAAAAATTTTAAAAAATCTATCTAATAATTTTCTTTATATATATATAATTGATCATTGTAATTCTGTTTGAAAAAAGAAAAGAACAAATGTACCGAACAAGGAGGAAAATTCATAACGGAAAGTCTATAGGCAAATGACAAAATCAAAAACTCAAACACATTCAACGAATGGATAGAAACTGTAATATAACCGACTTTGAACAGACATTTTGCATGTAGAAAATAGTAGATTAAACCTGGTTCTAAAAACGCTAAACATCTCACTTGTATGACAGTCGTTTAATCAACTTTGTATTGCATAAGAAAATATCCACTTGCTATCTGTATTCGACATCGATATAAAATACTACATTCGAAATATATATGTGATCGTTATTAACAAAAGGTTGGATGCAGTAACAAAAATAAATACGCATTTCTTTCATTAAGATGTGCATATAAAATTATATAGACAATAACTGTTTAGCGTCTTTAAATTTCATCTATATTTTTCGGGGCTACGAAACATGTGTAATGCGAGCTTCTATCATCTTTTACTCCAGTTCCGAGCCGAGTTCAAATACAGTTGATATTCAAAGACAATAAACAATTATTGTCTTCTTTTGCTAATAACTTTGTACATTTAATCCATGCCATCGTTTAATTTGTTTTTGAAAAAAAAAATACATGACTTTAAAGCGGACTGCTATGAGGACCTCAAATTGAAATTTGTCGTGAACAGAAATTTGACATAACCGTTCGCTCGCAAAATAATCAGAAGACTTTGTATGTCTAGTATACGTATATCGCATCGTGTTATTTGCATACCTGTATTAGTAAGGTAAAATGGTCGATTACAGGATAAATACAGAAATAACCACAGAAATAATCATACGATCACGGCAACTATTTCATTTCATTATCTCGTTGTTCTCCGTGTTTGTTTAATCGTAGGGTGGAACATATAGAAAAAGGGTCTCACAATATTTGTTAGAAGTTTGAATTCTGTATATCAATAATTTACAATTTGAATATAAAATACGCAGAACCGCAATAAGTTTCAGGTTCATTTGTATCTATAAGAATTGACTTCGTTTAACCAGTCCTAGCACTTGCTTACGATTTTCTGATAGGGGGGTAATTAAGAATTTTTGAATTTAAGCATCATACGGAATTAATTGTTAAAAGTGTTCATGAATATTTTGTTTTGCGGTTAAACTAAATTTCAACTACGATGCTTGTAGTTCTTAGAATCTAAAAGTTATATACCTATATGGAGTTATTGTCTTTCAGAACCATAGGTCATTCTTTCTTAGAATCAACCCGGACGATACCATGTTTTAATAAAATGTGCTCCAAGGCATAAAATAATGACCTGTGTGTGGTCATTATTTTCCTTCAGAAAAATGCAATCAATGATTTACTTCAAAATCATATTCGTCTGATAGTTTTTTGTTGCCAATTTGTCAATTTATTTTTTAAAGTTCAATCAATGATAGGTGTAAAATATCTTCTATCAAATGAGGAACTAATAATTAATAATAATATTCACGTAACTGACAAAAGAGGTGGGTGGGGAGGATATATAATTATATACAGATTTTCTGTTAAAACAAATTAATTGCTATTCAAAAGACAATCTTTCTGAATATTTCATTCGATTCAAATAAAATTGTTAAACAAATAACAACTTTTCCGGGTACAAATGTCATTACAAATGGGCAAAAAACATACCCCCCCCCCTTCTTCCATAAACTAAGTTGGTACAATAGATTACTTACAATGTGTCTTGTATTTGTCATACACCATTATCGAATGGTAACAATTCATTTGTGTCTTTATTCATGCAGTTACGTTTTATTGTGTATGGATAATAATTTCAAAGGTTTATATCCAGGTTAATTATTGAGTTTTATTTCACATTCTAAATAAGCCGTAGATCGTATTAAAACTTGAACGCATTAGAAAGGAATATCCCACTTAGTGTGGTCGGTAAAATAAGATGCAAAATTTTGCAAATCTTTGTAAAAATATAATATTTTATTGACGGTTTATAAGTCAGAAAATGCATATTTTAAGGTTTTTCTTGTCGTAGAACACACCCATAAATGTCAGGATTGATCAAACGAAAGACCGACCGTAGGGAGTAAACTATGCATTACATTCTTTTTCCAAATCTCTATTTTCTTATCGATGCCCTTTAATTACAACTTTTTTGTGTATGTTGCTTTTTTATTCTTCATAACTACTGGTCATCAAAAACATTCCATTTCAAACAGGAATCTTGAATTAAAATGTGATTGCAACCTTGCCTTTTGGTCCTGGATAAAGTCAAAGAATTTCTATCATAACATAATATGTTTGGATCATAATTATACTTATCTGCCAAATTTTCAAGCAAGTGATTTTGGTAATTGTAACGGTAAGCTATTACATTATTTATAATGGAAAAACAACGATAATGAAAAGAAGTAGTCAGCATTATCTACTGAATTGATTACTCATTGATTATTTGGAATATCTTATGTAATAAACACGTACTACGTAAAGTAGTTTTTTTCTCATTTTCAAAAGAGAAGCCAACAATACCAAACGGATAAACAAACACTGACAATGGCATGGCAAAAGAAAAACATCGAAAAGTAATCAGCGCGACAAACAACATAGAAAACTACAGACTGAGTGACACAGTTACCAAAAAACCTAACAACCAAAACTGAGAATGATATTACATGCTCTAAAAAAGTTAGCAAGTGCTGCTCCAAATGTGTCGTCAGTGATGTTTTTTTAAATATAAAGTAGGTGACAATGATACTTAAATTAACAAAGGACTGCTAGCGGTTACTGACACCTACTTTAAATGGACAATATTTTGTTATAATAGATATTGGGACAATCAGTGTTAAATAATATGTTCATTGTCAAACTTAATTGATTTATTACTTATACTTATATTGTGATTTTAAAAGCATCATTTATGGTATATACAATACATAAACTTTGAATGCTCATTCATGATGAAGATGGGCTAGTTCAATATGATAAGCTATCAAAGTATTGTGCACATAGCAGATAAAACAAAATGTATATTGTACGTTTACTAAGACTATCATTATGTCAATAACGTATGTTATTGTGTTTATTTTATGAGCATTCTGTGACAAAATAGTTATTTGCACGACTTAAGTAAAAGAAAACATTTATTAAGAAAACGAATGGGTTCCGGGTAAAGCATTATCAAACGTGGGTTGAATATTTTTTAAAGTTCTCATTATATTGCTTTCTTGTTATAATGAAATATAATCCTAAACATGTACTGTAAATTCAGAAATTATTGCGAGGTTTTTATTATTGCGAAATATGCGACTGAGTTGTAAACGCAATAATTTAAACTCGCACTTTGAAATGTTTTATATGAATTAAACATGATTTTTCTCAAAATCGTAATAATTAAAATCGCATTTTAGTCTGAAATGATAAAATCGCAATAATAAATGCACGCAATAATTTCTGAATTTACAGTACTTTTTGTGAACTTTGCTTTTTACTAATATACGCAGTTATTAGCCTACATCATAAAAATCTACACATAACTGCTTCTGTCTAACAAATAATATTATTATATGTTTATATACTAGTAATTGTATGAATATATTATACAAAAAAGATACCTGTTAATTGATAACAATAATCGACATTTTTATTCTCAGTGAATTTATACAATATAAATGTCAAATTATACTATATAACACTATTCCAATAATGACTTTTTAATCTCATCTTCGGTTAATTAAGTCATATCAAAAAAGGTTATTTCTTCAGTATCTGTTTTGACATCTTACATGTTACTTCTAATGTAACCTAAAATATCACTTTATTTATTTTCCAGGTATACATCATATAAAATATAATTGTGAATATTCGGGAAATATCCCTATTGCTCACATTTGAAATATTCTGGAAAGGTTTTTTTATAGATCTAGTAACAAAACAATGAGAAGAGGCACAGGAGTCTACAAACAAAATTACGGCAAAAGGGTAAAAAAAGGAAATACAAAACAAAAAACACTACACAGTGTTAGATAATAAGCAATTCATAAAACCAGGTGTAATCTAAAACATGACAAAAATATGTTGACTTATAAAACTAAATTGTAATGTAACACGAACAAACTTTGCTTAGAGTGTTCCTTTTTCTAGATTATTACATGTTTTATGTAGGGAGTAAACAGTTCCGCCTGCATTACATTTATGAGTGTCAATGAGTGGCAATGAGTGACAATCTGTTAATCTAATTCCAAGTAAAAATTGCAGATGAATCAGATTCGAAAATTATCTCATAATGGAGAAAACGAGGACTGATTCTTGTTGACACAATTCGATCATGTCTAAATACTAATGTAGCAAAAATACAACACAACGTTTAACTTTACTAACCAATGATATATACTCTTATTTATTTCGTACATGACTGTCAATAGCTTATATTCCATTGTTCGTTTTTCTCATTATTTTCTAGTTTATTTTGCTTATTTTTAGGTGACAATCCACTAATTTCATATTTACATCTATTCGGCCATAGAAGAAATTCGTATTCGATTGGTCGTTTAGATGTGGACAAAAAATGAAAGCAATTCTTAATTCACATGGCTACGTTTTTGAGTGTCTCTTTACTGTTTTGCACAACACATGATTTTTCTAAATTCGTAACTTAAATTATATTACACTATCAACGAGGTAGCGTTGATAGTTATGTATTTGGTTAGTAGGATTCAATAATAAAAATCTTCAAGACATGGTCGCAATAGCTAGTATATAAGTATAAATCGATTTATCTGGTTAAGCCGCATACAACAGGATAATTGATGCATGTGTGTATGTTTCCTGCAATATGACGGGATAGATGCTCCTCCCTATGTCTTTAACAATAAACCAATCGGGTTTTGCAGCCGTCAGCTACAATTTGAGGGAACTTAACAAGATGTCATTTTCACTCAGTGTCATTATGTATTGTATTAAAAAAATGATTTTAAAGTATTTTGTATCTTATTGGTCGGATGGTGAAAATACATTTAAATAATTAATCAATATCACAATAATCAACGTCATTAAGACACGATTCATGTCTGGATTTTTGAAATATTTGAGAACACTTTTTACAACACTGAACTATATTTTAGGACGTATACTTTGAGATGATATGTGCGTATGATAATGTTTCTATAATAAACGTAAATCTGTATACACTAATTCAACGCCTCGACAAGATTTTATGAGACATGTAGAGCCATTTTCTTTGCACGTTATAATGTGCAAAGATCATTAAAAGACATAATCAAAACACAAAACAGAAACAAACATTACAATGACAGAAAAAAAACAATGAACAGACACGCAACGTGCTATTTATAAGTCATGATGCAGAAAAACTACAGCACGAACAATGTTTTGCTATTTTTTAAATAGTAATCAATATTGAACAATGCTTTCATATCACATTTTCTGCAATTATGAGAACGAGAATACGTTGTGCTAAATTGATTTCAAAATTAAAAGTATCCGTCATGTTTGTCTTCAGACTGATGATTGTGTAATGAACTTTTGCAGTTTGAAACGCTTTTGTTCTCTGTTGGTTTTTTTTTAGGTAGGAAATGCAGTCTATTGGAATTAGGAGTTCCTCTGGTGAGAGATTTTAATAATAAAATGAATGATGGTGAGACTGTTATACCTGTTGTGTACGTTGCTGAAATTGGAATGGTACCGCTCCATTATCTCCTTTGAACTATGATATTGCCAGGACATGCGTTAATTCACTTCAATCAATAGGTTACCTGTAGCTTAAGATTTTAAAATTATGATTTCTGTGACATTATAAATTGATTTTCTATGCTTTTAAATACATTGAAATTTAAATTAAAATATAATAATGTTAAATATTTATTCAAATTAATATTGGAATAGAGAATGGAAACAAGGAATGTGTCAAGGAGACAACAACCGGACCAAAGAGCTCCCCTTAACAGTAAAAAATCAACACTTATTCTGCAACGTAGCAAGAAAACTCCGCATCCAGATACTGGCTAAAAGTTGTCTCCTAAACAATAATGGTTACTGATTCAGCGAAATAAATGGTATGTTTTGCAACATACATATATATATACTAATGTCCTTGATTCTGCAATGATCAAAATACAGGTCATGTCACAACGCATTGCTTACAAGGATCTGAATACATTAACACAATATATGTACCTGATATCCTGAATTTTTTTGTTTTCTAGCAAACTATAGGCGGGTTTACGTTAAACAGAGACTACATCTTTCGAAGGAAGGGCTTTTGCTATTTGTTACAAAATGTCTGTAAGTCAAAAATGTGTGATAAGGTGCAAGAAGTCTTTATGCAAAAGGCAATCAATGGGTGTTCTTTTCTTTTTCATCGGAGACTTCAATACAATATGTATGAAGTTAGAAACGACGAAAAAAGAAATGCTGACCTATAATATAACCTATATTATCCTTCTTCGAAAACCAAATATATACACGGTTACGTAATCAGTAAGAAATTATCCTTGAGTAAAACAAACGGTCTTTAAAACATCGCTTGACTTGAAACAATCATTGTAGTTTTACTTTGAAATCAATTTCTTTGCACTTTGAAACTTCTGTTGGTACTGCCTGTCAAATGTGTCCTATAGGTCCGCTTCAAAGTACAAAGATCTAAATGTTCCCTTTTCAATCGAATTGATTATATTACGTCAAGTTCTAGTATGTTATCTAAACATTAAATTTGTTAAGACTTTAAAGATTGAGATATTGACATTTATAAAGCCTACTAAAAATAGGTTGTATTTGTTGCAAATTTGCAATACAATTTCTCATTGAAACTACTTTTACGGCTAAAAATATGCAACTTTGACAATAAAGTTTTGTAAAACAAAACCACAGAATGGAATTTACTTTTTTGCAAAAGTTATACATTGGGTTATGCAGCATAATTTCAACGTTTATATATGACATGAATTCAGATTCTTAAAACTTTATCTCATACTAAAGTTCTAAACTACCCCTTTTCCTATACTGCATGCTACTGAGATTTCATTTTGACAGCTCAAAAATATAAATAAAAATTCCCAAGTTATGTCTCTATGAAATGAATCATTAAAATCATATATATGACTTGTTCGTAAGCAAAAACAAAATGTATTTGAGTATTAAATATCTCCTCAAACGAGACTGCATTAACTTATATTAATTCAATTAGAAAATCTCGTTTTTAATTTAAAACAATGTTTTGATGATTGTCTGTCTGCCCTATGTGTATGTTTTCTGACATGAATTGCATAAAACTGTTCTTATAATAAATTGAAAGCAGTTCAAAATACTATTAAGGTAAAGTTCATTAATAAATCATATATACATTCAAGATTATAAAAAATATACAATATTCCCACTGTCTTTAAATTCATTTTGACCACTATCCAGCTGTCTTTAGCTGGCTGTGGCTCTATGATATGATATATGAAGAGTGAAACAAAGCAAAATAACATATATTTATATATGTATATGAAACATCTCCTCAGAAGAGGCGTGTTTGTGAATCAGTTGTTTACAAAATGCAACCTTTAAAATCAACATGAGCGCGGTATCCCATAATAATTTCTTAATAAGGGCCCACCAAATTAACCTTATTTAAGATGGCATTAACATTAAGCATGAACACTAAAACTCAATTTAATATTGAAACAGTGAAATGAACAATGAAAATGATGTAAGAAGAATGCATTCTTCAATTTTTAACAAGTTTGTAAGCGTTGCGATCTCAAAATTTAAAAAGATATTCAAATTAAGCAAATTTAGATATTTTATTCTTGGGAGGAGGGGGCTACTTCAAAACTTAATTTATAGGAGTGCCGCTGGGTGTCGTATGTTCTCACACCCTTTTCATATAATTTAGATTTTAAGAATGTATACCTTTTCATATATTGAGTAGGTAAAAATGTAACCTTTCCCATATTGTTTTGGGTTTCTTGTAGTGTGTAAAATATTCCATTACATTTTACTTAACTTCCTGTTGTAACCATCAATATTCAAAAGGACCAATTATTGCAAAATACATTGTTTTTGTATTTCATTCATGCACTGTTTAATTTCAGAATAAAAGAAATCACCGAGTCAAATTTGTAGCTTAGCTTCAAGCATGCTATTGATGTGAAATATATCTTAACAACAGCAATGGTATGTTATATATATATGAATTAGGGCCCTGCATTAAAGATTGGACCTTGATTATTGAAATGCTTGCCAAAATACACAAACAATAATAAGAGTTATAACTCCGATTTGAACAACATTTTATTTTTTTTAAACATATTAACAATTTACGTGTGAACATTTATGAAAATTCAATTGTATTGAATATTTTCATTCTTTTTTGGTGCAGACGAATTATGTTTCGAAAACAAATCTGTTTTGTAGTCCCTTCAATACTTGTAAAATATATTTTATTTAAAATTTCTGATATTGTCAGTTTAATGAACTGACCAATTATTAACTCTATCATATCGGTACACTGCTTGGTCAAATATGTTAGCCGTTCTAGGGAAAAACTTATTTGTGTTTACAGATGGTGCGTTTTTTGTAATACACATATACATGAACTTTTCTTTTCTTAGAAGATGAGTCTTTGCTATAACATATGAAGTCTATCTATTGAACTTAGATATCCACATTTCTTTGTTACATGCAACACATAAGAAGTAATTGAAAAATACAGCATTGATAAATTAAAAAAAAGCGACATTAAACACGAAATACGATATATACCATCATCTATTATAGTAGTGTAAAAGGTCAATTATTCAAAAATATAAGACATTCATAGTTCATAGTTATTGTGCAATATCTGAGTACAAATGTACAATCCATAATGAACGGCTACACATGACCTTGAATTAAACTGTTCTAATTCCCATATGTCCTTCTATATTTTCAACTTTTTATGTACCATATTTTGGTCATAAAATGGCATAATTTAAAAATAAAGGACACATCATGACGAAGAGGGTTTTGTGAATTTGATGAGAACAAACAAAAGGTCCTTCTTCAAATAACTAAGGACAAGTTTTGAACGATCACCAACTTGGTGCCCTGGTTTTATTGATAAACAAGTGATTGATTAGGATTTTCCTTTTGTATTTTCCTCGGAGTTCAGAATTTTTGTTACATTACTTGAACAGTATAAGTGTGTAGTGCATAGTGTTCGGCAATTTTTGTAAATATCAACTAGACATAAGTACATTAAAGTATATGCCTATTAATCATAATAATGTGCTCTTTTCTTCACAGAAAATGCATAACACAGGTGGAAAAATTGGAACTGCTTATAAGATCGACCTTGTTTTGCCTTCTTTACGACGGTGCTAATTTGAATGCCTACCAGATTTTAATCGAAAGTTGACGTACGTGGGTCACTGGAACCTTCAATTACCCGACTACGTCTGTAAAAAAACAATGTTTGAATCATTGGACTTCTTGACGAGGGATCAATGAAAAATATAAACTATAATAACATTTTTGACTATGTAAACATTTTAGTTTTTTTTTATCCTGTAACAATTGGAATTAATTGGATGAGGAAATATGAAAAAAGATATATTAACAATAATGATTGAGTCTATTAAGAAACTGTTTATAACTCAGATTTATTTTCTCTCAATCAATGTATGTCTTTTTTGAACAGTGATATACTGATGTTGCCTTTATTTGCCACTAAATTTGATTGATAAATGATGAATCAGATTTCTCTACAGCTAATAAAGGAATATACAAGTACAGTCACCACTAAAACCGACAACGCAACTCCGTTTTATAAAGAAATTTTGATCAAAGGTGAAGAAGGTATATCTAGCAAAACGCTTTGCACGAACGCATCAAACTAGAATTACTACCACCTAATTGGTATCGCTGCTAATTGGCTGTTAGTTAAAAAATAAAAAGGGTATGCAAAGGGGGAACAGAATGCAATAGATAAAGAAAAAAAACTAAGAAAACACAGTTTTGATTTTAACAGTGATATTCCTAAAGTCAACCCACACCACTCAGAACTGACGGGTTTTGACTCAGTTGTCAGCAGTATTATAATAGATTCGAAAAAGGTTCAACGGAACCCTGGGTCTCTCCTAAGATTACTGCTGTCAGTGTTATACGTAATGTTATCGGTATAAAAAAAAAATCCAAAGATGATATATCTTCATCTAGAAAATTAACTGCAAAAAAAATATTATAACAATGCATAGATGGTAACAAATTTAGCATGACAAAACAGTTTAACTCGTTAATATTTACTGCCAAAACATAAGGATATGTTGAAACTCTCTAACTCATACCAAATGACGTATGATATTCAACAATCAGCAACACCTATACTGCGTAGGTTTTACTTTCGCGATGTTGATGTCACAGGTTCTACACACATCAAATGACTTTAAATGAGACACGTTTAATCAACCCACACTAACGTTCTAGAGAAGCCGGGGTTTGACCTAAGCTTTGATAGGCGATAATATTTGAATATGAACTTGCATGAGTATGACCATTCGTCGATTTAAAGCATAAATTAAAGTTAAAGTTGGAAATTGGGGTTAAAAAATCAGAATCAAATGGTCAAGTAGTTTTACCTCATCAAGTACTGTGCTAACTACATCAAGGATGTGACAGAAACATATTAAGTTCTTTAACGAACACGTAATGAAGTGTGTTTTTTTTTAAACTTAGAAACACCATTATGTTATAGAGCCATATTTAGAATTGTCAATCCATCACATGATCATTATTACAAAATATTTCCATTTATTTAAAGAACTACATTGCGTTAAGGCACATACATAACAAATAATGTAAGATCACATTGCCTAATGACACAACCATATAAAATATTAAGTTAGGACAAAACAATATCGAGTCAATACAAAAACATTTATCATGTAATATGGAAAAATGATTAAGTAATGACTGTTCAATATTGATTTATATCAAAATAGCATTAAGCAATGTCAAACCCATATAATGAAAACACAAAATAACATTTGATAATAATAAAAGAACATTATGGTACTGGGCTTTGCTCATTGTTGAAGGCCGTACGTTGACCTATAGTTGTCAATGTCTGTGTAATTTTGGTCTTTTGTGGATAGTTGTATCATTTGCAATCATACCACATCTTCTGTTTTATATTAAGTTATATCAGGGAATCACGAATAACATAAGACAGCTGTGGCGTTCCATTCATGACGGTAAACGGTCTCACCAAGAATTCGAGCGTTCACATTTTCTAAGATGAGTTGTTATCATAAGGTTTTATTGTGATAAGTTAAATCAACAAAGCGGTACAATAGGATCCCGTACATATCATGCCGACAAAAATCCTATCAAAGATATAAGGAAATATGTTACTTGTTGTCACAGGAATTCTAACTACACGCGTACGGTGTCATAATGAGAGGACAGTCAAAAATATTTTGAAAGTTCCATAACTCTACACAGAGGAACAAGTATTTATGATGCTGGATCCAGGAACGACATGTGTGTCTCTCCATATCGATTTCTCTTGAATTTCTTATGAGTCTTATTTTGTCACAAACAAGAAGAGCAAAGAAGCTGAATGATTTAATTTCACATTCAGATATATTGATGATGTTTTTTCTAATTAAAAATCTAAACCTTTCTGATTGGGTTCCCTAAATAAATCATTCAGAACTAAAAATTTTAAAGAAACAAAAGACATGGATTCTTTTGTATCATTTATACAGATACTCGAATTTGGCATGCGTAAGGTGTCATCTCAGTACAAAAAATCTATGACAATAACTCGATTTTTAAGAACTTATTATCAATTTTCCTTTCGTAATTACCAAATACCAACATCATCTGCATATGGGATACTCATTCCGGACTCAATCGGTATTCGAGACATTGCATCGGCTACTAAGTTTTTATACTGTCATCAGTATCTTTACAGATAATTAATGACCAGTGTTGTGTCTAAGAACGTCTTGTCCTCTTTCAGAGAAAGTTCATCGGAAGATTCCAAGACCTTGGTGACAAATATTCCGTTTCAACCTCACAGTCTTAGATTTTCTATCTTGTATTTTATTTTGCACTTGTTTGTGGGTCTATTTCGTTTTTACCATGCAATGGCGTTGTCAGGTCATTTTCGACTTATGATAGATAAAACTAGATGGGAACAAGAAATATGTCAAAGAAACAACAACCCGACCAAAGAGCAGCCAACAGCTGTAGTCTCGTACGCATCTAGAAAATCAAGTTATAAGTTTGAATGTTCCTTTAGTATCTTTCGCCTGTCTCAAATGATACATGATGGTCTAGACGTATTTATTCTTTGTTTTGACATTGTTTCTCTTAATTATGTGTTATATTGATTTTTTCCTTTGTCTGTGAAGACTATTAACATTTACTGTTCAGTCCATACCCTTTTAGTGTGGATCGGTACTTACATATAACATCATTGTGTTATCCTGCTATGGTATTTTTGCCTTTCATTTTTGCTTGTGTGCTTTGACTATTTGCCATTTTATTTTTCTTTATTGACGTATTTGCTTGTGTTCATAACTATCATGATTATAACACAATGTTGACTGATGTACCCCTATTTTTGACATTTTGACCTATTATGTCTGTTTATGTTGTTCACACATTGTTGTCGATGTAATACACTTGTATGTAACTATTATACAAGTGACAGGTTAAGAAAGCTGTGAAAGCAGGTTTATCATCTACGTCGTCTTGTCTGCTAAGTACCGAATGTGACCTATTCTTGAGTATGACTATTTTGCCGAGTGCAAGTTCGAATTTCTATTCGAAGTATCTCGGTATTTTTACATCCAACATTGACGTATTTAGCTATGATGTTTCTTTTGTAGGTATGTTAGATATCATGTTATGTCTGATCGTTTTTTATTTGAATTATCATTGTTTTTCCTGTGTGTATGTAAGAGCTGTGATAACTTTTCAGCAATTTCATTTATATGAGTTTTAATTCAAAGCCGACGTGATTGGAGGGTACATTTGATGATTACACCATTACAAACACAATTCTGTTTTAGTATTATTATCATGGTTATAAAATACATAAAATAACACAAATAACTCAATCCCAATTTTATAGTTTAGAAATTGACCTGTGATAAAAAAAAATCACTTTAAGTGGTGTAAATATATTGTGACGCATGTTAAATAATTATATTGTGGCGTTCTTGTGTAATGTCGTAAATTCATGGGAGGTTTTAGTTGTTTTAATCTGTGGTTTAGATGTCGGTTTGTACTTTTACATTATTGATTTGAGGATTTCTCTTTCCTGTGTATTTTTTTTAAATTTATTTATACTGTATTCCTGTCATTTTAGCGCTATTTTCAACATTGTCATATAGTTAAGCGGGAGGTTTGGCCAGCTATAAAACCAGGTTCAACCCGCCATTTTGCTCTTAAATGTCTTCTTCCAAGTCATGAATATGGCGCTGTTATCTAATAGTCCAGTTTATATGTACGTTTGCGTTTCTATGTGTTTCATCTCAGTGTTTCCGTTGTTCCGTACTTTCCTCGTATATTTGAAGTTTCCCTCGATTTTGGTTTGTGACCAGATTTTTTTGCGTTCAATCGATTTATGTCTAGACTACTGAACAGCGGTATACTCCTATTGTCTTTGTTAATTCGCCATTTTCTATCTAAGGAAATAGATGTATCGAGTTAGGGATATGGTAGTTATTTTTAATTCATTTGATGTGGATGAGATTTTGACTTTGCAATTTCATAAGGGACTTTTCGTTTTGAGTTTTCCTTGGTGTGCACTATTTTGGTTATCTTACTTTTTGTCATAATATTGGTGGAATCAAAAGGATTTTTTTTTATTGCAAACAATTCTTATAGCTCATAGAGATTTCTGTTTACATGTCTGCAAACTGTATGTAATATTAACTGGATAAACAGGTACAAAATTTTAACAATATTTCGCCATCTAGATACTAGCTTTTGATAATAAACAAGTGTCTGTCCACGATTGGTACAAATCCAGTATGTTATAAGATAGTTATTAAAATTCTAAATTCTTTAACCACAGAGTGAATATATTTTTCCTGACAGAAACACTAAGTCCATTTAAAATACAGAATGTTTTGGGTTTTTTTTAATTTACTTCTGGATCCTATCTTATGATTATAAACACGATTCTGTCCAGTTAGGGTAAAAAATAAGGATAGGTTTATAACTATTTTGATATGAGCGTCACTGATGAGTCTTATGTAGACGAAACGCGCGTCTGGCGTACTAAATTATAATTCTAGTACCTTTGATAACTATTTAGAAAGTTATTAAAATTTCAAAAACTTTAACCAAATAGTGAATATATACGCTATTGTCTCGCTTTTTCAATTGAAGTCGAAGGCTCGACGAAAATTCATACTTTTATAAACAGGAAATTTATACAAAAAATGACCATATAATAGTTATCATATAATTGATCTTTATGTCAACACCGATGTGCTGACTACTGCGCTGGTGATAACCTCGAGGAAGAAACATCCACCAGCAGTGGCATCGACCGAGTGGTGTAAATAGTTATTTAAGGTACCAGGCTTATAATTTTTAATTATTAAAATATGCAAGACGCGCGACTCGTCTACATCAGAACTAAAAACATTTATTCAACAAGAGTGCACAAACTGAAATATCTCGCCTTCTTTACTAATCATTGATATTAATTCATGTTGATAGTCCAAATTATTAAGCTTTATTACAACTCAGAACTGTCACATTAACTTAAAAATAACCAAGATAGCTAAACAAAGACCAACGAACCATGCCAGGCAGACATGTACAGCTAATAATGCTTCCATACAACAAATATAGTTAAACTTAAAGTTTAAGAAAAATAGACCAATACACAAAAACTTATCACTGTGCAATGAACCATGAAATTGAGGTCATGATCAAATAAAACCTGCGGGACTGACATATAGATCATAATATATTTCCATACACCAAATATAGTAGACCTATTGCATAAAGTATGAGAAAAAACAGACCAAAACACAAAAACTCAACTATAACCACTGAACCATGAAAATGAGGTCAAGGACATTGGACATGTAACTTACGGAAACTTCGTAACATGAGGCATCTATATACAAAGTATGAAGCACCCCTAACGGGAAGGGTTGTGCCTAATTTCATATGATGAAATCATATTCTTTCAATCAGTTTAATTGAAGTCTGGAGCTGGCATGTCAGTTAACTGCTAGTAGTCTGTTGTTATTTATGTATTATTGTCATTTGTTTATTTTCTTTAGTTACATCTTCTGACATCAGACTCTGGACTTCTCTTGGACTGAATTTTTTAAATGTGCATATTGTTATGCGTTTACTTTTCTACATTGGCTAGAGGTATAGGTGGAGGGTTGAGATCTCATAAACATGTTTAACCCCGCCGCATATTTGCGCCTGTCCCAAGTCAGGAGCCTCTGGCCATTGTTAGTCTTGTATTATTTTAATTTTAGTTTCTTGTGTACAATTTTGAAATTAGTTTGGCGTTCATTCTCACTGAACTAATATATTTGTTTAGTGGTCAGCTGAAGGATGCCTTTGTGTGAGGGAATTTCTCGCTATATTGAAGACCTGCTGGTGACCTTCTGCTGTTGTTTTTTTCTATGGTCGAGTTGTTGTCTCTTTGACACATTCCCCATTTCCATTTTCAATTTTAACACGTTACTTTTCATCAGCTGGAACAAAACAAGAAATTTTATAGAAAACAATCCAAACAGTATATGGCTTGGGATGGTTATAACTTAAAGTCATTACTGCATGTTTGACAGATAAATATCGATTTCATGAGATTAAATAAAACTTCAAATTATATAAACTGAGTGTTTATTCATGAAAAAAAATATTATTCAAATAATAACAATCTACACACAACAATGAAATAAATAAAAACAAATAACGATGGTATATATTTATGCATATTAATAGCAATACAAAATGTAATCATTCAAGAAATCCATTCAAGTTTGCAATGCAAGAGAACAACATCAATTATCCATTTGCTTACATCTCAACATCAAAACTTAATTAACACATTTAAGCTTAACATTCAAATCTGACAGCTAACCTTTCATACTAAATTCATAAAATGTTCATATTTTGGTCAAATCACAGAATAAAATAGTTTTGTTTAACATGTCTCCTCACAAATTTTCTTGCATATGGTCAATTCATTTACTATTTATCTCAACAAATAAATTTGCAAACTGAAGTCAATTCACTTGTCATTTTTAATCCGTCACTTGTAAATGTTCATTACTGATTGATTCATTGATGTTTGCATAAAATCTTATCCAAAAAAGTCATGCATATAATTACAAGAAGGTTAACAATTTATACTATAGGTAGGTTCTGGAAGGTTGGGTTTGATTGCAATAAAGGCAGGAAATTTATATATCAGTTGAAAATGTTGGAAAGGCACCACATGTTACCGACAGAGGGTTACCAAACGCTGTGTGTAGCCAGCATGCATTTTCAGCCATTGTGACGACAGAGTGCCATGCTGTCAACACAATGGCTGACAATGCATCATATTTAAAGTTCCCATTCTGACTGAAAATAGGTGTAGATTCATACATCCAGACCACCAAAAAAGATGACCAAATTAAAAAATGTTTTTTCTGTTATTTTTTTCAACTAGAACATCATAAACATGTAGAACAGAGGTAGTCAAGGTGACTATATTTTTATACCCCGGTTATTTCTTGCATTTTAAAATTCCAGGCCATGCACAAATCAAAGAGCTGAATAGCTCTGAGAGGAAAGACGGCCCTTGTTTCTATTTAATTATGTTTTTGGAAAGGGGGAGGGGAGGGGGTATCTTTTGATAGTTTTCATATGAAGAATGAAACAGAGAACAGCTAGAACATGTATAAAGGTTGACAATATTGAAATCAATTGTTGTTTATGTAATTTCATTTCCTTAGTTTAGGATTTAATTTGGACCAATGGAAGAGATTTGCATCTTCTATTATCTAAACATTTGATTAAAGTTGATAGCTAATTATCTAAACCTCAACTGAATTCTGTCATTTCACAACAACTACAATATATTTTGAAATCTTGATTGTGTACCACTGAACTGCAGGCTAGGGCCATTTTCCATTTTTTGTGACAGTACTCTTGGATTTTAAAGTTTTTTCTTTAGAAAGTGTGGACTGAAAAATCTATTCAGGTTTAAATTTCCATTGTTAAAGTTCCGAGTTACAACTCTCATCACAGGGAAACAGGTACTAATAAAAAAATATTATGAGTGATGTAAACTGTGTGAAGCTTGTTTCCAAATCTTAATTTTGAAATATTTGTAAATAATAAATATGTTTAAACTTCAAAATGCAACTTTTTTTTAATTTTTTTTACCATTACAATGATTATGTAGGTACACAAAAAAAAAGTTTTAATAGAAGACTACTAATCCAATGAAATGTCACATTTGAAGTGTTTAAAAACATTAACTTTTATTTTAGTGGATAATTACTCATCAATTGAGGTGCTCCTGAATTGGAGGAAGATTATCAGAATTTTTACAGAAAAAATGGTCTCACTAATTAGCGACAAGAAGAATTTTAGCGACAAGAAGAATATTTTTTCTTGTCGCTAAATAGTCTTCTTGACGCTTCTTGTCGCTTCTTGACGCTTTTTGTCTCTAATAAGTGAGACCCGAAAAAAGTAAAAAAAAACGTTTCTTTCCCCTGTCTCATGTAACCCCACGATCTTTGTTTATTTTGAAAGTTATTGACCTACAAATTAAATTATTGCATGTTGATGTTTAAATCATCTACAGTAAACAATATTATGTTTAGATTTAACGAATACAAATTTGTAATTAGTGCACGATCTCTAAGAATGATATAAATAACCAGTGAACTGGTGAAGGATATCCCTGCTTCTTCCAAGAATGACGTCACTATAAAATACAATGTAGGTTGGATATATTTAGAATATCTCTTCATACTAATTTTTCTGGATTGTAAAATAAACGTAAATAGTGTAAAGGAGAGTTCAAGATACGATAATTTCGTGAGAAACAGAAGGGAAATGTGTAAAAAAGTGTTTAAAGTCAAACTATTCATTTCTGGGTCTCCTTCTCTTCAATCTAAGTAAGATTTGTTGGGGGATTTTCCACACTATAACATGTATAAAAACAAAATGAATGATGTGAGGGAGTGTCACTCTGGTCAACCCCATAGGGGATTGACGGCTTGAAGCCGTCTTTCCCCAAAAACGAATTCACCAACAAAAAACTTTCAATCTATCATGCATTATTACACAGTATGTTATTGAATATAATGTATTGGCCATATCTGGCAAGAAATTTGCATACTGTGGATTCATTTATTTTTGTGGTTACCAATTTTCGTGGATTAAGAAAAAATTGCAAGTTTGTTGATATCCAATTCAGCGGATTTGCCAAATCTGCATAGTACATGATTACAGAAAATGTGTCATTCTTTGAACATTATTTTTCATGGTTATTTTTTATCCAACAAAAAATAATAAATCCATAATATCAAACACTAATGATTATCAGAATATAGGTAGTACATAAATGATGTCATATTATCAAATTCAAAAGTTTTGGAATCAAAGTAGAAATTTCTCCATTAAATTTAGCACAATTTGTATGAAATATACAATAAGAAACTGCTTGACAACTATGAAATTTTGCATTAATTCTAATTACCCCTGATGCATGGACTTACTCCCTCAGAAAGTTTTATGATTTAAATCACAAAATTTGTAATTACCTGCAAAATATGTAGGAAAATCAATTGCCAATGGTTTATTTTATTCAATTTATATAATCTACTTAGCTGTCTTTTGTTTATTAGTTACATATTTGTTTTTCTTCCATTATTTACATAAATAAGGCTGTTAGTTTTCTTGTTTTGAATTGTTTAAACTTTAATATTGTCATATCACATGTATCAGGGCCTTTTATAGCTGACTATGTGGTATGGGCATTGTTGAAGGCCGTACAGTGACCTATAGTTGTTAATGTCTGTGTCATTTTGGTCTCTTGTGGACAGTTGTCTCATCTGCAATCATTCCACATCCCCTTTTGTATATTTGAATTAAAGCTTTAACATTTCTTTCATTGAGAACTAATATGTCAAAAATTTTACATGATACTGATCTTTTAAATAACTTCTACTTCTACCAAATATAACTTGATGGTGATGTCATGAAAAAAAACCAGGTAAATGTATTGAACATGATCATTGAAAACAAATAAGTGTATAAACATGTACATATATCAGGAATCTTCAGTCACATACAAAAGGAAAGGACACTCTTAATAATATATATATATGCAATTAAATGAATCATTTTACCTCACTATGAAGTAGCCATAGGGTAGTCATGATAGCATTAAGTATATTTTTTGTCTTGAAAAATTTATGAAAAGATACACATTTGTATACATGTTTGTTAAAATATATGAAAAAGTTGTGAACTGCAGAAACCAAATTCTTATTCACATTAAGATGAACTTGAATAAAACTTAAGTCACTGTAGTCATGATTGGGGTATAACATATTACATTTTTGAAGTAAAATGAATAAAAGTTCTACAATGACTAGTTGTACTTTAAGTAACTCTTTTGATTTAAACTATTTTCACATCTATTCTTAAAACCCAGATACCACATAAACAAATATTAATACATGTTCATGGCAGAAAATAATGAAATATGTATACATTATACATGTTATATGTGCATTCTGTTGTATGCTCCATGCTTTAAATTTTTTTGTAATGAAATGATTATACCTACTCCATGTATCTAAATTATAATACAGAACTTTGTGTAATGTTCTATGTTTGAAATGAAAATGATATATTACACATGTATATATTTCAGAATAATTTAACACATAACAAAACAAAAATAACTGAAAACATCATTGTTTTTGTTTAACACAAGACTTAACACTAACAATGCAAAATTGAAAATTGTCATTTGCATCTTGAATATTAATAAACAATTCATATCTAAACATGCTAAATGCAAGATGCCAATTTCAATGTGTTTTAAAATAACCTTCATCAAGGAGCAAAAAATAAAAAATTCAAACACTTAAAGATAAAGAGTAAAATTTAACCTAGTACAAATGTAGTAGATGGGTATAGGATATTTAAGTGAAAAATTATATAAATGTGTAAACAGTTTCACGGCATAGAAAAGCATAATATTTACTGCGAAAAAAACCAACAATTATTAGAACAAGAGGCTCTCAAGAGCCTGAATCACTCACCTTAATTCTTTTGGTTAAAACTCTCA
Source organism: Mytilus edulis (assembly GCA_019925275.1). Classification (NCBI taxonomy): domain Eukaryota; kingdom Metazoa; phylum Mollusca; class Bivalvia; order Mytilida; family Mytilidae; genus Mytilus; species Mytilus edulis. The sequence continues at coordinate 103,884,886 of CM034350.1, read as the reverse complement.
TCAATGATTATTTTGGCTTTTCAATTTATTTAAATGTTTTTTGGATCGTCCTATTTTCTTCAAAAGCCAAAAAAAATAATCATTTTCTCCTATGTTCTATTTTAGCCATAGGAGCTATGTTTCTTGACATACAAGGAAATAAAATATAAAATTTATACTAGATACTCTGAAACTCTGAAACTCATTTACCTAAGTTTGGCTGAAATTGATACAGCAGTTTCAAAGGAGAAGATTTTTTAAAGTAAGTCATTATATTCAAGATAATAAACAAAAACAGCAAAATTTCCTTAAAATTATCAATTCAGGGGCAGCAACCCAACAACAGGTTGTCTGATTCATCTGAAAATTTCAGGGCAGATAGAAATTGACCTGATAAACAATATTACCCAACGTCAGATTTGCTCTAAATGCTTTGGTTTTTGAGTTATAAGCCAAAAACTGCATTTGACCCCTATGTTCTATTTTTAGCAATGGCGACCATGTTTGTTGATAGATCAAAACTTCGGATACAATTTATAAACAAGATACCCTAAGGAACATTCAGTTAAAGTTTGAAAGTATTTGGCCCAGTAGTTTCAGAGGAGAAGATTCTTGAAATAGTTTACGACGACAGACGACGACGACAGACAACGGACGACGATGGACACCAAGTGATGGCTTAGCTCACTTGTCCCTTCGGGACAGGTGAGCTAAAAATACTGAAAGTTCTTTAAAATTCTACCCTTTTTTCAGATCCTATTTCATGATCTTGAACAATCTTCTGTCCAAGTTGTACAACAATCCATGAAGTTTTAAAAATGTTTTTTTTATTTAAACACTTGAACTTATCTAAATGTTACTGCAAAACAAATTTACATGTAATCCATTTATAAGTATAATATAGGAGAAAATTATTTGTCCACAGGACATAGAGTACCATGCCCAATTCCCACTATAACATTTTCTGGTTCAATAAACTGTAAAATCTTAGTCCAAATTCTACTTTTGCATATATATTAAAAGTTCAATTAATGGAAATGAGTTCTTGTTTTGACCGTTTTTCCATAACAAATTTTCATCAACAAAAATTTCAGCCTGATACAGGATGATCAAATGAATGAAAGCGCACATAGACCTATAAACATAATACCCCTCTATTATAGTAGTCAGGGCATACAAAATATTCCCTTAGAGCCAGTGTATCACAGCAACATTTAATATATTTAATCACAGAGAGTAGGGAACATAAACAGAGAAATCAACTGAGTACATCTCCTAATATCAAATAATTCTTTAAAGTCACTGGAAGTTCTAAATGTTGCACTTTATTGTGAATCTGCTGACCAAATGACCTTCTGAAAAAGTTTCTACACACTGCTATCATACGTGGAGGTTCTGAGGCAAACTTTTTCAATAACGCTTGCATGTTTAAATCACGATTTTCTTTAGGATACATATCGTCACTAAATACCCATGCCTCACTATGAAGATTGTAACCAGCTGCTATCAGTAACAACATAATTTCAAAACATCCTCGGTCTACAGCAACATACAGAGGAGAGCACGGCTTGGGATAAATCTGTACTGCTGTGTCACTTTGGGAATGTTGGTTAATACCTACGCTTGCTACTTCCATTTCTACATTAGCGGTTAGAAGTAGTTTTACAATGTCTTTGTGTTTCATGTACACTGCATTCCAAAGAGGAGTGGCTTTGTAGCTGTTTTGGCAATTTGGATCGGCTCCACATTCCAGAAGTTTTCGGACTCCTTCAACCATATTGTTGTATGCCGCATAATGTAAAGCAGTGTCCTTGTCCTTATCGGCATTGTTTACATTACAACCTAACGGCAATAAAATATCAATAACACTCTGATGGCCCCCATGTGCTGCCAAGGCAATGGGCGTGTTACCGTCTCGTGTGGGTGTGTCGTGGTGCATTCCTGCCTTGAGCAGAATGTTGACTATCTGATAGTATCCATTCCACGCAGCAATGTGGATTGATGAATATCTCTGAGGATTACTGACATTAATGTCCGATTTATGATTGACTAAAATCTGAACAATTTTTGTTGATCCTTGATAACAGGCGGTTAAAAGAGCAGTGGTTCCATCACTTGAGGTCAGATTAGGGTCAGCACCAGCCTGGAGTAACATCTGAACAATCTCTTCATTTTCTGTAAAAATATATTTATAATTTTTTTAATACAAATTCTCAAATCTTGTTAATGATTGCAAATAATAAAAGAAGAATGTGTCAAATACACAAGCGTCGTGATAGTAATAATTCAAACCATTGATGTTTGATCAGCAAGTTTTCCATTTATAAACTCTCGTATAAAGGGACATAGCCCGTCCATGGTGAAAGTTTTGCCACTCAAATCAAACTCAATCAGTATTTGGTGGTAATAAACATTTAGTTTAGAACTAAAGGTTTCATAGCATTGGTTGATGTAAACTAACGTTAAGGGTATGGAAAAACCAAATTCAGCAATTTTTCCATTTATCATGTTAATAAAAGAAAATAACTAAAGATGGGTGAAAGTGACACTATAAAAATTAAATCGTGTGTAGTGTTTGCTGTTATAAATAAGCATTGTCATGATTGTGTATAAGTTTCATTACATTTGGTTGCGCAAAACCATAGATAGAGAAGGCAAACCAACTTTGGGAAGTACAAACCTAAGGATGGATGGACAAGGGTAACTAGTTGAACAGTGATAATCTACCATAACCATGTCATGCATGTTCATACATGAGAGAATATGTACTTTATGTCATAAATTTATTGGTGATGAATTTCATGTTTTATTTGTATGTCAACATGATTCTATTGTTAATTATAGAAACAAATACTTACCTAAATATTATACTATTAATCCTCAATATATTAAAATGGAAGGATTATTGTCCATATGTAATATGGAGGTCTACAAACGATTGTCATATTTTATTAAGAAAATTGCTTGTTTATTCTAAAATATTTACCATTATTATTGTATTTCTATGTGTTTAGATAGTACTGCATGCTCATTTCGTCATTCAATTGTTTATGTATTATACTTTGACCTCATGTTACACATTTATGTGTCTGAGCGTTATCAATAAATCTTGAAAATCTTACATGTCATAGTTTTATCAGTAAATATTCTATTCCAGAAGCATTACACTGATTTACATTTCTTCTTCTTATTTTTAAACATGCTTTTCTGATCTATTATTAAAAATTCAACAATATTCAACATGGTAATGATGGTAATGATGATTTTTTTTTAATTTAGCACTTTATAAGTAGAATTTAAGTGCATACACAGATTTTATTTAAACAACTCTAACACATGTTTATACATACCAACATAAGTAGCAAAGAACAATGCTGATTCATGTCTCCTGTTCCTAGCATTTAGATTGACTCCTTTTGAGATTAACTTTTTAACATAACAAGCTCCCCTGACGGTACCTAACATCAATGCTGAATTCCCCCGATCGTCCGTCACATTTGGACTGGCCCCAGCATCCAGTAACATCCCAAACATCTCTTCATCCACCAAATGCATTGCCAAGATTACTGGACCTTCATTACTACTGTTCCGAATATCTAAATCAATATTCTTCACTTTCAACAACTTTTCTACGATGTCTTTAAAACGACTGACCATTGCTAAGGCCAGAGGGGATACTTTATCCGGATTACTCTGGACATTCACATCAACGTTTTGTGATAATAAAAAGTCGACAACATCAATTTGATGTTTCTTCACTGCAAAATGAAGTGCTGTCCTTTCATATATACTTGTTCTCACGTTAAGATTACAACCATACTGTTTCAACAGTCGGACAATATTCTGTAATCCCAATCCAGAGGCTATGTGTATCAAACTTAGTGATGGTTTGCAGTCCCTGAGTCTACTTTCATCACTGGAATGACAATGGCAAATTCCGCTTCGAATATCGTCCAATAAAACATCTAACAAAGCCTCCACTTGACTTGTGCTGTCTGGCAGTGAGGCGTAAGGGAAGGATTCATATATTTTGGCACATGTACATGTTTGATCAGTTTCTATAAAATATGGAAACAGTTAAATATGCAGCATTACAAAAAGTTCATATTAATTTTGATAAATACCGATACACGTTTTATAAGAACATTATTGCAGAAAACTCCCCAAAAAAATATTTGTCATGTTTATTTTATTTTTACTTTACAGTTTGAGTTTTGATCAAGCTAAAGTGAGTCCCCTGTTATTTTCCACATGTTTGTTCCTTTGGTCTTCATGAATTGATGTCTCATATGCTCATTGGGAATGATATCACACTTCATTTTTTAGCATTTTGATATTACATTTATATGTTTCCTCAAATTTATATAAAAAAAAAAAAAAAATAATTCAATTATTTTCCAGGTAGAAAACAAAAATAAATATATGTAATAAAATTATGTAGAAAAAAAAGAAGGGGTTAGTGGCCATAATTCTATAATGGCAACCTATGGATAAAACTAGAGAATTTCAAATATTTGGCAAAGAGTCAACAACAAAATGAGTGAAGCTGCTTCAGTTCTAATAGATGTTCAAAGCAATAGCAGATATATCCTCCTGTCATGGCTTTTAGTGCTATTGAGAATGCTTTAAAATTTGTGACGTCACAATTTCTATTGAAAAAGCATGCATAGTACCAATTCATATGACATTCAAAAACATAAGATCTGACCATATAGCAAATATACATTAACTCACAGACCAGTCACAATCCTTATAACTATATCATGTATACACTGCTTACTTTAAAAAAAACATGGATAACCAGATGCTCCGCAGGGCACAGCTTTATACGACCGCATAGGTTGAACCCTGAACGGTTGGGGCAAGTATGGACACAACATTCAAGCTGGATTCAGCTCTAAATTTGGATTGTGATTAAATAGTTGACACAGCATAGGTTTTGGACACAGAATGAATGTGGTCTAATGAACTTAAAATAAATTTTTTTGTCTTTGAGCAATCACTATGCTGTTGAATATTAATCCTCTCAAAAAAATGTTTGAAGAAATTTTCTTTTATTTTATGAAATCTGAAATGAGAAAAATTAAACCCCCCCCCCCCCCCACCATTTTATTTTCACATCCCCCTTTCCCTTTTTTCAAAACTGATCTCAATTCAAATTTCTAATGGAGTTTGCAACAATAACTACTCATTTAAATACATCATAAAATATTAAAAGTAACAAAAAGTGCTTGTTATCACTGAATGGTAAAGAGTGTTTTAATTTATCAGTTGGTAGTAAAAGTGAATATACATTGTGCATTGTATAAAACAATGATTTAAGTTGATTCAACTACTATTCTGGACAATGAAAGATAACTCCAATCAATTGAAAATTTCTTGCTATTGCACAATATTGTGCAATTAGATATTTCTTGCTATTGCGCAATACTGTACAATTGAAAATATTTGCTATTGCACAATACTGTGCAATTGAAGATTTCTTGCTATTGCACAATACTGTGCAATTGAACATTTTTTGCTATTGCACAATACTGTGCAATTGAAGATTTCTTGCTATTGCTGAATACTGTGCAATTGAAAATTTCTTGCTATTGCACAATACTTAATATAATAATTTTGGATCCTGATTTGAACCAACTTGAAAACTGGGCCCATAATCAAAAATCTAAGTACATGATTAAATTCAGTATATCAAAAAAGCCAAAGAATTCAATTTTTATTAAAATCAAACTTAGTTTAATTTTGGACCCTTTGTTATTTAATGTAGACCAATTTGAAAACGGGACTAAAAATTAAGACTCTACATACACAGTAAGATTTGGTATATCAAAGAACCCCAATTATTCAATTTTTGATGAAATCAAACAAAGTTTAATTTTGGACCCCGATTTGGACCAACTTGAAAACTGGGCCAATAATCAAAAATCTAAGTACATTTTTAGATTCAGCATATCAAAGAACCCCAAGGATTCAATTTTTGTTAAAATCAAACTAAGTTTAATTTTGGACCCTTTGGACCTTAATGTAGACCAATTGGAAAACGGGACCAAAAATTAAGAATCTACATACACAGTTAGATCCAGCATATCAAAGAACCCCAATTATTCAATTTTTGATGAAATCAAACAAAGTTCAATTTTGGACCCTTTGGGCCCCTTATTCCTAAAAACCTGTTGGGACCAAAACTCCCAAAAGCAAACCCAACCTTCCTTTTATGATCATAAACCTTGTGTATAAATTTCAAAGATTTCAATTTACTTATACTAAAGTTATGGTGCGAAAACCAAGAATAATGCTTATTTGGGCCCCTTTTTGGCCCCTAATTCCTAAACTGTTCAGACCTCAACTACCAAAATAAATCCCAACCTTCCTTTTGTGGTCATAAACCTTGTGTTTAAATTTCATTGATTTCTATTTACTTATACTTAAGTTATTGTGCGAAAACCAAGAATAATGCTTATTTGGGCCCTTTTTTGGCCCCTAATTCCTAAACTGTTTGAACTAAAACTCCCAAAATCAATCCCAACCTTCCTTTTGTGGTCATAAACCTTGTGTCAAAATTTCATAGATTTCTATTTACTTAAACTAAAGTTATAGTGCGAAAACCAAGAAAATGCTTATTTGGGCCCTTTTTGGCCCCTAATTCCTAAAATTTTGGGACCAAAACTCCCAAAATCAATCCCAACCTTCCTTTTGTGGTTATAAACCTTGTGTTAAAATTTCATAGATTTCTATTCAGTTTTACTAAAGTTAGAGTGCGAAAACTAAAAGTATTCGGACGACGACGACGCAAGACGACGCAGGACGACGACGCCAACGTGATAGCAATATACGGTCGTATAATAAAAAGGATACCTCTCTCCAAATGAGATGGAAGAATAATCATGATAATGATGAATTTATAATGGTAGAATATATAGCATATATGCGAAAAACACATAATTAAAAGATGGCAGAATATATATATAATAGAGGGTTGAAATGGAGGTACCTTCATGATGGAAAAAGGTAAAAATTCTTGCCAAATGACGTTAACAGTAATTTTTGGTGTATGTCGATAAAATGTACACTTTCATTTAGATGATTGAAAAAAAAAAACAGATTTTGGCAAATCATGTTGATTTTTTTCCAAAAATAATGGTATCCATAATTATTTGAGACCTCTGATGAATTACCACTAGGATATTTTGATGAATCACAGTATAATTTCAACCAATTTGACATCTACTTTAGCTGAAAATGCCCATTTGACAGCCTTACAGTAAAGGGCATTCATACCTCATAATACCTACCAATAAATATTTCCAAGTCTAAGATATCTTTGTGTTTGTCCAATAACTTCACCGTGTCTTCGCTTTCACCGTCCATAACAATCTGTTCAAATAGCAGAGCCTGTATGTGTCTGATATCTATAAATAGATTAAAAAAACAAGGTTAACTTCATATCTATAAATAAATTCAGATAAACTGGGTTAATTTCAGTACACTGCTCTTTTCTAGTAATTGAATGTAAGTATTGTGGATATTCTATCGACTTTCAGTAACTTTGCACCATGTAATAGTTTAAAGTCTGAGAGAACATGATTTATTTATTATTTTATATTGGCTTTAAACTAGTTTATGCTAACTGTGAGTTCTCTTAGATCAGTACTTGAGTCTTTTAGGTGTATGTTCATGATGTTAGTTGTTTTTGGTGCTTTAAAATTTGAATTCATGCTGATATTGTATAATTCAGAAAATATTTTGTGCATTTATCATTACAATTTTTTTTAATATATACTGAACAATATAAAATTGAGAATGGAAATGGGGAATGTGCCAAAGAGACAACAACCCGACCATAGAAAAAAACAACAGCAGAAGGTCACCAACAGGTCTTCAATGTAGCGAGAAATTCCCGCACCCAGAGGCGTCCTTCAACTGGCCTCTAAACAAATATATACTAGTTCAGTGATAATGAACGCCATACTAATTTCCAAATTGTACACAAGAAACTAAAATTGAAATAATACAAGACTAACAAAAGCCAGAGGCTCCTGACTTGGGACAGGCGCAAAAATGCGGCGGGGTTAAACATGTTTGTGAGATCTCAACCCTCCCCCTATACCTCTAACCAATGTAGAAAAGTAAACGCATAACAATAAGCACATTAAAATTCAGTTCAAGAGAAGTCTGAGTCTGAACAATATGCATGACTAATTATTGCGATTTCAGGAAATTGTCAGAATACGAGTTCTTGATAATGCATTTTTTGTATTAATAAAAATGACCTTAAAGTGCCAGCAACATACAGATCAGTATAATACAGTGCACTTAATTCAGTAAAATTAGAAGCTGCTTCTTTATTGGACAAAAGAATAAGACTTTTCACATTACCAAATGTCATGAATGTGTAAAATAAGAATTTTTCATAAAGAGTTTACTCAGTTTCTTTTGAAAATTGCTGAAATGGCATGGTATAAATGCTATATATATATACGTTTCATGCTTCAAAGATTGAATATTAAGGTACAAATGTAAGAGATATATTATTCACCTGTATCAGACCTTTTTGATTCTTCATCCATCTCGTCTTTCTGAAATGATTAATATGATAATCAGTTAATTACATTTCTTTAAAAACATTTTCTTATATTTTTTTTATTTTCCCCAGAAAATTAACACAGCTGTGTTTATAAATTTCCTGTAATCTTCTCCAAAAGTATACTTCAACCATGTCAACAAGTAATTCTTACAGCACCTTTAAACATTGTACATGTTGTAAAATGCTTAAATTCTCTGGTTTATATAATCAGAGTTCAACCTTAAAGCTTTTACAAAAATGTAACTCAAAAACTGACCAAAGAAATCTATTGTGAAAAAGCGTTAGCAACTGCTCAAGGCCTTCAAAAATTGCTTCCATATCTAGACAAAGGAGATTTGCATTGTCCATGAAATTATGCTTAAATTAAGTAAAAATATTTTTGACAGACAATCAGCATGATCAGTTATTGGAATTTTATCAATTAACTGGAAAATTGAAATCACAGATCCACTTCTCATGAAATAATCTCTTTTATTAAATCTATCCAAAAACACCATGGAATAAAAATTAATTTTGAATGAACCCCAGGACTTGCAGAAGTGGGAGGAAATAAAATAGCTGACAAACAAGCTAAAGAAGCAGCTAAAAAGGCAAATCAAATTCATAAAGAAGCTCATTTTACAGTAACTAAACAGGCTATTAAAACAGCAGCAAAGATTTGAGTATATGGAAAGTGGCAATTCTAATACAGGAAGATTTTAGTACAATTTCCACCAAAATGTCAACAAAAAATCAACACTTGAATTATCCAGATCATAAAACAGCAAAAAATATTAGAAATTTAAGATCAGGATACTACCTAAGAAATTACCAAAACAAAATCAAGTTAAATATAGATCCCAAGTGTGAATGTGGTCAATTAGAAACTCAACTGTGGAACATTATTTACTATTTTGTGAAAATTATGAAGAGGCTAGACAGAAACTTATACATGAGATATTCTTTAACCATGTTAACACAGGATTGATATTATTGATTTAGAGCTTTTATTGTCACAAGAAAAAACGACAACTACTCCGTCTCTAAGGAAACACTATTGCAATTGTTGGGTGACTTTATAAATTTGCGAGTCACACAGTTTTGATTAAGATCGTAACATTATTTTATTTTTTTTATTTTTCTTGTTAAATGATAAACATGATAAATGTATATTTTTTAAGTACAGTTACCACAGGTCTATAAGTAAATATTTGAAGTACATGTGAGTTGTTTACCAGAGTGAAAATTATACATGTGAGACTTTAGTATTTATGTAACAGCAACTACATGTATGTTCCGTCATTTACTTTGTTCCAGTGGAACTTTTCAACTAGTTATTTCATTCTGATGGAACTTTCCAACTAGTTGTTTCATTCTGAGTGCAGTCGAAAAGTTCTGGAATAAAGTATCTAGTTGAAAATTCCTGGAACAATGTTGCTAGTTGTATAGTTCTGGCGGAACAGAAAAACTAGTATACCATACTTTGTCCTTTTTGTAGAAAGAGGGGGAAGATAAGTACATGTATAAGTAAGAGCAAATCATTAATTTACAAGAATATCCAACAAACTATAAAGGGGTTTCTTTGGGGACAAATATGAAAAAAGGGGCATGGAACTTTAATTTTAGGGAAATAATGAAAATGTATTTAAATTTTGATGTACTGAGGGGGGAGAACAAACTCCCCCAGCAAAATTGAAGTTGTATTTCATAGCTCACAGTAAACGGAATAAGTTGCATTATCATACAAATTAAGTATTCATAGTGCCTTCAAGAGAGGGGAAAATACCCCCTCCTCATGTGGGTCTTTGTATCAATTCTCCAAATGGAACTTTGTGACTGGTTGCTTAAGTTCCGTTGGAACTTTTGGGCTAGTTTGTAAGTTCCGGTTTTGACTTATTTGCCATGGCTAGTTGATCATTGTTGATAAGTTCCTTTTGACTTATGTAATCAGTATCTTTGTTTCCCTTTGAAAGCTTAAGGTTCAAATATAATATGTTGTGCTTTTACTTTGCATCAATTCTCCAAACAGAACTTACTGCCTGGTTGATAAGTTCTGTTGGAACTTTTGTGCTAGTAAATGTTAGTTCTGGTTTTGACTAATTTGGTAGAAAGGAACTTTCCAACTATTTATTATGTTCCTTATTAACTTTTCCAACTAGTCACTTTGTTACAGTAGATTTTTTAAACCAGAGGAAAAACAAAGTAGCTAGTTAAGGAGGCTCGTGAGTATAAGATTTTCAGAAAAAAATTAAACTCTAATTTTTCTTTACAAATTTTATTTATTACCTTTAGTACATGTAGTAGTTGTTACTTTATCAAATGGTACAAAAATCATTCCTAAAAATAAATTTGTGTTGGCCCCAGCTGACTTTTAAAATGTAGATATCATTGAAAAAGCTCCAAATTATCTCCCTTAGGTGCAAAAATGACATATTTTGGCATTACAATTGAAATGAATCTTTTTTTTTAACTCATCGGTGACCTATATTTTTTATTGGTGTTTTCAAAAAAGCTGTACATAAACTAAATAATTGTAAAATTTTAGCGATTTCTGTAATTTAAAGTTCTTTTATTATTTTGATTTTACCGCTATTTCTCCTATTAAGTTCAACAGAAAAAAAGGACATTAACAAAAATGTATGCTTCTTTCAAAGGCTGATTGTGAGCGTAAATAAACGGTGACCCCATTTTTTTATTTCATTTTTTTATTTCATTTTTTTATTTCATTTTTCTATTTATTTCATTTTTTTATTTCATTTTTCTATAAAGTATAAGATAAAGTTCATGTATAGAAAAATATAGAGAAATCCTATATTAAATAAAAAATTTGATTTAGACCCACGAGCCCCCTTATATCAGGGCTCACACTACTTCAGAATTATAGGGAGAAGTGACTTCTATTTTTGAAACTGATCTAGGGAGAAGTGGTGAAATTTGAAAGAGAAGTTCTCATTCGCGCGGTGCGCTACAATGTTTGGATTTTACTATAGTCATGATAGTATAAAGGGTCATATGTAAATAATGTTCTTTTTATATTATTCAATTCATATCTGACATGTCTGAGTATACAATTAAAGTAACATTTCAAATTAAAAGTTGTTTAAGTTTTACTAAGGTTCTTGTGAGAAACTACCAACTAAATATTTAATATCTAGCACTAAAAAAAAAAATTATTTTAAAAAACGTAAAGAAATTATAATATCAATTATAATTTAATTCAAATCTATTTTGTGTATGAAATTCAGTGTTTCTCATAAAAAAAAAAAGAAAGTTATCAAGCTGGGCCATAATATAATTAATAGTCTCAGAGTTAAGCAACTTTGAAACAATCCATAAAAAATATAGGGAATTATATACACAAATCAATTAGATGTAACCAAAAGTCTCTTAATGCATGTGGAATACGTAATTTTTCCCTTTGGGATCAATATTCTTGTGTCAGCTGTTCCATCGGGGCCGTAGTGATAGTCCGACAGCTCAATAGTCCGACGGTTCGATGGTCCGACAGCTCGATGGTCCGACGGTTCAATGGTCCGAAAGTTCAATAGTCCGACAGTTCGGTAGTCCGACAGTTTAGTGTTATTTCTGCTTCTATATTTGAATCGGAAGTCCTGTGTGGAATGAGGGTACTGCGCATATGTGATGAAAGTTGCATGACAGGAATTGATTTGAAAGACTGCTTTCATTATGAGGCTCGTACCGACTTCGCAGTCGAACCGGAAGTGGAACACGAACCGTAAGTTCGGTTCATTTGAATCGTCTGTTGAGACGAACCAAAGAAACAGTAGTCCCCTGAAAATAGTTCAAACCAAATGAAAAGTGATCCTACTCATCTATAGGAGGTAAGCTGAACGTGACTTCCGGTCACTCATGTTTTTCAGACTATAGAACCGTCGGACTATCGAACTGTCGGATTATCGAACCGTCAGACTATTGAACCGTCGGACTATCGAACCGTCGGACTGTCCAGCGAACCCCGTTCCATCCGTAGTAATTATTGTAAACGTACGGATTTCGGTCATAGCTGGTCCGATTCAGATCTGTAGTTTAGAAATCGGTCAATGCTGACGAATGCAAGAAAATTTACAAAAATAAACGATGTTTGACAAGTTTTTTGGAATGGAACATGACGTTTTTAATGCAATAAATGGATTAAACATTTACTGGAGGCAACTTTTATCACATTTAAATGAAGTAACATACTTATTTTGCCGCCGAAATTTAGGTTGATGTACGTTTTCGAGTAACAAGCACCGGAACTTGCGGAAATGCACGAAGTGATAAAAAGTTGTATTTTTATCAAATAACCTGCTACACACTGCAAAGACAATGCTTCAACCTCTTTTCTGAAGATAATGAATCGTTTATGTCTAAATTTCTTTAATTATCAATAAAAAATTGATGTTTCATCAACTTGGTAAAAATTGAAAATGTCCGATGACCGAGGCGACTGAAAGCGAGTATCGTCAAGAACAGGGCGACTTGTTTTCGCTTTTGGGGGTCGGGGAAAGCGAAGTGACGGTCAGGAAAGCGACTTCTTCGCCCAAGTCGCCTGGTAGCGTGAGCCCTTTTATATAAGAAGTTCCTCCAGAACTTTTCGGCTAGTTAGTTCTTTACGCCTGTTATGTTTATCTTTTTAATACTGGTTAATGAAATCATTACAGTGTGTACTGGCTGGTCATTATCGCGTATGATACGATTTTGACACGCCTACATAGCTAATGAATATGCATGACTATAGATAAGATCAGCACGTGTAGCCATAAACTGAGAGAGTAGTAGATTTGTAGCGAAAATATATAGATGTAGTTTTGAGAATAGAAAATAGTTACAAAAATATAGTTATTATTTATTAGTATCCGAGCAAGTAAAACACGTATCTATCATGGTGAAGGACTCAAATTATATATATTAATATTGTGACTTTAATTTCGTGGTAGTTGTTTGAACAGTTGACAATGGCTTGTTTTTCTCCTGGGTAGATTATTTTTCTTCTTTTGATCTACATGGATTTCTCGGTGATAATATATATATTAACATTTAAGTGGATATTGGAGGTGGTGCTATGACTAGATATAGACCGGTGATTTAAAAAGTGAAAACATATCAGATAACTTAACTTTTAGGAACTATATATAGCAACAGAATTTTCAATAGTATTGTGTACATGCATCTTATTATTTCTGAACATTACATTTAACGATGGATTTTCATTTCCATATTAGAGGTAGGCCAGTGTACAAAACTCTTTCGGATTTTTCATTATATCTATTAGTTCCAAAATCATTTTTTAATGGAAAATAAAACCGATAACCGCTGAGCTGTTAAATATTGGATCCAGTACAAAAAAAAAATATACATTTTAATCCATTTTCTCCAATGATACTGTAAATCTATTTTTGTGTGTGAAAATTGTTTCGCCACAAGCAATCGTCGTTTTATACAGATCTGTGTGTGAGAATTGCCTCGCCACAGATACTTCGTCAAGACTAATCTTGTGTGTGTTAGAATTGTCTCGCCACGTGAATATTGATTCGCCACCTGTAATGTGATTATCTCGCCACTATCGATATATCTAAATACCAAACCAGAGATGAAAGAACAGTTTAGTGACAATGTTGAAATTTGACATTTTGTTAATATGTGTTAATGAGAACACTGCTTTACATTGAATTGTTTGTGACATGTAATTAATTTGTTTGTTCTATTTGAATTGGTTCTTGTGCATGCTTATAAATATATATAGGGCTACACGTGACTGCATTTAGATGTTGTTGTTGATACTTAAATCGTGCTGATAAAGTTTAATTGTAAAAGATACTTTTGCTATAATGAGTATTTGAGTGTCTAATTGTATTAAAAATGTTGGGGTGGAATCATATGATTCACGAGATTTAAAAGTGTTATATTGGCCAAAAATTGGTGGCTGGGTAGAATCAAATGATTCAAGAAACTGAGTAGTAGTGGTCAAAAAAAAAAAAAAAAAATGTGACCGGGATTTTGTTGTGAGGGTCAAAAATTGGTGGCCAGGTGGAATCAAATGATTCAAGAGATACGAAGTATAATAGGGGCCAAAAATTGGTGGCGGGATTTGTGAATTGTTTGAACGTTGAACAACAGATGTAGTAGCGCAAAAGATTTTATGCTAGAAATAACCTATGTTTTCATATATTAATATCTATTTTGATTGAATGTTGTAAGAATCTTTAATCTCAGTCGACAGTGATTAATGAATAATTGTGTGAGTGTGTGAAATAGACTAGTTATTATTATTTGAAATATATTAAGAGTCTTGGGTCTCTGCTAGTGTCATCACTTTGAAACATGTATGTTTATTTTTAAAGCTACATTTTATGCATCGCAAGTGTTCACTTGAGCAAGTTTGACAGTTGTAATCTGTCGTGCTCTTGGAAGTATCCGTAAAATAAACAAGTGAGAGTTTAATGGTCAAGATTTTATGACCTATGGTATCGAACATCTGTGTCTGGGATTTCACAGAGAGATATTAAAGGTGTTGTGGTTTTTACATAATGAGTTCTAATGAGATTTAGTGGTTAGATTAGTTGATTTGTAACTATAAAATTTCTGCACACTTGTCATTTTGGCAGACCAGATAAACAGAACTTCCGTTTCAAGACTACATTAATTACACTGGGAACTAAGTTTAAACCATGATCATTGATTTTAATTGATCAGTCAGGGGACTTACTGAAATAAGTGATTTTTAAATCACTTATTTGAGTAGCAAATTCGAGGTTTTGTCACAAATTGGGATTTTGTAGTTTTTTTCAAAATTTTAAACACATAGGTTTAAGTAACATCTTTTAATTAGTAAAATTAAAAAAATATGAACTTTTTGCTTCTTTTAAGTAGCAAGTTTTATGCCTTTGATGCTTTCATTTACCTGAAAATTCTAGTTTAGTTGAAAAAATGCTATAATAATGGCTTTACATAATGAACTGATACTTTCTTAAAAGATTTTTCACAGCAGTGGGAGTATTTTTCCTGTGAAGTTCAAGATTTCATCTTTCATATTATGTAATAAAATTCTACTGTTCGCGATAAAAATTTCACTGTTCGGGGGTGTTGAAATTAGTGGAGGTTATTAAAAGAATGATACTTAAAGAAGTGATTTTTGGGAAGGAAATTCAGGTCTGATACTTAAACAAGTGATTTTTATGTCATTATCCTAGATTCAGTACAAGGTCATCACCTGAAATGACCTGGTCATCCTAGACAACACAGATGTTGGTTCTGATAAGTTTTACTGTTTAGAAACATAATTAGTCCCTGGATCATTAGTATTCTATATTTAAAGCTACACTAATATTAAATCACTTCTTCTAGTGATTAATTTGTACTACTTAAATAGGTGATTATTAAAGAAAGACAACTGTAACTTCCAACCTTTATGGAAATAATGTTACTTGAATCAGTGATTTAGAAAATCACTTGTTTAAGTAAGTCCCCTGACTGTTGATACAAATGTTTAATTTTTAATTTTATTTGTTTTCATATTTATTTTGACATTATATTTTTTTTTTTACTGCATATATTTCAACGAAGAAAAAGATATCTTTTATTCTAGATCATTTAAAACTGTCTGTTTTTTTTCAGTTTTTTTTTTTTAATACTAAACAAAATTTGTAGTTATTTAATTTAACACATAGAATTATTATTTAATGAGAACTTATGAATTTTTTTTCAAGTTTTAAATGTGTGTACATTAAAGTACAATTAGTATTTGCTGAGAGATTATTTCAATTTTTTTTTTTAATTATTATTATTCATAATTTTTATATAAATAGATTTCATTGACCAGTAAGAAATTTATAGAAATTTCTAATTTGTGGGCGGGGATGTTATGTTTATCTTTTTAATACTGGTTAATGAAATCATTACAGTGTGTACTGGCTGGTCATTATCGCGTATGATACGATTTTGACACGCCTACATAGCTAATGAATATGCATGACTATAGATAAGATCAGCACGTGTAGCCATAAACTGAGAGAGTAGTAGATTTGTAGCGAAAATATATAGATGTAGTTTTGAGAATAGAAAATAGTTACAAAAATATAGTTATTATTTATTAGTATCCGAGCAAGTAAAACACGGATCTATCACGCAAGGAACTTTCCAACGTCAAAACAAAAGAGCATTTGCATTTACAAGGGAGACAATCCAGTGTCAACAGAGACACCTACAGAACACAAAATACAGAAAGAAATGCAGGGTTTTTTTCTGGAAAAAAAAATCTTTTCTTTTCATCATCATGATCATGTTCAATCTGTATGAATACAATGTACGTCGTAGTTACCAAATTATTCTGGATTTTATACAATGGGAGTGATGGCGCCGCCTATTTACTGACGTTTCTCGAGAGCAGATTTAAAGCTCTCTACACTTGTTTTGCAAACAATAGTGTCATTCTCTAATAATTTCCCCAAAACAGATAACATAAACAAGTAAACAAAGTGACATCTGTCACATATTATGTCTCTTCATGTATAATTGGAGAAATAAGTTATCATCACTGACACTTTTCTTTTACAATGTAAAATTATGCAGTACTTTTGTCCAGAACAACAGATCTAGACGTGACAGAAGTCTGAGAACATGAGATAATTTGAGAACATGAGATAATTTGAGAACAAAACAGGAATGAATCGTTAGATTTCATGTCTATGTTTATCTTTTAAAGCTTTTCATTTTACAATTCTGAAAAAAGTGTGATACATCGGTAAATATTTCTTGTTTTTATCTGAAAACAATTACCACTGTTTGTTAACAACTAAGTTATATATGGTGATCAAAGAGAAAATCAATTCCTTGTCCGGAGTTTATCTGGTTTCCTACTTAGAAGATAAGGGAATAACCGGGACCCAGTAAATAAAAAAAAAGAGCTCGAAAGGGAAATAAATGTGATAAAAAAAAATCTGAACTTTATGATTTGTATGAATTTTATTTTACTTTGTTTCTATGTAGACTGAACATTACAATAGTTTGTCAAAAACAATGAAAATTAACTATTTTTAACGATGAACAAAGAAGTTATCTACTTTCTTGAAGTAATTTATTTGTCGGATTTTGAGATGGTCCCTTTTTGTGGCACTAATTTCTAGTTATCTCCCATGAGTGTCAACCCAGTGGAGCAGAAGTTTTTACCTGTGTTGAAAAGTTTAATGGGGAAATTGAAAGTAAGGAAACTATAAATTTATACAGTTTAATGATTGAACGAATTGAAAACTTCAAGTTGGTCTTATGAAACAACTGTCAAAGGTCAAAAATTGTTTCAAAACACTTTTCACCTCACATTTACAAAGTACAAATACAAAAATAAACAACAAAAAAATAAAGAGAGATATATTTTTTCAATGATAAGTCAGGCACAATTTCTCAATGATAGGTTCTCTTCACTGTTTCTGTATAATACCAGGTGAAATTATATGCAATACTTAACAGAAGTCAGAACAAATAATTTTATATTATATCATATTATATAAACCTGTAATGCTGTATAGTGGTAAGTCCAAATAACTGAGACTGCTACAGGTCTTGATAGAGGGTAGTCCAAATAATTATGACGTCTGGCAGGCTACTCCCTTCCTAGCCGTCATAATTTTTGGACTAGATAGAGGGTGGTAAAGCGTTATTTTCGTGCACATGGTGCAGCATATTCACACTGTTTAGTTCACATGTTTTCGTGTTTTGATGTTTTATTTCTCGTTTTCTTGTGTTTGGTTTGATGGGCATGCATTGTGTTTCCTCTTATTTATTTTCAGTGTTTTGTGTTAATTGGTACTCTTAATTTTTGTGCTTGTCCAGCATTAAATCAAGGATTTGTATAGTGTCACCATACAACAAATGTACAAATCATTGATTTAATTAAAAACTAAATCTGAGGACTAAATTCAAAGTTAGTCTGGAGAATGATTTAAATTATTTGTTCCAAGGATCATATTAAGTGCTATTTAATTACTTTAAATTACTATGAATATATACTGAAATGCAGTCGACTTTAGTCATGTTAGTGTTTGATAGTTCATTGATAACATTCTGGCGTATCACAAACAAACAACTTGTTACGTCTCATTTCATTGGCCGAAAGATTTAAATACAACAACACGTGAATTGACACAGGTGACCGACAATGGAATTTACTATGTTACTACGAACGTAAAAACAATGATTTGTATAGTTTACAAACCTTTGGTCAAAAGAAATAAATAAATGTTTTATTAACTTCAAATAGTGGGGTCGAAATATTATACTGATAGTTATTAACTTCAAATAGTGGGGTCGAAATATTATACTGATAGTTTGTTTTAAGTAATATTCTAAGTTCTTTGCATGCAGCAACTCAATTATCTTGTATCCGGCATGATGAGAAATATAAGGATAAAATAAAATACATGTGCCGCTTTTATACGGATGAATATATGAACCACTTTTAATTTCTTTCATACTGACGATAGGTTACAATCCTAACAATGTTGTAGTCACTTATAATAAGTATCTCATAATACTGATCCATTACAATCATTAATCAGTGGTTGCACTGACATTCCTCTTTTATTACTTTCATGCTATAAAACATACACACAGTACAAAAATGTAGCTATATTAGCGTACCATAAATGGAGAAAATTGTCCCCCAAAGATAGAAACAAAATAACTTTAATCGTATCATTGGTGCACCTGAATGAATTCAGTGAAGGCATGTTGTTGTAATAAATTGAAATGTTACATCGGCGAAGATTATTTCTTATGTATGTGTGGAACTAAATAATAAATTAATACTTGTGAGAAATCGTAGTTTATAAGGAACAATTCTCTTGTTTGAATTCGGGGCCTTTTATAGCTGACTATGCGGTATGTGCCTTGCTCATTATTGAAAGCCGTAAGGTGACCTATAGTTGTTAATTTCTGTGTCATTTTGGTCTCTTGTGGATAGTTGTCTCATTGGCAATCATACATGTACCACATCTTCTTTTTTTAAATATAAATGTACTGTTTTCGATTTTAAATGGATGAACATTTATCTTTCAATTTTATACTGTAAAGAATAGAGCTGCATAACATTGTTGAACTATCCGCTAAAGTATATGTAGTATGTATTCGTATTTAAAATGAAATACAAAACGAAACGTGTATGATAAACTGATAAACAAAATATCAAGAAATTAAGGATGACTAAATGCATGCACAAGAAGAAACTCACCTTTCTATCGATACATTTGAATGATTTAATGAATAAACACTTTTTTAAAAACTGTTTGTGTCTATTTACATAGATATAGGAGGATGTGGTGTGAGTGCCAATGAGACAACTCCCCATCCAAATAGCAATTTATAAAAGTAAACCATGATAGGTCAATGTACGCCCTTCAACACGGAGCTACTGAACAACAAGCTATAAAGGTCCCCAAAATTACTAGTGTAAAACCATCTAAACGGGAAAACCAACGGTCTATAAATATTTACAATATATAATTTACATTCGTTTTTCAACCGAGAATAGCAAAACCTAATGAAGTATATCGTTGGAGTTTATAAACTACATTTAATCATCCCCTGTGCCATGATTGGCCATCTCCGTTTTTTCTTAACAAAGCATGGTTGGTTACATGTTATGAATTTACTTACAATTTCGGGATTTTTTTTTCTTCAAGTAAACGGAATCAGAAAAAAATCGCTATCCTATGTCGAATACATAAAACTTGGAAAAGAATATGAAGTGTTTGTAGAAAAGTACGGTTTCATTTTTCAAGTACAACGTTAATTCATCGAGTCCATTGAGTAAAAGAAAATGCAGGATAAGCAAGGGGGGGGGGGGTGAATAAATGAAAAAATATGTGAATTGAGTTTTTTTTTATCCTACATTGAACTTTTGATGTCGTCCCTTGAACTAGAGGAGACATTTAAATTGAATATTTAGATGTGAAAACTGTTAAGATTTTAAAGTTTAAACTTTACTACCAATTGCAGAAAACTATAAAACCAATGAATTTCACATGCACATTTATAAAAGCTAAAATTGTGATTGGAATCATGTATGAGAATATGTCGATGGAAGCTTTAAACGACCTTGACCAGATACGTGAATATTAGAATATTAATCAGTCCATTCAACGTTATAGTATGTGTGTTCTATTTTCGAAGGTGTGAGGTCGAAGGTTTGAATTGACCAATGGAAACGATCGCTCCTTAGAGAGTTAATCTAATAAAGTTTGTTTGACTGATTACGTCGCACTACCTTTCGCTAAGCTAAGCCGCATATGATTGTATATTTTTTAAACATTTGCAACTAGCGAACTTCTAGTACCTTTTAATTACCTATTTATTTATAAACTATAATATTTAGGATTTTATTTTTATGCTTCTCTTTCTTGATTTTTATAATTTACCATGCAAATGTGTTTTTGCAATTTTAATTTCACTTGTTTCTGTGTTCAGAACCCCCCATTACCTCCCTCTTGAGAGGCTAGGTAGGTGTCAAAGAAAGATTAGAAAAATGAAATAGCCGTTCAAGACATCCTAATTATTTGGACCATTATAAGCTTGCATGGTATAATTGATGGGGTTTTGTAGAGCAAGTTCTTAAGATCAGGAATATCCTATTATAGCTTAGAAAGCGTGATCAGTCTACATGATAATTGTATAAAAAACACAAGTGGATTCCTTATTTCACATGTCAATGTACATGATGTAGAGATATATGTTATTATACCCCACGCAACGAAGTTGCAGAGGGTATAATGTTTTTGACCCGTCCTTCCGTCAGTCCTGTTTCTTGTCATCGAAACCTTTTCAGATAATAAGGACATACTATGTAGTTGTGCATATCGACGGGAAATTGTGATTCAATTTTTTTTCTAGGAGTTACGCCCCTTTGAACTTATATACTTTAATGTACTACTGCAACAGTTTGTCATCGCAACTCCTCTGAAACCACACAACAGAATTTCATGAAACCTTTTCAGATAATAGGACATACTATGTAGATGTGCATATCGACAGGAAATCACGATTCAATTTTTTTTCTAGGAGTTACACCTCTTTGAACTTATTTGCTTTAAGGTACTACTTCAACAGTTTGTCATCGCAACTCCTTTGAAACTACATAACAGAATTTCATGAAACCTTTTCAGATAATAAGGACATACTATGTAGATGTGCATATCGACAGGAAATCATTATTCAATTTTTTTTCTAGGAGTTACACCTCTTTGAACTTATTTGCTTTAAGGTACTACTTCAACAGTTTGTCATCTCAACTCCTCTGAAACCACACAACAGAATTTCATGAAACTTTGTAGATAATAAGGACATACTACGTAGATGTGCATATCAACAGGAAATTACGATTCAATTTTTTTCTAGGAGTAATGCCCCTTTGAACTTATTTGCTTCAATGTACTTCTGCAACAGTTTGTCATCTCAACTCCTCTGAAAACACACAACAGAATTTCATGAAATTTTGTAGATAATAAGGACATATTATGTAGATGTGTATATTGACAGGAAATTATTATTCAGTATTCAGTTATTCAGTCCTTATACTTATTTAATTTCTCTAATGACAATGTGGGGACGTGGGGTATGTGAGCGTGCTCACTAAGGTTCTTTAATTAACATTAATTTTATTTTAGTTCTATGATTATTATGAGGCTCAAGGGTACAAAAATTTTAGCAAAAATCTAAACCTTTTTTTTCATAAGAAATTATATTTATTACTTTATTAGTTATGTTACTTTTAATATCATATGGTAAAAAAATCACCCAAAAGAATCAATTAGTTTTGTCCCCATATCTAGATGACTTTTAAAATGGGTATATCATTGAAAAAACTCCAAATTATCTTCCCATGGTGCATAAATGCCATTGTTTTTTCATTTTATCAATGTTTTAATTTTATGGATTTCAATGATTGAGGTCAAAAAATTTACCCTGTACATTTTATTAGTACACAATTTTGTTGTTTTAACTAACTCTGTATACATGGTATACATATATATATAGAATTCTATCTGAAATTCCTAATTTGTTGAACACTGAGTGAAATTTTATGTCACTTCAGTTTTAAACCCATAAACAAATTAACAATAATCATGAAAGAAAATACCCCATGAATGATTATAATCTAGCTAATTATTAGAAAATTAAAGTAGCCATAATTCATGTAGTACTTTCAAAGTCAATAGAAAACATTGTTATGTTAAAAAGGGCCATATAAAAATATAGATTTTGGTTATCATATACATCATGTCATTATCAATGTTGTCCAAATTTCATTATCATGGTTTAATATATGAAGTTAAATAGTGTAGCAAAAATACCAAACTTTAAGGCAAATTAAAAAAAAAGAGAAAGTCCACAAAAATTGACAAATTCAAACAGTATGAATCAAAGGAACATGAGAAAAAAACTGTCATATTGCTGACTTTGAACAGACATTTTCAGAAGATATAACTGGTTAAACCTGGTTTTATAGCTAGGCAACTCACCCACTTGTGTGATAGTTGTATTGACCAGGGACTTTCTAAACTAACATTAGTATAGAAAGTCCCTGTATTGACAAAATTTGGTGTGCAACCCAGACAGACCTAAACTCTATAACCCTTACAAAGATTTAAATTAATTTATGAGTATCAATCGGGTTTTCTTCCTAAATGTTCAACGGTCCACCAACTGTTAGAAATATATAATTGCATATTGAACTCACTTGAAAAGAAAGAGATAAGTTGCTTTGTTTTTTGCGATTTCTCCAGAGCCTTTGATAAAGTTTGGCATGATGGTTTATTACATAAAATGAAGGCTTATGGTATAAATGGAAATCTGTTAAAATGGTTTAGAAGCTACTTAAGTGATTGAAAACAAAGGGTGGTTATCAAGCAATCTTCTTCAAAACTTTGCAGTATTTCAGCTGGAGTTCCTCAAGGGTCGGTCCTTGGACCATTACTTTTTATAATATATATATTAATTATATTGCAGAAAGACTTATTTCTCTGTGCAGACTCTTCGCAGATGACACATCGTTCAGCTGTGCGGATCGTGATGCTTTTCAAATAGAAACTGTGATAAACCATGATTTAGAAAAGCTGAACGAATGGTCCAAAAAAATGGT
Source organism: Mytilus edulis (assembly GCA_019925275.1). NCBI lineage: Eukaryota > Metazoa > Mollusca > Bivalvia > Mytilida > Mytilidae > Mytilus > Mytilus edulis. The sequence continues at coordinate 103,861,211 of CM034350.1, read as the reverse complement.
TAATGTCTTTTAATCCAGATAAAACAGAAATTATGTTATTTTCTAATGTTGAAACCCCAGAAATGAACTTTATATTCAATGATAAAAATATACCTATTACAAATATTCATAAACATTTAAGGGTTACATTTAGCAATGATGCTAAATGGAATGCCCACGTTGATAATATTATCTTAAGCACGTCTAAACATATAAATATGCTAAGGAAGTTGAAATATAAACTGAGCAGGAAAAATTTAGAAAAACTATTTAGTTTTTATAAGACCTTTATTTGAGTATGCAAGTGAGGTTTGGGATAATATGGGGGTAGGTTATGTCAATAAACTGGAGCAATTACAGCTCCAAGCTGCTAGGATAGTTACGGGGTTACCTATATTCACAAGCTCAAGGATTATTTATGAAGAACTTGGATGGAAAACATTAGCTGAAAGAAGAGAGAGAAGAAAAAATCCAAATGTTTTATAATATTCAAAATAATAATGTTCCAGAATATTTGTCAAATTTAATTCCCCAAAAAATACAAAGTATGACGGTCTATCCTCTACGCAATGGAAATGACATCATTATTCCATTTTGCAGACTAGCATTAACTATTAATGATTCTTTTATTCCATCAACCATACGTCTTTGGAATAATCTTGATGATTCAACTCGTGATGTGGAATCAATTAATAAATTTAAAACTGAGCTAAAAAACCGTTATCCTCAGAGTAACATATTTATACCGAAGCAATATGAATTTGGAAATCGAAAATTGAATATAATTCTCAGTCCCAACTTCGATGTTTTGCATCATCTTTAAACTATGATCTATATAGGGTCAATATTATTTCTGACCCTTCTTGCCGCTGTGGTGTTAATCGTGAAGATTCCTATCATTTCTTTTTTAAATGTATATTATATTCAGACATACGAAATAAAATGTTTGAAAGTTTGCGCTGGCTTCCAAATGATTGTAAAATTAACATAGAACTACTTACCTCGGGTAGTTGTCTTCTTTCTCTGGAGCAACACCAAACCATTTTCAAAAATGTCTTTGAGTTTATTAAAAGTTCGGAAAGATTTCAAATTGTCTAGGTAGCAAGTTCGGAAAGATTTCAAATTGTCTAGGTAGCAAACCATGATCGCACACACATCATCATCTAAGTACAATTTCTTCTCCCTTTTTTTTGTCCTTTTTATTTTTCGTTTTTTTTTTTGATTTGTTTTTTTTTTGTTTTTTTTTTGTGTTTCTGTTTTCTAAATAATGATTTATTTATTAATATATATTTTTATTTTTATTTTTAATTTTTTTTCTGTATTATTATTGTTTTCTTTTTCTTCAATTTTCTGTCTTTTGATCCATATTTATATATATATTTACTAAATAGATATACCATTCTATACATGCATGCTCATACATATATTTATGTATTATAATTGCTATAAATGTTAAATGGAGAAGACTTCATAAGTCTGTTTGACTTGTGTCTTATCCAATTTGTACTTTAACAAATAAAATATTTTTAAACTAGACAGACCTAATTGGTAAAATGTGACTTAGAAATGAAGACGTGACTTTTTGAGGTCATTGACATGTAAACAATAATACATCATTTCCCATTGATTGATATTATTAGATTGACCTTGTTTTCAAATCAAGGTCAACTTCAGGATGCACGTTCTGCATATGATTACATAAGATGTAAAGAAAAAAAACAATAAACATTGCATATATATAAACAGATTATTACAATTATTATTTTTGTTTTATGATTTGATGTGTATGGGACGAAGTGTGATGAATTGTTGTTCAGAGATATTTAAAATGTAATGTATAATATTTGAGCTATACCATCAGTAATCTAAAGGTTTGAATAGCATTTATATATATAGGTATTTGTATAAAAATGATAACAAAATATTATATGATGACCAAATTAAAAAAAAAAAGTTAAAATTATTGTAATATACATCTTTATGAAATTTTTGCTGTAAATTCAAAACTTTATGAAATAGAGTTATTACAAATATTGCTACAACTTATATATATATATATACAGTGATCTATATACATTTGTATATATATATATATATATGTTAATTCTTTAAATGCGCTTTTGATAAGTACTGATATACGAAATTTTAATATAGATTGATTTGCATCTCCTTTGGCATGCATTTTGGATATATATTGGAATTATGAGTGCAACAATTTCATGATTTTAGCAACAACAAAATTGAGAAGAAAATTTGAAATCTACCCAAGTATGTTCATGATGTTACCTCTAATTATACTTACTGAAAGTGTGATATGGTCATACAGCTTGAAGGATGGGCTTTTATATACATTTGTATGAGAGTAGTAATGAACTTTAAAGGATATGTAGGTCTTAATTAATGCATGGAAGCCCACCATGCATAATCTTTCTAAGGAAACACTGCTACTAAAATATGTACAAGTGGTAGATGCATGGCTGAATTGTGTTTTATTATTTATAAATGTACTTTTAAAAGTGTAAAGAGTACTACATGTATTTAAAAGCCTTGTTCGGTTGCTTTGATTGATGCAAGAATAAATAGATATATATATTATTTTTTTTTGGATTTTTTTACAAGAAACCTCAAAGAAGTCATGACTGCATATGTTTTTTACATGTTTAACTGTTTAAAAACCCAAACATACCACAATTTTAAAAATGAAAGGTGTGCATTAGACAATTTTTGTTTATTTAATTTTCATTGAATTGATTGTCATGATTGAGATATACTGTAAGTTTTTAGATATTCATAAAATTGCTGAACTAAAATAACAGATTCTTTATAAAGAGTTAAATATGTATCACAATAAAGGAGGGTCTGGATGGGGTGTTTATAGAATAGATAATAGTGGCAAAAGGAACAGAAAAAAGGAAAACAATTTAAAAAAAAAAAGAAAAATTTTAGGCTTAAAAATATGAATAATGAATAAAGAATAATTGGAAGCTAAAATATAAAGAATAGAGTATATATAATGGGCAAACATATTAATTATAAGAGATAAATGGTTTGAATTTTTTTTTTTTAAAGCTGTTACCGGGCATCCTCACCCCATACACATCATTTAGTTCTGTCATGAGGCTGGAAACAATTATATATTTATTGTGGCCTAATTAGAAGTGGTTATACTTTTTTTTTAAGAATAAGAAGACATGACCATTAAAAGGGTTGGTTTATTGGTCTCTACTAACCATCTGAGGGAAAAGCTAGCCTCTGTATGGAGAGGAAACAGACTTGGTAAAGATTTCAGAGTCCTTGATTCATCGTATGATTTTGATGATGACAAAACTGACGGATATAAAGATTTCTATCAACAGTATGTATATATTATCTTATTATCTGTCACATAGAGGCCTCAGTGACAGAGTTGTTAATGTTAATGTTGTTCTTCAGTGTACACTAGCATGTAAACACTGAGGTTGTTAGTATGAAACCTGCAACTACATGAATTTAGATGCAGTTGTCTCCAATTTTAATTCACAAAGATTTTCAGTTTCCTGAGCTGAATTTTCTCTCTGCGTACTCCCGCTTAATGAATAAGAATGGACCACCACAATAAGTATGAAAAGTGGCATTAATCACCTAGATTTTATCTTTTTTATCACCATGTGGTAACATCAATATATTTTCTTCCTCTTAAAACTAAAAACCTTTCTGACTTGTCAGAAAAATTCTAATTTATGTCATAGCTCTGACTGTCTGTGAAGAGAAACATTTGATAAGCAAATTAGATTTAATTCATATGTGAGTGAAATCTGAATGAAAAATTCAGGAAATTACACTTTTTTTTAAACCATAAATTGCAAATTTTAATAACCAGATAACTGAGTTCTTTAAAGGTTGTTTGCAATAAATTAGCATATGTTGTACCTATATGCTTTATATGCTTATAATATATTTAGTGCATGTAAAAAAAATGGTTCCAGAATGAGAAAAGACAACAGTGCAAGGGCTGTATAGCCAGCCAAGGTCGTTAAAAACTTTCATTTGTTGTTCCAGAAATCACTTACAATATTTTTTCATGAAAATGATTTTTTGACAGGAGCCATAACCTACCATACTCCATCAAGAACAGTTTTATTTTTTAACAGGGGCCTTTTATATCATATTCCATTATGAACAGTAACATTTTTATTTAACTGGGCCATTGGGCCATATATATCATATTCCATTATGAACAGTAACATTTTTTATTTAACTGGGCCATTTGGCCATATATATCATATTCCATTATGAACAGTTATATTTTTATTTAACTGGGCCATTGGGCCATATATATCATATTCCATTATGAACAGTTATATTTTTATTTAACTGGGCCATTGGGCAATATATCATATTCCATTATAAACAGCTATATTTTTATTTAACTGGGCCATTGGGCCATATATATCATATTCCATTATAAACAGTTATATTTTTATTTAACTGGGCCATTGGGCCTTTTATACCATATTCCATTATAAATAGTTATATTTTTATTTAACAGGGGCATTGGGCCATATATATCATATTCCATAATGAACAGTTTTTAAGAGGGGCTATGTAAACCATATTCCATAATGATCATGTTTATTTTTCTACATTGGCAATACATATATATCATATTCCGTGATACACATTTTTATTTTTTATTTTACAGGGGCCACATACCATCCTCTGTATATTTTAATCCACAGAATTGTTCAAAGAGCACTCCACTAATTCCGTTTGACTTGCCGGACCCCAATTGCTTCACTGATTATGTACAGAGTCTTGGTGTTTCACCAGATACGCATGTTGTATTATACGATAGAATGAATTCTGATGCTGCCCTCAGAGCTTGGTGGCTTCTTAGGGTAAGGTATCATAATTATTAATCTGTTACAGAGCTTTCATGTTTTAATCATGTTAATGTGATAGAGAAAGTTACAATTGGAGATTTTTAGGTTAAATAGTAAAAAAGTATTCTCAAACTTATTTCCAAAATCCAAGGTAAAATTAAATAAGTAGAAGCAGCGAACATATGACAATACAACAGTAGTCAAAACAATTTACATCAGACGAAAGTAGTCAAAAGAACTAGAAACATGACTTATATATATACATGTAGCTACAATATGTACTAATACCAGTTGCTTTATTAAAATGGACTTCTCTTGTATATATTATACAAATTTTGCCTTAATGACAAACAGTTGATAGCATGTGGAATAATACTACAGGATGTTCTGATGTGATCAAAGCTTTACTTTCAGATACAATGTCTTAGTTGATATAAACAGATATATTATATTTCTAAGATCTGTAAACATTAAAAATATATATGTGCAATATTTTGAATTTTTTATAGAAATAAAAGCAAACTGTGACAAATCACATTGTCTGTCTTGTCTGTAGGAAGCAAGCATATCTTATAATCCAAGCATTCAATTTTATAAGATTTTTCATCTGTTTTATTTTTTAGATGAACATTTTTTTTTTGTATACGATCACAAACCTTCAACTCTCTTTCTTCAATAAAAATAGTGTGTGTATGTTATAGTTGTATGGCCACAGAAACACATCAGTATTAGATGGTGGACTAAGGAAATGGGTGAGAGATGGTTATCCAGTTACTACAGAGGAACCAGATGTAGAGGTATACAGCTGAAAATATTTTAATACAGGTTATTTTTGTTACCTTGTCTGAAGGGTAAAATTTCAACAAACAAGATGTTGAAGTGCTTCCGATGTCAAGGGTGAAAAAAGCCGAAAAAACAACTTTGAAGGTGTTCTAGACTTGTGTGATTTAAGACATACAGCACTGCCATTGGGCCAAGTTTTCATGTTGCAAATGCGTGAGATTTGGTCAAAATTATAAAGATCAAAGAGGAAAAACCAATAGATCAAGGAAAATGCTGCCAAGTTTAGTACACATTATTTTTTGGTGGATACCTCATTTCATGGTTCTGCAAAAGTCTGCATCTATAGAAAATTTGAATTTCTGAAATTTCATGAACATTTAAATTAGTGGTATAATAGCCTAAAACCACAAAATCTACAGAAATGCATATTCCATGAATAATGTCTAATCCACAGTATTTGATTTCACAGTTTTGCCAAAGTCTACATACATTTCTAAAAAACTTTAGATAATTTTGGTTAATAACATGTCATCTTCCTTTGTTATTTATCAGAGAGGTGATTTCAAATCGAGACTAGATCAATCATTGATGAAGAATTACCACCATATGAAGGATAGTGTCAATTCAAAGAAAGAGCAAATCATAGATGCTCGTGGGCCAGGTGCATTTAATAAAGTAATACAGACAAGTATAGGTAACATTATAGATGAGATTTTTGTGCCCCATTTATGGGCATTATTTTTCTGGTCTGTGCGTCTGTCCCGCTTCAGGTTAAAGTTTTTGGTCAAGGTAGTTTTGGACGAAGCTGAATTCCAATTAACTTGAAACTTAGTACACATGTGTACCACTCCAAATGTTTCCTAGGTTTAGGGGTCCAGAGCCCCATTTTGTTAAAATCCTATATCTGCATCTGATTTAATCATCAATTTCACATCAGCAGTTATTTTATGAAAAATGTTTTTAATATTTAAGCAAGCGAAGTGATCTTATGACAATGGTTGAGGTATGTTAGGGCTTTATTTGGTATTAAATGAAGAAACTTTGCTTTGAAACAAGTAGACTACCCATAACCATTTGAAAATCTACCAAAATCTATGAACTTCACCGAAATCTTAATTTGACCTTTCTATGATGTGATAACTACTTTTCGTCAGGACATGTTTCTTGGCACATTTGTTTTTATTTTTTTATTTTTAATTTTTAACTTTTTTAAATACAGGAAATTGTAAATTAGAATAAAATTTAAGAAACAAATATCTTTTGAAATCAGACCACTTATAAAAACACTAGCTTTCAAGTCTTTTATTTATATATTTTTTTCTATTTCAGGTGATATAAAGA